>JALCUU010000024.1:0-518394 GCA_022963135.1 Ustilago loliicola | reverse complement strand
ACCCTAACCCTAACCCTAACCCTAACCCAACCCTAACCCTAACCCTAACCCTAACCCTAACCCTAACCCTAACCCTAACCCTAACCCTAACCCTAACCTAACCCTAACCCTAACCCTAACCCTAACCCTAACCCTAACCCTAACCCTAAAAACCCTAACCCTATCCCTAACCCTACCCTATCCCTATCCCTAACCCTATCCCTAGCCTAAGTTGAAGTCGAAGTCGAAGTTGAAGTCGAAGTTGAAGTCGAAGTTGAAGTCGCGTATTCATCACGTCCAGCAACAGACTAAGGTAGACAATCACCCACAGCCAAACAAATCCGCCATGTCATAGCCAGACAAACCCGAAGTCATCATGGATCGGGGATCGGGGATCATGGATCGGGATTGTGAATCGGTGATCGTGGATCGGGATTGTGAATCGGTGATCGTGGATCGTGGATTGTGAATCGGTGATCGTGGATCGTGGATTGTGAATCGGTGATCGTGGATCGTGAATCGTGGATCGGTGATCATGGATCGGTGATTGGTAACCATGGATCGGTGATCATGGATCGGTGATTGGTAACCGTGGATCGGTGATTGTGGATCGGGGATCCGTCATCCGTCATCCGTCATCCGTCATCCGTCATTGGTGACCGTGGATTCTGGATCGGGGATTCGTGATTCGGGTTCCGTGATCCGTGAATCGTGATTCGGGTTCCGTGATCCGTCATTGGCAATCCGTGATCTGTGATTGCTGACCATGGATTGGTCACTGTGCATTGTGGATTCTGGATCGGGGATCGGGGATCGAGGATTTGGATCGGGGATCGGGGATCGAGGATCGAGGATCGGGGATCGGGGATTGGGGATCATGGATCCGGGTTCCGTCATTCGTGATCGTGGATCCGGGTTCGGGGTTCGGGTTCCGTCATTCGTGATCGTGGATTCTCGATTCCTGACTGTGCATCCGTCATTCGTGATCGTGGATTCTCGATTCCTGACTGTGCATCCGTGATTCGTGATCGTGGATCCGGGTTCGGGGTTCGGGGTTCCATGATTCGTGATCGTGGATTCTCGATTCCTGACTGTGCATCCGTCATTCGTGATCGCCAATCTATCGGCTTTTCCCTTCCCGCAAGTCACGTTACTGCAAATTCACATCCTTCCTCAAGCACCTCCGACTATTGAATATTTGAAACTCGAAAAAACTCAGAAATTGCGGTCACAAAAATGTCATGTTAAAACCGCATCGTGTTGACGTGACACATTGCATCGATATTTTCCCAATATGTTAGATCAGCGTATCTGACACCTCAGCTGACAAATCAATTTCGACATCTTACGTCAGTGTCACCCATACATTGTCCGATAAATGTTTTTCGACATCTTACGTCAGCATCACTGACACATACACCCTGTCCACTGTGAACACATGTCTCGGAGTCTTTGGCAGGTGGAAACCACTAACTCAGCAACCACTGCACCAATTCAGCTCAAAAACTACCGTTCGAATCACCTTTCCGAGCTCTATCAAGCTGTGACACTGTAACAGCAGTAACAGCAGTAAAATAAAGTCACAAAGTCACTGCCACTCAACTCTGGGCTCAGTGATTGGCACCAAGTTTGAAAACTCTGCCAGCTCTCATCTTGGCCGTATATGGCCTCATCTCATGTATATAACTCATCTCCTGGCCTCAGTTTATTCGCCTGGGTTCAGTGTGTCCCAAGTTAAATCCCTGAGTGGCTAGGCAACCTGGCCTCAGTTTATTCACCTGGGTTCAGTGTGTCCTGAGTTAAATCCCTGAATTACTCAGTTTTTTTGGTCCTGCATTTTGTGTGTGCGTGTGTGTGTGTGTGTTTGTGTGCGTGTGTGTACTGGCCTATCTCCTCCCCTTTTTCTCACCATCACTCCTGCCTTCCACTATCCTCTCTACATCTCTGCCTTCCACTATCCTCTCGACATCTTATACCTTGGCACCCTTCCTTCACTTATCCTCTACCTTATCCACTGTCCTTGGCCCATCTTCATGTTAGTCTCTCTTCACTTGTACTATAGTTTGCATATCCAGTGGTCACAGTCCCCCATCACTTTATAGTCTACACTTCACTGACCCTCCTCCTCTCCTCTCCTCTCTCTCCTCTCCTCTCCTCTCCTCTCCTCTCCTCTCTCTCTCCTCTTCCTCTCTCCTCTCCTCTCCTCTCCTCTCTCTCCTCTCCTCTTCTCTTCTCTTCTATCCTATGCTCCCTCTAGCCCATGTCATCTACAGAGCCTACAATCATCCACTCTGCAGAGATGAACTCTGCACCCCACAATGTCAACACCTACAACATATCCCTCTTCCCTCAACACCTCCTCAACCTCTACCATCCAGTGTTGACCCTGCAACTTGTCAGCCACACACCCACCCCAATCATCAAGGACAACCCCTACTTCAAGGACTCCATCTACTTTGCCCAGGCTGCAGGCCTCTTCAAGTTCAATCCCTCCCTCAAGCAACCCCTCCTCAAGATATTCATGAGGGCCAGGGGGAAGGTTCAAGGCTTGATGACAAGGTGTCTCTGCATCAAAGGCAAGCAGACCATTGCCATCAGTCAGCTGGTGGACTACCTTGTCCAGATACACTGCAGCACCACCTGCTCACCCTCAAGGCCAACATCAGAAACCTCAACCACCCACCCCACTTGCCCACCTCAATACCTTCAACCTCGGCTACATGGAGGACACCCACACATCACCCTCATCCAGCCTCTGCACTACAACAACCCCAAGATGACACTCTACCCCATGCTCCTTCCCATTGCCATGGGCTACAGCTCAGTGCACATGAACATCACCCTCAGTCAAGACAAGACCTACCAGGTCAAGGAGCAGAGATGGTCAGCACCTTTAAAGGCAAGAACACTGCCAGGCTGTGTGGCAACAAGAAGCAGGTCATCCTTGATCTCTTCAATGCCCTGGGTTGGAACACTGGACACCTCAAGACCACAGCCTTCAACTCTGCCAATGCTTGGTGGCTGGTCCTGCCCCAGGACTTCCAGCCAGCAGACATTGAGTTGACTCGGTCCCCCTCACCAGCTGAGATGATGACCACAGTGCCTGGCTGGCTGAGATGGCCAAGGAGGGGACCTGGGGGGATGAGCTGGCCCTCCTGGGACTGGCAGAGGCACACCACTGCAGCCTGTGGGTGTACTCTGACCAGCATGACCACCACTCCACCTACCTGGGTGGAGCCGGTGAATAGCCAACATACTCTGCCTGTGATGACTGTGACATGTGTCAGAGTAGGGTTAGGGATGACCAACACGGGTCACCATATCTTGATGACCAGACTTGGCAGCTGTCTGAAACTTGGAGTCATAGAGATCTGAGGTGGTCCATATCCCACCCCTCCAAGGGGGGACCCTTTCTTCTGTCGCTTCCGGTCTTGCTCCCTTGCAGCTGCTTCCTTGGCAAGATAGTGTATACTTGTCTTTGTTGGCTAATAGTGATCAACAAGAGCTTGACAGAAGAAACAGGTGATAGCCATGCAGTCACCAACTTGGCTCTTTGGATCAATAACATGAGCAGCATGCTGGAGTGTATGGTGATAGACACTGTTTGAAAGGAACACAACAACATCCAATGGCTGCAGCACCAACTGAACATTGTAGTGATGCAGCTCTAGGAGTGCATGCTGCCCAAGGTTGACCAGAAGAGGCATCAGCTTCTTCATCATCAATGTGAGAGTTGTTGGAGAAGTCTTGGAATGGAGAGATAGTAGCATAGCGCCAGTGACAGATTGTATCGAGGCCTTTCACTTGCTTGCATGCCCAAGGAAAGTGATTGTCCCTCTGTGCAATAAGCTCTGCCCTGAATGCATCACACAACCCAGAGTCCTTGTTATCAACCAGCAGCTGAATGCAGCTCTTGGCAAAGCCTTTGAACCATGCACAGAAGTCCACCACAGCCTGCTTGCCCTCCTTGTTGCCTGCCTGCAGAGTCTCCCCGGTGAGAACCAAATTGGTCTTGAAGCAATCATACCAAGCACCAAAGTGATAGTGTGGGAAGGTCTGTTGTTCCTTGCTCTGCTGTGTGTCAGCTTTGTGCTTCTTGCATTTTGCCATCTTTGTAACCACCTTGAACAAGTCCATTCCATGCACAGCAGAAGCTTTCATGTCATTGGAAGTGGATTGGGAGGAAGGTCCAAAGCACTGCAAGATCACTGCTCCAGTGTCGGCATCAGTGAAGGTGATATTGCGCACATAGGGCTGATTCTTGCTGTCAGTGAACTTGGTCATTGCCTCTCTGGTGAAGAACTCTGGATTGGACAACTGCACAGCAGCAGTTCTTGGTGGCAAGCCAGGTGTCTTCTTGCTGAAGACCTTTTTAAGCACATGAGTTTCAGCTTCAGTGACTGCCAAGGTGGCTAGTAGCCGCTTGTCACACTTGTATCTCTGAGAAGATGTTGGAACTGGAATGAGCATTGCTGCTGATGGCAAGAGTGTTACAATGGTGAAAGTAAAGTGATGCTTGAGTGGTAAACAGCTGGTAAAGAGAAAGGACTCTGGTGACAAAGAGAATGCAGGGCAGGAGATTGGATGGAGATTGGATGGAGATTGAGTACCACATAGAGCAGTGGTGTGCAGACAGAGACCAGGCAGACCAAGAGTGCACAGGAAGAGACCGGGTAGCTTAGATGAAGACCAAGTAGAGAGGCAGAGACCAGATAGAGTGGATGAAAACCAAGTAGAGCGAGTGTGTGTGGGTAGAGACCAAGTACAGCCAGTGTGTCTGTTCAGAGACCAAGGAGAGCTGATAGATCAAAGTGAAGTGGGTGTTGCCCAGGAAGAAAGGTTGTGTGTGGATGTAGACCAAGTGTGATAGTGAGATTGCAGATGGAAGCCAACAAAGTGATGCTTGTGTGAGAGGAAAGTCTGTAGACTGGATAGAAAGTGGGAAGAGGCATGCAGGCAAGAGAACTGCTTGGAGTCAACCTCTTCAGGCAACCAACTGCCAACAGCTGGAAGTTGCAGGTGGGCGTGAGGACCGCCTGAGCAAGGAAATTGCTGGCGGGTGTGAGGACTGGCTGCGGTTGAAAATAGCAGGCAGATGTGAGGACTGCCTGAGCAAGGAAATTGCTGGTGGGCGTGAGGACTGGCTGCAGTTGAAAATAGCAGGCAGGTGTGAGGACCAGCTGTGATTGACATTTCAGTGTGGATGCTACCTACATAGTGACATCTACAGCTGCACCAAAGATGGCAAAGGCAAGGAAGACCCTCTGACCTTGGTATGTCACCACAGTACCTAGCTCTGACTCAATGTTGTTGACATCCAGGACCTCCACACCCAGCTGCCTGAAGACCGTTGACTTTGACTGGAGCTCCCTGTCATGGATGACAGCTGCCACTACTGGAAGGAAAATGTCTGCATAGGTGCATCTGCACTTGCCACCACCAGCCAAACTGCCACCAGAGCAGATCTTCATTGGTACAAGGCATGTGTAGCAAGCAATACCCTTTGCCTTATCTCCCATACACCTCTTGATGGTGCCTATATAGCCAGCATTGATATGGTCTTCTAGGGAAGGAGGCATCAGAGATTCAATGGCAGGCCAGCAGTTGCAGTTGCAGAAGAGATGAGAAGGGCCATCATCCCCTTCACATGTATGCTGATGACAGAAGAGGTAGCAGAGGGAGCACTTGTTGGTGAGTTTGTTGAGGAGAGCCACCGTCTTGGCAAACACAGGGTTCTGCTGTTGGGTGGAGGCAGGTGTGCTGCTACAGCTGGACATTGACTGCTGAACAGGGCTGAAGACATCCAAGGCAGGTCAAAGCTGCTGCTGCTGCCTTTTACTCCTTGACAGGTGTGACCATGGATGCTGATGATGGGCTTGCGGTTGTCATCCTCTATGGCCAAGCACTGCAACCAGGCAGAGATGATGCTGTGCTTATCCTTCTCCTGCATGTCTGATGCTACCCACCAGCAGCCCAACTTGCCAGCTGCTGCCTCTGCTGCTGCCTTGCTCTTGCAGATCACCATCACAGCACCGTGTGTGGCTGACTCTAGGTGATGGTTGAGGCTGAACTGCATCTCACCAGCTGATGTCAAAAGCTCCACTGCATAGGAGATGTTCTTGTGGTTGGTGCTTGCACGGATGACACCAGTGCCATCTTGAGGGAGGAGAAGCTCAGCCTTGAAGCTGTTGAGCATAGACAGTGGCATGGTGGCCGTGAGGAAGTGCTGCGGTGCTGGAACTGAAGTCATCAGTGCTTTGACCTTTGTCATGGCAGGATGGAAGCAGCTCTGAGTGAGGACAACATGACACTCATCAAAGAAGATAGCTGCCAACTGCTCCTGCTGAACCAGCTCCTGCAGAACCAGCTCCTGCATCATACCTCCAAACTCTGAGCTGTAGCAGTTCTCTGCAGCAACAAAGATGAGCTGACTCTGCCCTACCTTGCTGACAGGGTCATAGCCAGACCACTTGCTTGCTGAGATGCCAGCACAGCTGCACTGCTCCAGTAGATCTCCCATCAGCGCAATGAAAGGCACAATGACCACCACCACAGATGCAGGCAGCAGCCAGTGAAGCGGGGCCATGAAGAGAGCAGACTTGCCTGAACCAGTGGCCATGATGATGATGAGCAGAGACTGCTTGCTGTAGATGGCATTGAGAGCATATGCCTGCTCCACAGTCTTGGTGCAGTGACTGCCAGTGACCTTGTAGAGGGAATTGCTGACAGGAGCAGGGAGGACTGCAGACTGTGAGCTGCCACCTTGAACAGCAGGTAAGAGGACTGCAGCAGGTGTAGGCTGATCCAGCTTCTGCTTAATGGACCGCAGTTGATCCTCAACCACATCCAGCTTATGCTTGATAGTGTCAAGTACCCCTGAGTGGTCTTTAGCAGTAGTAGCAGTGGAGATGAGAGTACAGAAGGATGGAGCTGGTTCATCAAAGCGGGAGGGGAGGGACCAGAATGCATGCCAGTGCTCAGAGACAGCCAGCATAGAATCCATGCTCTCTTGCATGAGCTGGTGAAGCATGCTTGCATCAAGACCATAGTGCTGGTCTGCTGTGCTGGAGGAGTGACCAGCTTGCAGATTATGAGCACTGTCCTCTGCGTCCTCTTGAGCAAGATGAGGACAGATGAGAGTGCAGTCAATGCTGACAGCCAGCTGACGCCAAGTATGCATGGTGAGACCGGAAGAGGAGGAGCTGACATACTGCTGGCAGAGGCTCTGCAGCGCCTTGCTGACTGTGTTGGTGTCCCAGGCTCTACCACAATGATCTGCCAGGAGCATAGCAGAAGCAGCACGTGGTTCAATGACCGAGTTGAAGAGCTGATGCACAAAGGGAGTGACTCTTGCAATGTATGCAATGACCAAACACCCAACTGCATGAGGAAGGAAGCGTGGGATCACCTTCTTCCGTCCTGTACCCTTGGTGGTGGAGAGAGCTGTGAAGACACTGCCACCATGCACAAAGAGGTTGCGCAGGCTGCTGAAGGTGTTGATGTACTGCAGCTGCATCAGCTCTGTACCTCTTGCTGGAAGACCGCCGCTGAGCTTGATGATCACCGCCAACAGCTTGGCGAACTGATTGTGTTGAGCAAAGTAGACTTCTGCAGCATCAGCATCAAACTCCAGCTCCTCTGCATAAGGATCCACCAGTGGCTGAGCAGGAGGAACACCACCTTGAGCAGCAACATGAAGGAGCTGAGGACCACAGCTGAACTTGGAGGCGTGGTCCATGCTGAAGCCAGGTTGCATGTTGCAGTGGTTGTCCCAGATGACAGCAATGTCAAACTTCCAGTCCACCATACCATTGGGGAGGAGGAGGAGCTTGGCCATGAGCTTCTCTGCCTGCTCCAGTGCACTGTGCATGAGGTCTTGAAGACGGATGACAGGGATGACATCAACACCAAAGGTCACTGTGTCACAGTCCTTGGACCAGCCAAAGGCAAAGTTGCTGCTGTCATCCTTGGAGAGCACCCTGCCATAGCAGAGGAGGGACTGAAGGTGAGCACTAGCAGTGCCACTGTCATGGTGGAGGTAGCACTTCATGTACTTCTCCACCTCTGTATTGATGATCTGCATGGGCTTGGCAATGATCATACCATTTTCAGCATCAAGGAGGTGACTGTGGAGCACAGCACACAGAGCAAACATACGCACCAGAGTCAGCTGCTCTGTCTGACCATAGACCTCAGGTTGCTGCATCATGAGGTTGAGGGAGGCCTGACAGACCAGAGAGGCAGCATCTTCAAGCACATCAGCATCAGTGAAGTGATCAACACCATCAACATTGACTACCATATTGTACTGATCCTTGAGCTCCAGCAGCATAGCCTCCAAGTTGACATCCAGACCCAGATGCTGCTCCTGATCATCTTCACCATAGTAGCCAAGATCATCACTGTCAAAGCAGACATGAACAAGGAGAGCAAGTGCAAATGACCAGAGATCTGCATGCTTGCAGATGGTGGCATCACTGAGGTCATAGGGCTGAGAGGGAGAAGAATCTATGGCATGGAAGGTCTGCTGGACCTGACGGCCAGCTTGAAGAAGACCAGTCATCCAGCAGTACGTAGCATGCCTAGCCATGGCCATCAGCCAGTGCACAAAGTCACTGTGTGCACCAGGCCAGTCTTGAGGATGGGGACCAAGAGCACCAATAGCAGCAACAGGCTTGCTGGCCCAGTATGCATGCCAGTTCAGCTGCTTTGCCCAGGGACTGATGTTGCCAGTGAACATCTTGGGCTGGATGCCTTTGTCAAGCATGCCAGCTTCCTCCATAGCATTGTGGTTCTGCTTGAGGAAGGCATCAACCTTGGCAGTGATGGCGGCAGTGAGAGAGGAGTTGTTGGCAGTGGTGAGAGGAAGAGGGAGGGGAGCATTGTCTAGACCCTTGTTGCAGACATGGAGGTAGCGGTGGTTCTGATCACTCTTGTGAATGACCTGCATGCTGACACCTGACATGGACCTGGCCTTGACCTCTGCATCATCATGAGTCTTGATGTGCACACTGATGGCAGAGTGGGACTTGATGGTGTACAGACACATGTTGCAGCAGTAGCCTTCATAGACAACAGGCAGCTCCTTGATGATGTTGACAGGAAGCATTGCCATGTTGATTGGAACCGTAGCTGGAGACTCAAGATCAAGGGTGTCAAGAGTCTCCTCGAGCGCCTTCTTGCTGCTGCTGACCATGGCATGACTGTGAGTCTTGAGGTGAGCGGTGATTTCCCGGACGGTGGGGATGATGGGAAGCTTGTGAGGACAGGAAGAGATGGTGCAGACAAGCAGCTTGGGATGCTCAACCAGACAGAGGTTGAAGTGGCCAAGCTGGACAGCAACCTTGGGATCCAGAGGGGCAGTGGCAGCATCTTGATTGGCATCAGGTAGATGGCAGTGGGTGCTGAGCAGTGATCACAAAGGCATAGAAGCAATGTCAGTGAGTGTGCAAGATCAGTGAGCAACAGCAAGACAAGAGTGAACATACCTTTCAGCAGGTGGAGAAGGAGTAGGCACTTTGTTGTGGAGCTGAGGAGTATCACTATTGATTCCAGCATCAACAGAGTGAGTGGAGTGATCAGATTGTTGAGACATGCTGAGATGGTGTCAGTGGAGAGAAACAGTGAGAACGTAGTGGAGTACAGCAAAGATGGATGAAGACTTACAGTTGGAGCATGCAAGAGCTTGAGTATATATCTATTGATGGTGACATAGAATAAGCATGCAAGACACAGGCAAGAACAGTGAAGGCAGACAAGCTGGCATTGCAGAGTACGGTGACAGTGACAAAAGACAAGCAACAAAGAGTGGTGAAAGCAGAAAGGGAACAAGGATGGTGTGAATGTTGGTGCATGCAGAGTGCCGTGGGTGCAGTGTAAAGACAGAGTGTTGCAGCCATGCAGTAGTTGATGCTGGTGAACAAAGGAAAGGATGATCATGACAGACAGAGGAGTGATGAGTTTGGGAGTGTGTACGGTTGTTGAAGTGCAGCAACGGTGAGCAAATGGTGACGCTTGGTGAGGAGGAGACAAAGGGTAGCTGTGAGCGCATGCCATGGTGAGAATAGCAGAGCAAAAGACAAAGGGTGGTATATGTTGAAGTGAGCATGAGACTGATTGGTACAGAGCAGAGGTTGGTTCCAGTGATTGTGGATGGCAAAGAACAAAGGGTGGAAAGCGGCAACAAGCTTGAGCAGCAACAAGTTGAGCAGCAATGAGGTGAGCAGCAGTGAGCATGAGCAATGGTGTGTGTGAATGGTGAACAGTGTGTGTGGGCAGTGAGCATGAGTGGCAAGTGTGTGCGGTGAGCGTGAGAGCAGTGGACAAAGGTGAACAATATCAAGTGAAGATAGCATTGTAAAGAGACACAGGAGCTGTGGGAGCAACAGCAAGAGACAAAGAGAGGGTGCACAAAGGGGAGACTGTTCAGACTGTAACATGAGAGCACAGCATAAAGGTATTGTGTGTTGGCCGCTGGCTGTTGCACCAATCGGCATGCAGCACAGATCAGCCAATGAGAGCATCATCTCCCCTTTGAGTTCTGTGTGTGAGTCCTTTGCAGCAGATGCACAACAGATTTTCAAAGAAACTGCACACTCTGAAAAAGCAACAAAAAAAGGCTTATAAATTGAGAGAGAAATTCAGTGATGTGTCTGACCCAGTGTGACTTGACAGCTGAGATCCATTGCCACAGCTGTGTGTCTGCTCTGTGCGTGGCTGCTACTTGCCGTGGCCACTGCTCTGTATGACTGCTGCTCTGTGTGACTGCTGCTGTGTGACCACCACTCAATTAATTCACATTCATATAGCAGGCAGCGCAACTGTTTTTGACTTGTTGAGTGACCTGGCACCCAGGTGACTGTAGCATTCAAGTGACCATTGCTGCAGCTCTGGCCAGACTTGTGCTGGTGTTGCTGTACATTGAGCAGGCACTGACTGCCACTGCCAAAAGTTGAAATGGACCACTGTGCACTTGAGCAGTGTGGAGTGATGTGCACGCTGGGCAGCTAAGATTGAAGGAAATTGACAAATCTGTTGTCTGTTGGGATCCTGACCACTGCCCTAAGTTGAGAGCTAGTATGCGCCCTCTGTTGTGCATTCCCTGCTGTTTGCTGTGCTGTGCTGTGTGCTGTGCTCTGTGCTGTGCTCTGGTTGGAACCACAGTCTGCTGCTGCCAAAAGTTGAAATGGACCGCTGGGCACTTGAGCAGAGTAGAAAATTGAGGGAAATGAATGTGTCTGTTGGGACCCTGACCACTGCTCAGAGTTGAGAGCTGGTGTGTGCTGTCTGTTGTGCATTGCCTGTGGTCCGCTGTGCCATGCTGTGCCATGCTGTGCACTGTGCTCTGGTTGGGGACCACTGTCTGCCACTGCCAAAAGTTGGATTGGTCTGCTGAGCACTTGAGCAGTGTAGGAGAAATTGAGGGAAATGGATGTGTCCATTGCAACCCTGTCTTCTGCTCAGCCAAGAAAAATTTCATACCATTGCGGCACCTGAGCAGTGTAAATTTTCCGTCTGTTGCATTTGACAGACAGGTGAATTTCCAACCATTTGGCAGGACAGATTTGTCCTCTGTCCACCAGCAATGTACCATAGCCTAGGGCTAGGGTTGGATAATGAAACATGCGTATTTTGGGTAGTTCTACAACTTTGATTAAGCAACCCTACTCGATTAAAAAAGGGGACCCCCTTGTAACCCTAACTGGACTGAATACATTTGACCCAACTCAGTCAATCTCAGCACAATATTGACTGAGTGCTTCCAACTTGACTCAGTCAATTTCAACACGATATTGACTGAATCACCTTCTTCCAGTCCAGGTCAATATTATGCCGAAATTGACCATACACATACGGTCCCACCATGGTCCCACCACATGTCTCAGTCGATGTTACTCTGAGATCAACTGAGGCACAGCTGTCATGTGACGGACACTGTGACAACCCACACAACAATGATTGTGCTCGAAAAGGTCCTCGGGCTTGGCCTGGGCATCGACAGCCACCTTGGGAGAAAGGCTGCAGAAAAGAGGTTGGCCGGCAGCGGACAAAGCTGCGTTGGCAGCAGGAGAAGAAACCGGCTCTGGCTGACCCAGGGAGACCAGAGCCTCAGCAGCCAAATGCGGCAAGGGCAGCAAAGCACCAGACAAGGAGACAGGCAAAAGCAGCGGAGGGGATGCCAGAGAAAAGTCTGGGGTAGGCGCAGCCGGACTCGGGGAACAGGGTTTGGCAGGCAAACCAGGAATGAGAGCTTCCTTGTCAGGAAGACTCGATAATGGCGAGGTAAGACAATCGGCAGGGAGGGGTTACCGTCAGCCAATGTTGTTGGCAAACGGGCAACAAGGTGGGAGAGACATACCCAACCTCAGCCGCATGGCAAATAGAAAGACAGGTCTGGTAACAGCCAGACATGTTGTAACGGTTGGTTGGAGTGTTGCTGTTGCTGTTGCTGAGTTGGATGAAGTGTTAATGGCATAGCAACAACACACAGCATGGATAACTCAATCGATGATCACCCATTGCTGTGCAGGAGCTGGCGTCTAAAACAGGGAGGTAATGTCACAGCGCCAGTCACATGACTGCTCACTTGAGACGGGTCCCAGTCAACGTGAGAGTAACATTGACGGAGACGTGCGGTGGGACCGTGGTGGGACAGAGAGTTTACAGTCGATTTGGGTGTAATATTGACTGTGACTCAAAAGGAGTGATTCAGTCGATTTTGGCATGATATCAACTGAGTCAAACCGGAAGGATTCAGTCAATCCGGCACCGATATCGACTGAATATTGACCACCCAACTGGCGTACTAGTTTAGTTTGTCAACGGTCAGGAGGTAGTTCAGACATGCACAGGTGTTAGACCCTGACAACAGGTGGACACTGTATTGGTGACAATTGGTCAGGGGAGTTGGTATCGGGGATGGACCCAGACAAACTATAGGGGGTCAGTCGACTGGAGAGGTCCGCACACGGGGAAACTCTGTAGACACAGTCAGATAGATAGCTGCGTAGCAACTGAGTATAAGTACTTGACACAGTCGGCATTGGATGAGATTTCACTCATCCACTCTAGTATACATTCACCCAGGCCTTCGCTGTAAGCAAGCACTTGAGTAATACTAAGGATATCCCTGTACCATACTTGTGTGAGTTGCCTCCATTTGAGTTGGAGAGACAGCATAGCTCATTGTACGACATTGTTTCCAACACCAAGTCCAGTATATTGCCTCCGTTCGAGTCGGAGAGATATACAGTCTATTACTGTACTCAGTCACATGACTTCCAGCTCAAGGTGACTCAGTCGTGTCAGCAAGTATCCAGACAAACACTCCTGGCTACTTTGGTGCCGGTCAAATACTCGACAATCCCCAATACATCATTCAGCAATCCATACAACATCCGAACGTGTTTGGACATAGCGTTGAGCCGTAGTTCCTCTGTACAAGAGTGTTCACAAGGTTCCGCCGTCGATAACGCAGTAGCAGTCTGCCAGGCCAAAAGACTAGGACTCAGTTGATCTCGGTCCAACATCAACTGAACGCAAAAACCCGAACTTAGTCGATCTCAAGCCGATATCGACTGAAACACAACTTTCAGATCTCGGTCGACCCCACACCGATATCGACTGAACTGCAGTCTTTCAATCCTGGCCGTCGACAGACACCGGAACCCTGACACATGATTTGCGTTACATCATTCTGGTATTCTAGATCTCAATCTCGACAGCTACAGTCACAACAGAGACCGCAGGAGATTGGACTGTGACACAATCGACTCATTTGTTCATGTCTAGCTAGCATGCTCACGTTCCGGACTGGCCTTTGACAGTGTGAGAACACATGTATAGCGTCGTAGTGAGATCTCAGAGAGGGAGAAACCGACAGACTTGAACCTCAGCTCTCACGGTCCATCTGAACTTTCGCTCCAATCTTCACGCCTTGCTACAAACACGACCACCAAAACCGCGGATAAGATTGTGATTGACATTCCTCGTGCAAAAGGCCACAAGTTATGTGGCAGAAGGGTATAAGAGAGGGGGCGGATGGAAAGAAGAGAAATGGGGTAACTTCAGATCGGGCGGACGGAGAACAGAGGGTGATTTGGTCCGATGACGCCAAGAAGAGGTCAAACGTTCGCGCAGCAGAGGTCAAGGACTATCGCGAGTGAACCGCAATGCAGCAGACACGAGCATCCCGGCCGATGCGCGTGCGAGTCTTCGAGGTCATGGAAGCCTACTCTGACTGTCACTTGCTGTCACACCGCGTAGACCAGCTGCAGGGGCTCTTAAAACGGTGAAAGAAGCGACAGATCGGCGAATGCGAGGCCCTAAGGATCATCATCGATGGTGAAGTCGGAGGTTCCGAAGAGGTTGGCCGGCGGAATCCTCCTTGCCGTTGTGAGCTGTGTCAGTCCATAACGATGTCGTCCCCACCATAAAGAGGCCCTACTTGTGCGACGTTGGCGCGCTTCCAGGAGAACCTGGTGGCAGAGCGCTGCTGGCTCGACTTCTGAACTGGCGTCCAGAAATGCGCGGGGCCGTCGCCATCCAGAAGGTGTTTGGAACGCTCGATATCAATGAGGCCCTCAAGAAGACGATCGTACAAGTGGAGGCGTGGTGCGTTTCTGGCCACTTCGGCCTCGGTGTGTCCGAAAAGAAGTTGAAGCAGCCCTGAAGCCTCGCCAGTCAGCTCTGAGATAAGCGGCCAGACTTCGAGATTGAGGCCACTAACTGTAAGATGGTAGCGCGTCAGAGGTGACAACTCTAGCTCTCCTCTACTGGCGATTGGCTCGAGCCCCTCGAATCTATGTGGGAGCACTGGCGGTGACCGAAGGTCGATGAAGATCTCAAGGCATGCATGATCAAAGGCATCAAGATCATACGTATCGCCGTGCCGTAGCGATGGACCAAAGAAGCGGCTTGCTGTGACGTCGCTTTTGCGATTCTTGATCTGCACAGCCACATACGAGAGATTGGTGGGCTCGAAGTAGTCGGTGTCGACCGGCTTGTGTTTGCAGCGGTACACGGGAATGACGAGATCCCAACCAGGTTGGTTGGGCTGGCCGTAGATGGCAACCTGGCGCCACCAATACTCGGCCAAAGCCTTCCAATCGAGACGCTTGTCTCTGCGCTCTGGGTCCGAGTATACGTAGCTGCCGAGCCTCAGATAGTGTGTAAAGTTAAGATAGTACCCTTGAGTCCAATTCAGCAGCAAAGGATCGAGATTGGCGCGGCCGAAGAGCTTCACGAGCCAGTCGAACAAGCAGATGTAGTTGCACTGGGCAGCAAATGGATGCACAACATCCTCGACCTTGTCGGTATCGTGTGTGGTGGAATTCGATCCAAGCTCCCGCTCTGCTTGAAGTTGGTCTGATGCAACGAGGTCGGTGGCCAAGCTGAACAACAGACGCACGCCTTCTTCGCCCTCTTCACCGAGCATGAGACCTACGGCGTGATGAGCGCGACAGAGCACCTCGACAATCTTGGACCACTTTGTGGAACAGTGGGATAGATCCGAGCCTCGACCTCCACGGAGAAGCGAGGCCGCAGCGAGTGACAGCGCTGGTTCGGATACGTTGGCGGTAACGAAGAAGTTAACGTTATCATGCACTTTGCTGATGACGCGCAGGTTTCTGGACGCCTGTTGCTGAAGAAAGGCCATGGCAGTCGTCTCGTGCGCACCTGCTTTGGTGGAATCGGTCAGTCCGGCAGCAGAAGCGCCCTGAATGAGGCCGACGCCAGAGTGACCGACAAAGTTAAGGGGCAGGCGTTGACCGGCAATGGCCATGATGCTGTGGAAAGCCGTCTGCGCGGGATCGGTAAAGTTGGCCACGTTGGCGGTATCAGGCCACATGTTGGGCCATTCTTGGTCGGTTAGCAGCTTCATCAGGATGTTAGGGAGATGAGGACGCTTTGGCTTTTCGACGGAGCGGTAGAGATTGGTGCTCCACAGCGGACGGCCAAAGTAGCTCAACGTGGCGAGGAGATCCGAAAAGGTGAGACGACCCTGATAAAGCTTGGGTTGCAACGTCTTGGCCTCGTGCTGGATCACGGCGTCAAATCCAAGATGGACGAAGGGAGGAATGACCAAGAGATGGTTGGATACGGCGAGGCGCGTCGAAGAACCGCGGGCCTGCCGGTCGGCCAAAGGTGCAATTTTGGAGTTGGTGTCGGTAAAAATGAGCCAAGTCGATTGTGGCTCGGCTTCGCGCCACAACCTACGCATGACGGGCAAGATGTGCATCAGAGGCATGATCTCGTCGATGACCAGGAAGAAGAAATGAGACCGGTCCAGCCCATTGGGCAAGAGGGCTTCGAGACGTGTCAGGAAAGGCTTCATGTAGAGGTTGGCGGCATGTTTGGCGAGAGCCTCTTGGGTCAGCATGCCTCGTCTAGGGTCGGTCTGCTTTGGACCTGGATCGGAGTGCATCCAAAGGTCTTGTGCTAGCATGTCGATAGAAGTGAGCATGTGGGTACGGAACAGATTCTTTTTAGCTGCATCGTAGCGGAAAGACGTGTCAGGATCGGTTGGACTGACTTGGGACAGGCGAGAATCGGGACATTGTGGCTCGGGGAGATCAAAGTTGTACTTTTCGATAAAGTCGGAGCCATCATGAATGGCCTTGGCGAGCCAATATACAACTGTCGTCCAACATGCTGCCGGATTGGGATGGATGCAGCTCAAGAAAGGCTGTGATGGGGTGGAACAGGAGGCGGAGGAGGCGGCCGAGGAAGAGGAGAGGCCAGCTTGGAGATGATCCAAGTCCGAGGCACTAGGACGTTGAGGTTTGAAAGCGGCAGGAAAGACACCAAAGCAACCGCTGTGGACCATTCGCTTTTCGAGTGCATACGCGAGAATGCCAAGGTAAGCGCCGAACCAGCAGGCTACGCGCTTGTGGTTGTGATAGGCGCCAACGTCACTACCGGCCTTGACTTGGGAAACGAAGTCAAAGACGAGGTCGTCGTTCTCGGGAAACGAAGTTGAACCTTTGTTCTCGTTGGATCGTGTGCACACGAGGAAGCCGGCTTGACGGGCCGAGAGCTGTACGGCAAGCTTTGTCTTGCCCGTACCTGAAGATTGAAGGATGGGGAAGGTCTTTGAGTAGACGCGTAAGCGATTCGTGTTCATGTACAAGTTTGCGTTGAGAATGTAACGCTCTAGCCACTGGTCTTGGTTGCCATGGAATGGGAGCGAAAAGTCGGAGCGCACAACGTTGTCGTCATAATCGATGAAGCTGATGGATGGAGGCGCAATGCGAGCAGATGGGAAGACGTGAGGCCAAAGTTGCAAGAGCAGATCGACATAGTCGGAGTCGGTAGCTGTTGATTGAGCCACTTGGAAAGCGGTAGTTCGCCAACGTGAGGATTGGTTGCAATGTTGATCAATGGCATGGAGCAGAGCCTCGACACCGACTGCGGGTAAGCGCTCTCCGTTGGTGTCCCAGATGTGGCGGGAGATGGTGTGGGTATCTTGGGAGGTATCGAGAGAACTCGGGGTATGTAGGGTATCTGTTGTATTGGTGATATGGTTGCTGACGGCCGAGTTGGTGGTGGGAATGGTTGGGAGTTGGGCGGCGGCTATCCAAGCAGCACGTAGTTGAGGATATGCGCAAGTGCAATGTTGGTCGAAATCTTCAAGCCATCTCGAGAAGGTGCTCAGAACGGCTCGGACACGAATGCGCCTGCTCTGTTCATGCATTCGAGAATCCAAAGCCGCGAGGATAAGAGACTTGCTTAGTTCCTCATAGCCGAAATGATCAGATACGAAGTCGCGTAGCACTTGTTGCAACTGCGGCTGCGGCGGCGGCGGGAGCGCTGACATTGGACAAGGTTTGGAGTAATAGCGGTTATATTGTGTGTTGTCGGCGTTAGTTTAGTGGTGATCGGCACGATCATGATGGCAAGCGTGTTGTGAGGATGAGACAAGGAGGAAAAAAAAAATCAACACAAACCAAAAAGGGCACAAGCCAACTCCGACTTCCGAAATTCAAACAACTGAGCGGTGGAGTAGTTAACGAGGCTTCAAGCTTGCGCGATCGAGATGATTGCCTCTTGAAGCCTAACAAATTGAGACACACAACAGCTTTTGAATTGGCCAGCTCATGCAACTGCAACAAGCCAGATCCGAGTCAGGCCGGCAAAATGCAGGCTTAAGAGCCCACACCAAGAAGCTGCCAGATTGTGGATTGCGCATCAACGTTGAAGAGCGATAATGAACAAGAAAGTGTGATTTCAAAATGCAGAATGCAAGTGCGAGTGCAAGTGCGAGTGCAAGTGCGAATGCAAGGGACGAGATGGACCACAACAATGACATTGAGAGAGAGAGAAAGAGAGAGAGAGAGACAGCGACAAAGTAACGGAGGTGGAGGGAAGGGCAGAGAGAGAGTGTGTGTGTGAAAGAGGCTACCTTGGGTCGTGGCGACGCATGCGCTTGCTCTGTCCGTTGGCAAGCCTCGAGCGCGCTGCCTTATATCAGAGCTCGGTTGCTTTTGCATGGGAATACCCGCAATCAGCGGGAACTTTCCTGCATCCACGTCGAGTTGACGTCGAGCTTGCTCTTGCTGCTCCTTGCCACCTTCGTGCACCATCCTCGCAAAGTCCTGATCGAACCGATTGGTGCCCAGATAGCTTAGACCAAACACAACGGGCGCCACATCGCGCGCGTACGGATGCAGGCGGTTCAAGACTGGATAGCATTCCTCGTCGAGACCGCTCACATAGATATTGTGGCGCGTCTGCTTGAGCGTGTTGCTCACCATCTTGCTGGAGCTGACGAGCGAATGCGCCGTCGCCAACGGACCACGAAGGTCCAAAAACAATTCGAGACAGCCGATCGTATCGGCGTGGGCTTGGCCACCACCGTCCATGGCGCTCAGATCCGGGCCCAAGACTTTGGGATAGTCGGGCGCGCGCACCGAGTTCTTGACTTGAATTGCGACGTACGAGAGTCGACTAAGCTGGAAGCGATCCCAAGCGGGCACGTCCACTGACTCGTAGATGGGGATCAACAGGTCCCAGCCCGACTGATTCGACACACCGCGCATGGCGGCGTGGCGGATCCAGAACTGGGCGAGCAAGCCGCGGTCTATGCTCTCTTTGGCCACGTCACTCTGCCAGGGCAAGTCGCCGACGTGCTTAAAGTTGATCCATTGACGTTGCGACCATGCTTTCAGCGTGGCCTCGTCCGTCTCAGAGTCCCGATCAGCCACGATGTTGACTCCGCCGAGCAAGGTGGTGAGCCACTCATCGAGCGTGATGAGACCCACGGTGGCCAGGTAGATGTCATTGTCACTCTCCGAGCTGGACCAAGTGTCATTCAGAGCCACTTTCCAGTAGACATCCTTATAGCGAGCGCTTGCGGCGAAATCAGCCGCCATACTACAGAGCAGTTGAACGCCTTCCTCCCCCTCGAGGCCGATCGAGAGGCCAATGGCGGTGCGAGCGGCGACGAGCGTGACGATAGCCACGGACCACTTGGTGGCAATGCGCGTATCGTCGTATCGAAATGACCAGGCTGCGGCTACACTGAGCGGCGGTTCGCTAGGGACGTGCGACTGGATAGCATCGGTGTAAGGATGGATGCGTTCGACAAAGCGCAGATGGCTCGAGACCTGGTTCCTGACAAACGTCTGCCAGGTCTGTGTTATCGAGGTGAAATATTGGCCGAGCGGCACACGCTGCGAGACAAGAGCCATGACGTTTTGAAAGTCGTCGTGCGAGGCATTCACCTCGGTGATGTCTTGTGGCAGCTTGTCGGGCCAGCGCCATTTGTGATCGCCTTTGACGAGCTTGGCGATGATGCCATGGCATTTGGGGAGGCCGTTGTGGTGTCGGTAGAGTTGAACATCGTTCCAAAGCGGTCTGCCCAGCTTGTACATGATGCAATTCAGGTCGCGGAGCGTACAAGTGCCGTCGCTCAAGCTGTCGGCGAGATTGCGCGAATCGTCCGAGTTGAAGTGAACATCAAGAGGCATGCTGGTGAAGGCGGGTGTGAGCTGGAACGAGCCGGTGTAGGCGTTGGTTCAGTAGGAAGCCTCTATAGCCGTGTGACCGGCGACGGGCGCTATCTTGGAATTGGTATCGATAAGGAAGATCCAAGTACGCTGGGGTTCTGCATAGTTCCAAAGGCGACGCAAATGGGGGAGGAGGTCTTCAATCGTGCCGCATTCGTCAAGCGCGAGGTAGAAGATGGCTGACTCGAAGCCGCCTTTGGCTCCGACGAGGTGTTCGAGCTGGACGAGAGGTGGCTGGATCACCGTCTTGGCCATAGTTGGAACGTCGGGGCAGCCGATGGCAGTAGCGAGTAAGGGCTCAGCTCGGTCGATGACTTGGTTGAGGAAGCCGCCACGGGTAGCGTCGCTCTGCAAGTGCGCAAGAAACCGAGCCAGCTCGTCCGGGATGCCCAAGGGCAAAGATGGGCGGGTAGCCGAGGATGAGGACGAAGAGGAAGAGGCGGTTTGGGCCAGAGAGACGCTTGGTTGCTCTAGGAGACCGTAGGATACAAGCTTGTCCCAGGCGATTGAACAGAGGCGATGTGGCGGTGTGAGACGGAGGCGCTCCAGGAAGCTGGACTTTTGATGAATACAGACGGAGAGCGCATAGACGACAGTCTGCCAGCAATGGAGAGGGTTGGTATGGTGAGCAGGCGGCGTCTGCACCGAGTTGGAGCGCGAGTCAAAGGTGAAGCATCCGGAGAGTTGCATGAGGTTTTTGAGATGAAGGTGGAGGGTGTGGCAGTAAGCAGCGAGAAAGCAAGCAAGACGCGCATGAATGCGATGATCGGGATCCACCTCGTCGGCGAGCGGCTGGTTTTGGTTGGGTTGGCGCTGATCGGACAAAACATGGGTAGCGGTGTGGGTAGCAAGGTCGAGGGTAGCTTTGAAGTAGTTAAAGACAGCGCGGTCTTGAGGAGGGAATGATGTAGCTTGGTGGGGACGGTGATGACGGAGACAGGTAAGAAGGCCAGGTTGTCGGGCACTGAGGTGGACACAAAGTTTGGTCTTGCCAAAACCGGAGGACTGGAGGATGGGGATGACGCGGGCATAATAGGGAAGCCATGGAAGTCGAGCGTAACCCGACTCAGCATGGTGCTTGTCGGTTATTCTTTTTGCGGACGAGTTGGTGTGAGGCGGAGCGAGGGTGGTAAAGGCATGAGCCGAAAGGACGGCAAGGTGGAAGAGGAGACGATCGACGGCGGGACCTTGAAAGGCAGTGGTGAAAGCAGATCTGACGATTCGGATTGACTCTGTGGCGTCGGGATTGATGTATCGCTCAGGTGCTAAAGCGGAACGAAGGTCGAGACGCTCGACGCCGTTTTGAGGTTGACGGTTGTTGCCGGAAAGGTGACGTCTGATGCGCTCCAAGATGATGGGTCGAGGCTGAACAGGATTCATTCGAGGTGGAGGTCGACTGCCGGAGCGATCTGGGCGCACGGGATCCATGAGTTGATTGAGGATGCTTGCGGGAAGATTGTGATGAGTGGCTTCGAGTTGTTGGCGAGCCACATGGAGAAAGGGATGCGAGTCTTGTTCGAGTAAACAGGCGAGATCGACATCAAGATACCTAGCACTGGGTTTGGAGTGGTTGATGAGTTTGAAGAGTTTTGCAAGCGTAGCCTCGAGACGAAGCGAACCATAATCGTTGTTGTCGTCGTCGCGGCGCTATTCACTTTCTTGGAGAGCGACACGCGCAAGGATGGTGTTGCACATGTTGTGATACTCGGCTTGGCGTCGTTCTGGACCGGAATCGACGTCGTCTTGGAGGTTTGAGGTGGAGATGGATCCGAAGCTTGTCTGCATGGCGCTGGCGGTGTTGGGCAGTGTGATGAAAGAGCTTGAACTCATCGTGCTGGCGGAGGTGACGGCGGCGTCAACGTCAAGGTTGATATCATCTAGCTCCATGGGATGCTGCGCCATCTTGCCTGTCGAGCCGAGCCAGTTGCATTGGTAGTGGTGGTGGTGGTGGAGATGGTCGAGATGGTCAACGTGTTGCGGAATTCAGCTTTCGACTTCTGAGCTGAGCCGAATCCCGAATCTCGAGTCTAAGAAAAAAGAGCACTTTTCCTGTCTCTCCTTTCTCCTCTCTCTCTCTCTCTCTCTCTCTCTCGTCGCGGTGTCGTAAAGAGAATCGAGTTAAAGTAAGGTAAAGTATCGAGTAAGGTCTGTCGAAAGACCAAGAGAACAAAAAAGCGAGTGAGAGAGATGATGATGGTATTAAAGGAGAACGCTTGCGGCGACTGCGCAGCAATTTACCTGCGTGGGCCAACGTCGGAGTTCCTATCTCTGAAAGTCACGTACGTGCTGCGAAAATCGCAACACACGCGATCAGAGATCAGTCCGCAACAGCAACTGCAGCTACGGAGGACTCGGGACAACGTTCTGTATACTCTCTGGTCTCAGGAACAGTCTCGCTCAACACATTCGCATCTCACATAGGAGCAAAAAGATCGCATTCAAGACATTGAACAGCAATGCCTTGTGGGACCCGGATCGGGTGGTTAGGTTTGCGATCGGACGGAAATATGAAAGGGGAGAGCGTTGGAGATGGTTAGTCTCGAGGCTCTTCGAAGCGCCCATCCCTGCCGATTTGCTGGCGTTCTGCTGACAGAAGGATCAAGTGATATCCATTTGCTCTTCTTCAAAGCTCCCGTCAGCTGGACAAGAACGTGGAGAAGACGTAACAACGGCCTCGCCGACTTCAACTTCAACTTCGCTGTTTGCCGCTGGTGCGTTGGCAAGGTAGGCAAGATTGGCAACCCCCAACGCCATCGGATCGAGGATCAAGTTGTCATGGTTGATGTCAATGTACTTGGACACCGTGCGCAGGAAGTTGACCACGACATTGCGGATCTGGAGCGTATCCAGGCAGGGGTAGTTGGCGACGCCGTCAAGGCCTCGGATCCAAACTTGAAGCGAGTCGCTGTTGTGGATGTCGATGACCCTTGGTGGATGAGATTCTGTTGCGCCCATGTCGGCCAGAATGGTGAGCAGTCCACGACTCGACAGCTCAGAGACCTCGCCTGTGGCGTGTTTGAGCATCGGCCCTGCATGATGTGGTTTCTTAGCAGCTTCGTCAGCCATAGCAGGTCCACTAGTCTTGCGGTTCTTAGCTTCCCACGCAATGTAGGTCATCTGACGGGCAGCTCGCGCTTCGCCCTGAATCCTGCTTTGGGTGGTCTTTTGACTTGATGCTGCTATAGGGCGGGAACCAGACTCGCTTCTCCTCGAATCAGCTGTGCTTGGCTTGTCGGCCAACGGCCAATCGAGGTCACCGACAAAGACGGGGATGATGCCATCGATGCCGTGCTGAGGATGCGACATTTGGATGCCTACACCCCGTTTCCAGCAATACCAAAGATACTCGGTGGAGATTTCTTCGACCCTGGTCTCGAGGATGTCGAAATGCGTATAGTGGGTCCACGCTTGCACTTGAGCGCCGCCGCCCAGCTGGCGTTGAACGGTGCTGCAGACATCGTCGATACGCCGGCGCACCGTTTCGGCACTCGACTCTTCAAGCTCTACCAATCCGTCCAAGATGGCATTCAGCGTCACCGGCTTGAGAAGTTCTGCCACCTTCCATTCCTCCTGCTCTGTCGCTCGAAAGCCTGGAGTCGAGATCTTGGTGGCATCCCAGGCGGTCATCAGCAACAAGCGTGCCATGAGTTCGCCGCGCGTGCCTTTGAGGATGTTGATGTCGGCCGAAGCGAGACAGATCTTCTGTAGAGTTTCCAGGATGGATGCATACCGGTTGCCTGCCTGCTGACCCACTACAGGGACGTCGGGATTCTCCTGTAGTGGCGTGGGCATCATGATGAGCGAGGCAGCCACAGCCAGGACGGGTTCCGAAGGAGAACGGATGTGCAAAGAGGAATCGGTATCGACCTTGACAAGGATGCGCATGTGTCGGTCCACAGCTCTGTGAGCAAAAGAGAGCTGTTCTCCGAACAGAGAGCCGCTGGCGCCGCGAATCGGGACGTATCTCAGCGCAAGTCTCGAGGCCAAGACGTTGAAGCACGTATCAGGGAGCCCACGTCGAAAGCTTGCCGTACCGAGCAGCTTGTACCTGGCCGTATCCCAAAAGTTGCCCTGATCCAGTGATTTCCACAGGGGACGGCCATAGACCTGGATGTGATCCTCGGTGGCGACTTTGATGGCAGATTCGAGCATTGGCTGCTCAGTCCTGAGGACGTCGAAGCCGACGCCAACAAAGGTAGGTAGGGCGACGGCGATCTTGTCTCGATCCGAACTTTGTTCTTGTTGCGGCCGAACGAGAGCGGAGGCGCCGCTGCTGGTGCTCATCAGAAGAAGCCAAAAGCAGACCGTTCGGCTCTTGGAGTCGGGGCCATCTGCGGTTTCGAGCTTTCCAATGTGGTTCCATGCACGACGAATGCTGTCGAGCAGGCTGGACGGCAGCGTAACGCATTCGTCGATGGCGACAAAGACGGGAAATGAGTTGACGCCCAGGTCATCCCCGGTATAAGCGTTGCGCACATCTTGCAACTGCTCGCTAAGAGCATAGACTGGTTGGTTGAGATGGCGGTCAAAGATAGCTTTGTAACCTCCGGGAGTGGAACTTTTTGAGAGCATACCACGGGCCATGTCTGCAACCGCTTTGAGGAATGCATGACGCTTGTGGAAGTGTGTCTCATCGCCGTAGTTGTTGAGTTGAACGAGAAAGTCGGACTTTGCGTTTGAATTGGGTAGAAGCCTGAGCTTTGCTGCCAGTGTGGTGAACCAGGCGGCTAGCAGGACAGCAGCCTTTTCGTCAGAGGTGAGCGAGGAGGCGGCACAGTCCTCCAAGACAAAGGTCATGATGGGCTCGTCGCCGAGCGGATAGCCGTTGCGGGCTGTTGCATCTCTAGTTCGGACGCAGAGGAACAGGAGGGGGCTGATGCGACCAAGTTGGAGGACCATGCGCGTCTTGCCTGTGCCGCTGGATTGTACGATAGGGGTGCACTTCAAGTAAGGACGCTTGTCTTTTGGTCTCTCTTGAAAATAGATACGATTGACGTTGATGACAAAGTTGAGGAGTCGGCGGTGAGCATTGCCTTTGTAGTCGCGGCGAATGCTGTTTGCGAGACACTGGTGAGTACTGCCTTCTTGAGCCTCGGCAGGGATGGGAATCTTGGAAGTGAGAGGCAGGCCGCGAAGGAGCGCGGGCATAGCTTGGGCGGCAGTGACATAGTAAGGGTTGGAAACAAGATCGGCAGCAAAAGTGCGAACGTAGGTCTTGCATTCTTCTCGTTGGAGGAGATTGTCATGATCCAAATGTTTCAATTTGGGGAAGAGGATGAGACAATCTTGTTGTTTCTCATGAATTTTGCGAAGCAAGGTTTCGATGTCGGCTTCAAGCAATTCATCATCATCATTGCTCCGCATCGCGCCCATGATCCTGGTCAATACTTTGACAAAAAAGGTCCAGGCGGTCTTGATGCCACTCTCGTACTTTGCTATTTCGTCAGCGGATGCGAGAGGCGGGAGTGACAGGCTGGATTGGAGCTGCGAAGAGTTGCTCTGCCAGTCGAGAGAGGCAGTGGTGTGAGCGTGTAACATGAAATCCTGAGAGAGATTGTGGAGCTCGGTGACAGCTTGCAGGAGAGTACCAAGACTGATTTGGTGCTTGTACGAGAAAAGTGTGCTAATCAACAATGTGCAAGCGGAGGCGATGGGTGCCGGATCGGATTTCGGAGTGGCAACAGAGGAGGTGGTGGGGGAGACGGAATCGATGATGGGCTGGATAACTTGACTTTGGACTTTGGCATCGAATGATGCATCAGCTGAACTATGCACAGCTTGCATCTTGAGGGTAACAGGGCACGCTTGAGAGTGCGTAAAGATGCGAATCCTTCCGAGCAGCGCAGCGAGAGAAGAGCTAGAGGTTTTGGCCCAGAGATGCTGAGCACGGGATCAGCAAGTGGTTCGGACAAGCTAGCAAGCCAAAGCCAGAAATTACGGAATGCGAGAGTGCTGATCAATGCGGACGACGTGTCTGGGCGGGGGTATGCTGAGGCGAGATTGGTGACGAGAGACAAGGTGAGACGGCAAGACAAGACGCGAGATGGAGGGAGGGGCTGGGCTGCAGGTCAAAATGCGACAAGGGGGTCGTGAATGCGGACAAGATATAGGAGCGTAAGGTCGTGAAAGTGATGGTGTTGGGAATCGTTGAGCGACGTGCGACGTGAGTAGAGGGCTAGAGTGGGGAGAGAGAGAGCGAGAGAGCGGAGAAGGATGGTGGTATTGAAAGAGGAAGGCTTGCGGCAACAAGCGCAGTAATTTACCTGCGTGTGGCCATGGTCCGTGTTCCGAACCTCTGAAAATCACGTGTGTGCTGCAAAAACCGCAACACACGCAACATAGGTCAGCCGCAACAGCCGCAACAGCCGCAACCGCAACAGCAACCGCAACAGCTGCTACGGAGGACTCGGGACAACGTGCCTGACATGTGAGGCACGAGTGGTGTGTTTGCGTTAAATTGGCCTAGAGCTAGTGAGTGGAATTGGTAATTAGATTACTAACCTCGGTGGTAAGGGTTAACCGAGATGTCACGGGTGACCGTATATTCCAACCAAGAGGTCCTCAGAAGCAAATTGTGGTGAGGATGAGATGTGCGTCAACGAGCTTGTGCGAAAAGAATGATGGCGGTGAAAGCGAAAGGGGCTGAGTCGAGACGAAGAGGCAAAGTTAGTTGTGTATCTGACAGGGTTTGCTGCCAAGCATGAATGACGATCGCAAACACGTTCCGACGGCAATGCATGCGTGCATCTCGCCGGTGATTTCCCTTTATTCCTCCACCTATAACGCTTCCTTTCGCACCCGTTCACGCAACCGAATCGCATCAAGAACCAAGCTCCTAGCTCGCAGCAGCATGCAAAGATGGCGCGCAACCCGAGGGCGCCCATGTCCATCCAAGCGGCGCCGCTGAAAACGATCCACACGTACCCGAGCAAGAACGGCAATGCCTCGCTAAAGTAAGTAGCTTGGACCCTCTCCTCGCCCGTGGCTTCTGAAGATCGATCTTGGTGTAACGATTCTCACTTCTGGCATTCTTTTCCAACTCTGATCTGAGCAGCATCTATTCCTATCCGCAGCGTGTTCCCACTTTCATGGGAGGCAGCTACGAGCGTGGATGGGGAGCGCTGGCCGGCTGTGTCGATCTCCAGGTCACCGATCCTTCCGGCGAGCGCATTTCAGCAATCAAGCTCACCCTCACCGCTACGCAAATCCTCACTATCCCAAAAGCAGCCTCTACCGATGCCCCCTCGGCACTAGATCGCATGGCCATCGACCCGGAAGAAGTCAAGAACAAGGAGGTTACTCTGCTGCAAATGGAACGGATCCTCTTTGAGCCTACCAAGACAGAAGCCGATCGCGACGCCAACCTCTTGTCACCAGGAAAGCATGTATACCCTTTCAGCATCGAGCTGCCTCTCGCTGGCAACAAAGACAAGAAGAAACCTCCGCTTCTTCCACCCTCGTGCGTCATCGAGCCTTTGCTAGCCGGTCCTGCCGATGTCAAGCTGCGTCAAGGTTCATCCGGTCTATTTGGCCGAACAAAGGTGAATGGCAAGGATCAAACTCGACCGGCTTGGGCCACAGTCAAGTACCAGCTCAAGCTGACCGTGCAGCGCCCCGGCATCCTTAAGCGAAACATTCGCAGCTATGCACCATTCGTGTACTTGCCTTCACCCCCTGCTGCCTCTGCGCCACTTTTGCTGCAGAGAAGAGCTTTGGGAGCGCAGATGGCTGCGATAGTCCTGCAACTTCAAGGAGATGGATGCCAGCCCATCGAGACGCCAGAAGACTGGCGTCAACGTCCTCTGTCATTCCTCATGTCGCCCAATGGCACACAGAAGCTCGAGCCTGAGAAGAAATCGGGCTTCCTCTCGTCCCTCTTCAGCGGTCCCAAAGAGCAGCAAGTGGTACAATGGCACGAAGCCTAGACTCTCTCGATACCGATGAGTGGACGCTCTTCTTTCCCTTTGCACTCGACTATACCCTTCATTGTACGTTGCAGCACCAACAAGCCCATCGACCTTAGCGTGGAGTCGCCACTTGCCTTCCGACTCTATCGCAGGGTCCGCCTGCTATCAGGCAAGAAGCAGAAAGCCATCGCTATGCAGCAGGAGACAGTGGCTGAAGCAGCGCTTCGGTTCGCTGTCGAATCTCGTCGTGTCTTCCGCCTCAATGGCATCATCCCCCTGCCGCCCAATTGCGTTCCCAACTTTGAACTCAACAATCTTTCACTCGACTACTATGTCGCTGTGGTGCGTCTGAAGGATGGAGCCGTCTTGCATAAGGAGTTCGTCAATCTGGCTTGTCCGCCTCCAGTAGAGCCACAGACGCCTTACGGTTCCTTCCCATCTGGCCTTGCCTGGCGGAATGCGCAAGACGCGGCGCTGCAGCAGCTTCCAGAGTCACCGTCGTCGCTCGACGAGTCTCCACCGCTCGCACCTCGCTCTGTCGCGTCTGGATCCGCTTTATCGCCAGCTGCCTCAACACGACAAAGGCCCAGTTTCAGCAGTATAAAGAGTTCGAACTCTTCCCACTTCCAGCCCAGCAGCAGGCGACCGTCAGAGGCCCTCTCCACCCGATCCCACCGCAGCGCGTCGACAGACTCTGCGCACTATGCCAGCGCGGCGAGCTCGCTCGGTCACGGTAACACAGGTGCAGCCATCGCCGCGGCGCCCTTGGGTCTTGCTGGCATGGCAAATCCACCGCCGGCCTCTTCGGCAGGCGCTTCTGTTTTGGGATACTCACCATCCCTGGGTAAATTGGATCCTGTCAGAGAGCAGAGTAGGACGCCTTTACCCACACAAACAGTAACTTCACCCTCAGCTGGGCCACAATCAATGCGGCGAGCCTCGCAGACTGGAAGTGCAGCGGCAGTGCAGGACACGAGCGATACAGCGTCAATCGCCAGCAGTGTTAGACGTGACCGGTACTCCTCGAGAGGCGCAGCTCCCATTGTTGAAGTCAATGCTCTTGCAGGGTCATCGATAGACTACTCTCACAAACACGAGAAAGCGCCGCTTGCTTCCATGTCTCGTCAAGACCCGCAGCAGCCTGTTTCCCGGACAGCTAGCTCGGACTTGGGTCACAGTCGACGTGGTCTCTTTGTTGCAAACGCAAACGACCTTCCTGGCATCCCAGCCAAGGCTGCAGCTTCGACTCGAGAGCACGCCGACGCGCTTGTGGGATCATCTTCAAGACCTGGCAAGTCTCGGAAGAAGCGAAATGAAAGCGAGCGAAGAGGAAGTCGAGCAGATGATCCTTCAGCGGCTGCAGCTAGTAGGAGCAGGAACCAACGAAATGCCGTCGCAGCTGCTGCACCACCCTCTGGTCAGGGTCGACGTGCAGACCGTCCTCTGCCCGCATCACCTGCGGCGCCAGTACCGGAGCCTGCCTATGTAGCACCGCCGAGCGCGGAACCCGTCCAGCAATCAGCTGCGGTCGATCCAGCCTTTCTTCTTACCAATGACGACCTCATGTACGGCGAAGATATGGAACTTGACCTACCACCCAGCTACTTTGAGGCAGTCTATGGAGCAGGGGAAGAAGAGAAAGATGCGTAGGCAGCGCCCTTTTTCTCGGTCGTTCAAAAGCGCAAGCGGATCCGGGGCATCCCATTGCAATCGCCCATTACTGGACGATCAAGCAAAGGCTCTGTCATATTTGTATCTTTAATGTCATCAAATCACACCGCAGACGGACGGAAGGGAGAAAATGATAACGGAACTGTATTTTACACATCTCAAAGCTGCTAAAGAGACAGCTTACACCAATTAACGTGAATCATGTAGATCCGACACATATGTAGTTCCGACGCGTTTTTTGAATCCAAATTTTCTGTGATGGTAGTACTTTCAACTGATGGCGACAAGCACTGTTTGTGATGATCATGAGCTCAGACTTAGATTGCTGGAACTGTGAGAAGCTACGCTACATGAACGCCGAAACAAAAACTAGAGCTTGACACGGGAAGATGATGCAACCGGAATGGAATCATACAAGTCATCAGAAAAGGTGTCGGTGTTGTCGACAGCATTAAGCGGCAGGTATCATCAATGGGATCATCCATAGGTTTGCATGCATGCTGTGGACGGACCCCTGAACGACACCAAAGACTGCTTGTCATCATCAATATCCTCGTCATCATCATCATTGGCTGCATCAAGTGGTGGTAGTACCACTTGCTCCTCCTCCTCTTGGTGTTCCTGTGCCTGCTGAGTCGCTGTTGCTGCACCCCTTGCCACCAATTCTTGTTCAGCATACTCTCGAGAGATCATCCTCTCTCTCGAGAGTATCTTCTGGTCGCAATCAGGGTCTTTCACACTTACCTTGGTCGCCACCTTCCTCCTCTTCTCCTGCTAAGCTTGCAATACAGTATTCTCGGCCTGTAGCACCGAGATTGTGGCCTGTGCTTCCTCGCTTGCCTCAAGGAGACTCCGTTTGAGTGTCCTAGCATCCCGAGGATCTGGTACTGAGCGAAACTTGTCCAATGTGGCATTGACAGTGGTGTTTGTGCATGGAACAGCGATCTCCTGCAGTGGCAATTGCTGCGGCGTTCCTGAGCTGGTTCCACCAGCTAGCCTTGCCAAGACCTTCTCCGGACTTGGCGTTACTGTAATACTGGAGCTTGAGAAGGCCATCCTTGCAGCCATCTGCATCAACACCTGCTCACATGCCTGAGTGTAGAATGTTCCGAACTGTGCTTTGTCAATGTTGTTGTGCATGTGAGCTGCCACATTGTTGATGATACGGCGATAAGTGCTCATCAAAGGACCAAAGATTGAAATGTCGAGGGGCTGGAGGAGGTGTGTCGAGTGCGGAGGAAGCAGGAACGGGATAATCCGGCGTTTCCAGCATTTGTCAATGAATGCCGAGTTTGTGTGTGAGCAATGGCCATCAACAATGAGCAAGCGGTACTCTGATTGTGTTGACGGCCTTGTGGTGGCATCGAAGCACTTGTCAAGCCATAGCATGGCAATGTCATTGGTCAACCATCCATTCACTGACTTGGCAAACTGCCACGAGGCCGGAATCCCTTCCATATGCCGCTGTTCTCCAACTGTATGAATTCGACCCTTCGTTATCACCAGCGGTGGCAGTACCTGACCGCCACTTCCAATACACTCGATCACCATTGCCATCTCTCGTGAGCCTGGCTGTGCTTTGAAACAAGCAGCTTTGTCACCATCAGGGACAAAAACTCGCTCACTACCACCTTGACTGAAGCGATAACCACTCTCGTCCATGTTGAAGATGTGGTTGGACAAGATATGGTATTTGCAAATGATCTCACCCAATTGACTGAACCATTGTTGTATACCCTCCTCGTCTGTGGCCCTGAAGCGTGCGTTCTCCAAGCAGCGACTCCAGGACAACTTCAGGGATGGATGACGAAGAAGGAAGCCCTGCAGCCATGCTTGACCAACTGCAGGGGTATCGAAACGGCCAGGAACAGGGCGGGTGATGGTGTTGGCGTACTCACGGATCGTTGCCAGCATCAAGGGGAAGCCACTGCAGGCACAGCACCGGATATGATCGACAAGGGCAGTCTCTGCTGCTTGTGTGACTATAGAATTGATTGTGATACAGTGAGTCAAGAGCAATAGGCTGAGAAAGCATCTGAAACTTTTTGGGTCGGAAGACCATGGTCTGCCAGGGTATCCTAAGCTGACTTGAGAGTCTTAAGCTGCTCTTCCACCACTCCTGTAGCACTCTATGGGCCCTTGTCAAGCTCTGCTGATGCTACAGATGGGCTAGGATTCCAAAGTGTCTTCAGTATCCTTTATCTCTGCCAGTGCTTCCTCTTCACCTGATGATCACACTACATCACGGACAGTTGCCTCTGTCAGCTTCTTCAGTATCCAGAACTGATTGAGAGGCTCAGAACGATATACATATCATATACCTTTGAAGCATTATGTAAGCACTGCAAGATGATGCTAGATTTTTTGCTCCTTTTTTAGGCTAAAATTAAAACGCGATTTCCGAATTATTTTATTCAATTTACATGTGTCATTTCGAGAGGTTCGACTGTATAACGCTGTTGCCCCGCATTCCGGCCTCACCATGCCTCGACCGTCCTCCTCCAAGTGTACAAAAGCCTCTAGAGCAGTGTCTGCAGCTGATCGTGACGGCAGAGAGGCTCGACTCCTCCAGGCTGCAGCAGAACTTGACAACGGACAGCACTGCAGCGTCCGAGAAGCTGCCAATACTCACTATGTGTCCGAAGCCACGCTACGCCACCGCTGCAGTGGCCGAAAATCACACAAAGACGCCCATACCGACCATCAGACACTAACACCTTCAGTTTAAAGGCTCTCACACTTCCATAGGTACTCTGAGTGATGAGCTACAAGAATTCTACTGCTTGAGGATGTCAAAATAATTTACGAAAATTTTAAAATAAATAATGTGTCATTTCGAGAGGTTTGACTGTATTGCGGGGTTTGGTGACGGAGATTGCGGAGAAGACACCGACGACGACGACGGTGTGTGGGGTTGGTGGGTTTCATGCAGGGTCCAAACAGTTGAGCTCACGATCATGCAGGCGGCACACACCAGGAGATTCGGGAAACGGGATTAAAAAAACGCGTCGGAACTACAGCACGCGTCATTTGGTTTTCCAGATTTTCTTGGACTTGCAAAATTCATCGTATCCCCTCATCACCAGCATCTCCTGTAATCAGCATATCTCGCTCAATTTTGCATCAAATGGAATCATCTAGCATATAATCTGGCCCCTCCAGACACCATCTACTCACTTCTCAAGAGAAAACTGCATGTATATCACTCAGATCAGCAGGATGGAAGCTTCCAAAAATTGCAGCTCACCTGGGCCTCAACTATGATACTATATACAAGTTCTGCAAGTGCTATGACACCACTGTAAGCAAGGAGAGTGCATATTCTACTGCTGGAAACCCAAAGTACAGCCCACAAGCTATCAGAAACATGATCAGAAACACACAAAAGGATGCACAGAGCAGAAGAACTCCTTTGAAAGAGATTGTACAGCAAAATGATGGTATGTCAGCCAGTACAGTCAGTAGGCATCTCAAAAAAGTGGGAATCAAGAGCTATAAGGCCACCAGGAGTACCCTTGCTATCCCCAGCCAACAGGAGAAAGAGGTTTGCTTTTGCAATGCAGCACAGAGACTGGACAGTAGAAGATTGGAAGAAGGTGCTCTGGACAGATGAATCTGCAGTATCAAAACAGGACTACAGACATTACCATTGTCTTAGGAGACCACAGCAGAAGTTTCATCCAGCATGTCTGCAGGCCACTACAAAGTCAGGATCAGTCAAAGTTATGGTGTGGGGATGCTTCATTGGACAGCAAAGGGGCCCATTGATCAGGATGCCTTCAGGGAAGATAAAGAGTAAAGACTATATGAATATCATGGAAGAAGAGGTCTTTGTATGGTTCAAAGGGCTGTCAGAGGACTCTATTTGGATGCAAGACAATGCTCCTATCCATCAAAGTGCCTATAGCAAGCAGGGCTTCAAGTTATATGACATCAAGACCATGACATGGCCACCACAATCTCCAGACCTGAATCCCATTGAAAACCTATGGGCTTTCCTCAAGCACAGGCTCTACAAAGGCTCCCCACATCTCTATCTAGTACAAGGAGGAGCTGAAAGGACAAAGAAAGCAATCTTTGAAGCACTCCTACAAGCTTGGGAGACCATTGAAGAAGATTACCTTGGTAAGCTTCTAGAAAGCATGCCAAGAAGGATGGAAGCTGTAATTAAGGCCAAAGGTGGTCAAACAAGGTTCTGATTTGTGGATTCTGCACTCAAGCAATCAAAGTAGATGTTCACAAAAAATCTGCCAAGGTTGTATTGTGAGATGAGTAGGAATATTGATGTATAGTGACACAGGGGGGGGGGGGAGCGAATTTTGTGATAGTGAAATCTGGAAAACCAAATGACGCGTGCTGTACATATGCGTCGGATCTACATGATTCACGTTAAGAAGAAAGTCCATGCTACCCGAGACGAAAGAAAGAAGACTGATTATCAAGGGGCGCTATCCGATCGAGCCCCTTGAGATATGAGCATTATGAGAAACTGGGCGTTTTACTGCTGCGCTGGCGAAGCTGCTGGCGTAGGCTGCGACAAGAGCGTCGAAATGTGCTTGTAGAAGTCAACGTGACTGGCATTGGGGCCGTTGGCGTAGACGAAGCTGGCGGCGACCTTGGCAGCGAAAGCAGAACGAGCGTAGGCCTCGGGAATGCGCTGGATCAACTTGGCGAGACCAACCTTCTTGACAAGGGTAGGAGGGAAGACCTGGCCAAGCACAGCAGAACGGAGCTGCTCGTTGGAAAAGAGGTCGGTAGCCTCGAGCTCCTCAGAAAGCTTGTTGAGCGTAGTGCTGAGCTCGGTCGAGATTGTGGATCGCGGCTTGCCAGTCTCAATGTTCTCGCGCCAGATGGCGTCAAACTCGGCACGAGCGTTGCGGCCAATGATGGTCTGGATGTCGCGGACGTACGAGAGGTAGAAGTTGGTAGGCTTGCCATCCTTGAAGAGCATCGACTCGACGTACTCGGCGTCCTCGAGCGAGAGACCGCAGAGGACCTCGAGCGAAGACGAGGTGACACCACCCTTGTTGGCCGAGGCGTCGGGGTAGAGGATGACGCCACGCTTCTCGAGCTCGAGACGAGCCTGTCGGGTAATGAAGAGGTTGGCACCCTCGACAATGTACTTGAAGTGGGGCTTTCCATCCGAGTCAAAGAGCTGGTTGACGTTCGAGATGTTGATGGCCTCGGGACGACCACCGCAAGGAACAAAGAGGTCGGCCTTGAATCGAAAGTGAGCAGTGTTGCGGAAGGCGATGCCGTCAGGGATAACCTCACCGGTGGGGAGCTTGACGTCGTTCTGCTCGACGAGGACGCGGTATCCGTTGGGGCTGAGCTTGGAGGCATCAAACTCGGAGATCATCTTACGTGCCTTGGCGAGACGGACGAGTTCTGGCCTGTTGAGGCCGACAGGGTCGTAGATGACACCACTGCCGTCAATGATAGCGACCGTCTTGTCGACGGAGAGGAGGATCTCGTTGGAGCCAAGATCACCATCGGGACCACCGGTCTGAACCTTGGTAACCTCCTGCTCCTTGAGGCCGAGCATCCTGTAGATGCCGATGATGTACTGACGAACCGAAAGCGAAGTCATACCCCAGACGTCGTGAGGAACACCACCGAGGGTAGCGGCGGTCTTGCCGGTGGTGAAGGACTTCCACCAAGGAGCGCCACGCGCGCGAGCGTGCTCGGCGGCAAAGTCCATGAGGTCGGCAGTACCCTCGTCGGGGCCAAGGAAGAGGATCTCTTCCTTGCCGAGAAGGTCGACGATCTCCTCCTTGACACCGGGTGTCTGGCCCTTGATGAGCAAGTCGAGGATGGCATCAACGTACTTCTCAAAGGCGAGCTTGGGGTTGGCATCGAGGGTGGGCAGGATGGTACCCTTGGCACCACCTTCTGGGATCTCCTTGTTCTTGAGATGCTGTGTGGAGGCGAGGGCGTAGTTCTCGTCGAACAAGGTTCGCTGGTTGATCGAGTAGTTTTCGCGGTTCCTGGAACGGACGATGCGGATACCACCCCGGGCGACATCACGGAAGCGGACGTGGAAACCACGGAACTCGGCACCAACGACAAAGATGATACCGTAGGACTTGACGGGGTATTCGACTTCGGGCAAGAAGCCAGGATCCAAGCGGAAGGAGAGGGCCACCTTTGTGGGGGTATAGAAGTTGGTCTTGAGGACGGCCTTGTTGAAGAAGAGGAAGGCCTCGAGGACCTGTCGCTCGTGGGTGTTGTTGGCAGCCTTGCGGATGCGGTCGTACATCTCGTTGTCGTCGAGGACCTCCTCCTTGACGAGACGCTGGTACGACAAGGTAGGAACGAGCTCCTGGTCATCGGCACCGCCGGGGTAGTGGATGTTGGCAAAGTGGACGTAGAGGAGTCGGATGAGGGTGGGGTGGTTCTCGATGACCTCCTGAATCGACTGACGGGTGAAAGTCTCTTCACGGAAACGGAGCTTGATCTCGTTGAGAATGGCAGCCTGCTGCGAGTCGTTTTCGTTGAGGACGTTTCGGAGCGACTGGTAAGCCTGACCGAGACGGTTACAGAAGTGTTGGGCGAAGAGCCAGCCGACGTAGGCATAGGTGGCCTCCTGAACAGCATGTGTGTTTTCAGCGAGAGCAGGCTGGAAGAAGGGGTTGTCGGGAAGGACGTAGATGAGGGAAGCCTCCTTCATGACCTGGTGAATGGAGTGCTCGATGGGAGGGCTGTTGGAGGCCGGTAGAGGGTTGAGGTAGATCGAGATGATGGTGACGTTGTTGGAGAAGTGCTCGATGTACTTGCGGGAGGAGAAGAGTCCGTAGAAGTGGTAGAGGTCGGAAAGGGCGCTGAAGAAGCTGTTTGTGGTGCCCATACGATAACCAATGACGATTCGGCGCTCTCGGCTGCCCTCGACTTCGAACATCTCGATGACGGGACCCTGTCGGCGAAGGACTTGGTCCATGATGCTCTGGTAGATGTCGAGAGTGTTGTCACTGGCCTTGGTGAGGAAGGTCTTGTCCGAGACGGCACGAATGTCGGCAAAGCTGGGCGAGTCAGGGGCGGGACGGGGCTCGAGAAAGTTGCACTTGGCCAAGAAGTAGCATCGAAGCTGCTGTTGGGACTGAGCCGAGACGGAACCGGCAGATCGGTAGGTCTCGAGACGGAAAGCCTTATCGACGGAGGACTTGTCAAGGTAGTTGGCGTCGATGCGACGCTCCCACTGAGGACCTTGAGCCTGGGATTTGCCGGCTTGAGACGAGTGGATGAAGACGGCGCCGTTTTCGGACTCCTTTTCGAGATCAATGTCGAGGCTGTTGGAGTGCTTTGTGTAGGCCATGATCTTGGCACCGAAAAGGGCAAGGATGTGGTCTGCGACGGTTTCTACGTTCTCGAGAGCAAAGTAGGTGTCGTCGATTCCGAGGTTTCTGTGGGATAAGATAACGAGAGTTAGAAGGGGGGGGGAAAGGTCAGCGATTCATTCTGAGCTGGATTGGGAGAGACAAGTGGGAAAGGAAACTTACTGGTAGAACCAGTCGACCTCGGCAGTGACGAGATCAGGAGGCATGAAACCCTTGCTGGAAAGGAGCTGCTTGACCTGAGCAGCTTGATCGGCCTTGCCTTCAAAGACGGTATCAGTGTAGCCGGCATTGTTGGCAATGATGTGGTCGATGGGAGTGTGGGAGCCGCTTCGTTGAGAGGAGCTGTTGGTCGAGAGAAGGGCGTTCTTGACCTTGGAAACGTCGTCCAAGGCCGAAGCCTGTGTATTTGAGGATTGGTCTACAGAAGGAGCCATTGTGACGGATGAGTGGAGCGTCAGGAAAGAAACCTCGCCAAGAGGCGTACACGAGAAGCTACGGTCAAAACGAGCAGGAACAAGGTTGAGCTGGGTTCAGCGTTCAACCGACAGAAGAGACTCGTGAGAGAGAGAGAGGGAGAGAGAGAGAGAGTCGAGGAGACGAAGCTCTAATGCGGTGAGGTCAAGAGAGAAGGATATGAATGTGCGGAGACAAGAGCAGAGCAGCGATCGGAAGGGCCGAAGTTATATATGTGCTGTTACAGAGGAGGACAACTTTTTGGTGGGGCAGTGTGACTGGATGAGTGTTTGTGTGGAACTCACTTGCCGTAGAAGCTCAGGAAGAGGGGCTCGACCACCACGACAGCGCTTCTGGCGCTCTCGTGCCAACGGATGTGCCGGTGAAGCTTCGGCCAAGGCACGAGATAGGGTTGCAGCCGTCACAGTCACAGTCACAGTTCGCTCCAGAAGAAGGGCAATTGACGACGTGTTCCAGGCTCAAACATAGGGCGCTGCTGTTACACAAGGAATGCTCGACATCGTCAAGCAGCAGCAGCAGCAACAGTAACAGCAACAGCAGAAGCAGCATCATCTGACACGGTTTCGCGCGCCGCCATTCCGAATAAGAGTTCAACACTTGCACTTTTCTCAGAGCGTGCCCTCCACCCACACTTATTTTTCCGCTGGTGCTTTTCGGCGTGGCCCCTGCCCCTTTGCCCTGCCGTGTTGTTCATATTTTTGATTTTGATTTTATTTCCTAACCCTTTGGACAGCATCGGTCACGAGCTTTTTCAAGTTGTACGCACCACCTCTTTGTCATTGCCGGACAGCTTCCCGGACTCACTTGGTACGGACGATAGCTGTCCGTGTTTCGTTCGATGATCATCCCCTAAGCTGCTTCAATTCGCATTTGAGGGCGTTCTGCTTCTCGCTATCTTTCTCTCTCACAAGATTCGACGATTGTAGTCGGATAGACCAATTTCTCAGATAAGGGTAGGAGGCGATATTGAAGAGTCGCTCCCGGAGACAGCTGGGAAATTGAACTGCGTCGGATCGGAGAAATGAGGTTTTGAAGAGCTTTGTTGGCTGCTGTCATCAGGGATTGTGTTGCTGGCCGGCAGATAAGGGCGAGAATGTTCGCGCCATCTCGGCCCAACTGCGACGCAAACTTGGCTTGCTTTTTGCCAAATGGACACGAGACCCCACAGCCCAAAGCCGACTCAAATTCCATCCTTGCTGTGCAGCGCCCTCTCGACCCCACTCTCTCTCTCTCTCTCTCTCCCGCGTGTCCGGCTGGCGTGGACCCTTACGCTCAACACTGACCGTTAAACGCGAAAGTCAACATGCCGATTGATGGCAGTGACTGACCTGCCGATTCAGTCTGGGCCACGTCCTTGGTCATGCCTCAATCACATTAACAGTGAACGGCGTCGCTAATTTACGCAAAGGGAATAACCCTCGACCCAGCTCTGCAAGACAAGTGCCTTGCCGATCTTCGAGTTCCATCATTCGCAGGATATGAAGAAACGACAAAACCCAATCAATCATGGCAGCGTTTTGAGCGTCAAAAGCATTCTAATGAATGGTGAACGGTGAATTGGCCAAGTGCAGAGTCATGTGTCCAAAGCCACGGCTCAATTCGATTCGCAATTGTCGCAATACCCTTCCTTATCTTCTCATTGGCCAGCGCCGAGTCTTCTCCAAACGAAATTGCAAGAAAAGCGTAAGCGGCGCGCGCACTCTTAACATCAACTTTCATCATCATTCGTGTAGCAGTAGTGGAATGCTTCCATTGGTCGAGAACCTCGCCAGCTCTTATGAGAGTGTCGTCGAGTCCAAAACATACTCACAACTCAAGACACAATGTCATGCCAAGTGTAAGCCTTGTCAGGCCATCGGCCAAGTGGTCATAGCAAGCACCGTGCAGTCTCGTGACGCTGAATTGTGGATTGAGTGACAGGTGACTGCTTTCGTGCTGTGACTGAGAGATCCAGGCACACTCAAAACAAAAATTCGAAATGATCGACGAATCACATCCCGAACTTGGCACGTCAGATCCCGAATCCACACTCTGCTATCACTCATTCAAGGCAGCGACATGGGCTGCAGAGGTCGCGGAAGCTCCTCCTAGAGCGTCCTAGCACGATCTTGCTCTCTCCTACGCCAAGCCCCGCACCGAGCGTCTCCATCCAGCCTTTGTGCGCGGAGACGCCATCGGAGAATTATGTTGGACCATGCCCATCTCCAAACTAAAGACGGACGAGCACCTTTCCGCCCTCTACCCACGATGCTTCCAAGCTTTCTTCCAACTTTGCCTGATATGAACACTGTTCTGAGCTCGGTGCTGGTCGTCAGTTTTCGCTGATTCTGGTCTCGAGAGAATAGATAGGATGCTTTGCAACGCGAGCAAAAGGAGCAGAGGGGGCACATGCATGGACGACCCTTTCTTCCAGCTTGGGAAGAAGTTTGCACACTCGAGCAGATCGGAGTGTTTCGACCAGCCAAGAAGAAAGAAAATGCTAGCCTGCACCTCGCTATTTTTCCGCTCGTCTGGGGTACTCCACGCTGCTCCTTGTGCTCCCCCCACACTCTTGCATCTTGGACGTGGGTCGTTCAAGTTTACAGATCATATGACCCTCTTCTTTCTGACACTTCTTGACAAAACAGAAAACATTTCCGCTCCCCCCAATGAGCGACGCTCTTCAACTTTTATTCTGTAGATGCGTTTTCCTTTCTCTTGGTTCATCGCCCTGCTCCAAAGCATGTTTCTTCTGCTTGTGTGTCTGCCAAGCTGTCGCCTTGTTCCCAAGCTGTGTGATTTCTCTCTGTTGACCGGTGGGCTCGAGTCATGCGTTCCAGCTCAGCCATTCCTGATCAGCAGCTTTGTTCGAGACATGTGACGATTCCGAGGGAGCTCCGTGCCGATTCGCTTGACACCGTGTGATTGGTGTTCATGTTCCTCGTTGGTCTTGATCCCCCATGACTGCGCCAAATGGCTAGGGTACAGGGTTCGACATCGAGCGACTTGGTTCCATCGACTGTGCCGTCATTTGACATGAATCTCTGTATAGTTGCGCGATGTCTACTTGGCACGCTCTTCTTCTCTCATAAGTGCGATTACTCTGTGCAAAGGGGGCAAGCAGGCGATGACCCCGAGTCTCTTTGTACAAGCAAAACCAGGTCAATGACACCGATCGGCTGAGGGAGGATGCTTTTTGTTGCCGCTTATTTTGGCATGATTTTCATATCACCATTTTGCACTTGTTCCTTGTTCGGTCGTGAAGGCGAGCCAATACAAACAAGCACGACATCTAGACAGGAACCAAGAGCCAATCGCATCGATCGCCAAACCTGTTTGCACCACCTCGCTCTTGCGCATTACCTCCCTGGGGAAGCCCGAATGTAGCACGGGGCTGCCATTAGGGCTTCGACAGCGAGACCTCGAATACGGCCACTTCGATTTGATCTCCCGATGCCCCGATCTGCCACGGCGACTAAATTCTTCATCGCCAATTGCTGCCCACTTGCCAATCAGGCATTTTCACGCCAGAAAGCTCAAATTTCTCCTGCAAAACATCACTCTGCAGCGGAGAGCCTTTTGTTCTGCGCTGCAAAAACACCGTATCATGCCTGCCCTCGCTCGCTTGCACGTCTCGCGTTGCTAATTAAAGACGGCTACAGCGGTTCGTGTGCTGTACGGAATGCTACCCTCCTTCATTGCTGGTGAGGAAGCCACCAACACCATGATTGCCAGCAGCGATGTCAACCAGCACGACATGATTTTGAAGCTCTTTGCCCGGCAATAGCCTGTGTTAGACAGCATTATGCTCCTCGAGACTGGATAGCACGTCTTTGCGAGCATGCAGAAGTGATGAAATGCGACAGGAGGCAAGGGCCATGTGGAACAGCTGCAAAAGCACAAAGTGAGCTCTTGAGATGCGACGCCACAGTGACCATGCCACGTCCCTCAGATTTTAAAGTGTATGCAGAGACATTCCATGCAGCGCTGATCCACACCCTTGAGGCCGATCATTTGGCACCACCTCGACCGCCCGCCGAAGGCCGAACCACCTTCAAGGCACCAGAAAGCATACCAGCTCTATGCAGGGAGAGGTACCTCAAATGCTCGTGCGACGGTGATCAAACCTCGTCAAAACCAAACCTTTCTAAGCGAGGCGATCCATGGGAGCGCACCATCAAAATGCTGCTTTGATGCTGCTTCAGCGCCGCCGTTCTTGACAGGCGCAAATCCTCGAACAGAGCGCGCTTGCAATTTACGTCGCACAAATCCCTGCACGTCGCCATTCTCAAGCCTCTCTGCTCCCTCTTTTGTTCCGCTAGGAAATCCTCTTTCTTTGCCGAACCATTAGCGTCTCTTCGTCCGACTTTGCCTCCCATGCTACTATCCTGAGGCAGTTTGCCTACCCTCTTGCTTCCACCCCCACTCAGCTTCCAACGTTTCCCTTCTCCTACCAACGCTCTTTGGCTGGCCCAGCTATCATTCGGCACACCATCAACCGTCTACGCTCCCTTTATCTCGACCGCTATCAGAACTGTTCGCCGTTCTTTTATAGTCTACGCCAGTTTAAGATCACAGCTTAGCAGCACAGCACAGAGCTTGTTGATTGCCGGTCAATCTCTTTCACCGACACAGATTCATCCCTGCTTTCCCAACATCTTCACCACTCTCTCCCTATTCTTCAATATGCAAATGCCTCGCATGATCAAAGTGCGACGTCAAGTCAACCCAGCAGCCTTCTCCGGTGTCACAGATCAGATCTCCGGCCTCGGTCAATCTGCCGGTAACAAAGCCAAGAACGCCGCCTCTGGTCTCACCAAAACCCAAACCACCCTTGTTGTCATCTTCGTCATTGTCGGATTCGTGCTCGCCGTGGCGGCCATCTTCTGGCTTTGCTCCTACTCTCGACGTCGCAAGCGAGCTCGAGAGATGCGAGAACAGTCAGAGCAGTTGCGGTCTTTGCCCTCTTCCAACAGTGTCAGCCCTGCCGCCAAGGCTGATCGTTCTTCGAAACAGATGAGGCGATACAACGACGGATGGGGAGAGAGCAGGGTTGCTCTCAACTCGAGCTTTGTTGCGTCGACGAACGAAAGGTACGGTTGGGACCAGAGTCAGACGCAGCTAGCCAATCCATTCATGCCGCGAGCCCCACAACAGTCGTGCCGATACTAAGCTGCGGCTCTGTGCCAATTCCATGGCCATCAACAACAAACACGGACGTAGGCGCTGACCTTAAATCCGTCTGAAAGCTGAAAGTCGATCAACCTTTGCATCATGGCTTTCGGCATCGACATTCGGCAATGACCAAGCCATCACCTCAAGCGGCTTTCGTCTCTCGCAGACCCTTCGCAGTTTGCACGAAAGGGTCCGAAATGCCCGACACATCAGCACGTCGTCACCTCACTGCGGCTCAACCACGCGATCAGCCGCGGTATCGCATGATTGACTTGCCCTTCGCAAGACCCACTCGTCGCGTTGATACGCATACACGACCGCCTCCTTTCAGCCGGTCCTCAATACGGGATTCAGCGACAGTCGCCTCCCAAAAAGCGCCTACGACTGCCTTCCGCGCTCTGCGCCAGGCCGTACACCGCATCACCACGCGACGACCCTGTATCCTCACAAACGGATTCAACACACGCTCATTCGCAAACATTTCGCTCTTTTCTCGTTCGACCATGTTCGCTTGCAATGAAATGGTCCCAGACCACATTTGGCGTTCATCGCCTTGATTTGATTTTTCCGCACTTGCACCATGTCTCTTTCGTATTCTATCCAGCACCGCGCACTTTCGACGTTGCCCGGCTTCCGACTCTTGTATACTTTACTCTTATTTGTATTCTTAGTCTGAATCCTAGTTGTAAACTCATAACTGTCTACAGACTCAAAGCCGGACTGAACAGTGACAAGCAGCGCGCAGCGGTCCGATGCGAGTTTATTTAAAGGCGTTGAATCTTACCGCGTCCACGAAAAAGCCAATGCCGATGCGTGTCGCTAGATTCGACGAATCTGCACAGACTCACTTTGAATCGCTCCAGCTTGAAGATGGCGGCTCTTCCTAAGACCACGACCACGACCACGACCACGCTTGACCTTGGCAAAACTTCGATTTGAAAACACGAGATGTGAGGGACAAGGTGGCAGGGATTGCAAGCGAGACAGGGCATGACCGAGACATGAAGGGACGAGAAAGCGGACAAGAAAAGATGCCGTTGGGAGGAGCTATGATATGACAAGTAGAGTTGCAGGCACAAGTTTCGATCCAGACATGCGGTCCGGGCTTGAACTTTGAAGGGACGCTTGTTCGGGATATTTCAAACAATGTTTGTGTGGCACGACCAGAAAGGGTCCGTAACAGAAATGTCCTCGATGGTCGTAGCGATGAGCTGTCCAAGCAGCTTCTCTGATTCTGTTGGGTACCCAGATTGCCGATCAGTCTGAACCACTAGTTTTGGCAGCACTGGGCTGAACGTTTCCCGTCTGATGCCGTCATGCACTTCAAATGTGCCCGGATAGACAGAAGCGGATGCAGCGGCCACAGCCTCCGTGGCAAGCTTCTTCTTCTGTCTCTTGTTGGCCTTATTGATGTCGTATGCTGCAAGAGCTGCATCGGTCCTCTTCTTGGCTTCGTCATGTCGACAACCTTTCTGCAGGAAAAAGCGCATCACAAGCAAGTCGACTAGCTCGAGCTGCAGAGCTGGATCTGACGATAAAGGCCAGTCGCGGTTGTAGAGTCCGAGAGTGTGAAGTGACGGCCACATCAAATGAGCCGCTGCGTCATTGCCAGCCCGTTGGCAATCGATGAGCGGCTGTATACTGAAGCCATGCTTTCTGACGCAAACATGCAGCTCTTCGAGATGTTCCATTTGTGCAATTCCGTTAAAGATTTCTCGCTGAGACGATGCCTGGGAAGGTAGGAAAATGTGGAGTTTCTTGAGGGAAGGACTTCTAGTAATGATGTTCACTGCTTGTGTGCTGTGATCTTCCATGAGTGACTCGCCCACGATTTCTTGATGCGCATTAAAGCTGAGCTCCTCGAGGGCAGGGAATTCGCAGCCACGCAAGATTTGGCTCCAGAGCGCAGCAAGCTTGCGCAGCCGAGGAAAGACAATGGGTGCCGCAGGGAGTTGATCCTTTGTCAAGTCAGCCCTTACAGAGTTGATCATCCATTTGGATTTTCTACAGTCTATCCACTCACGCAGAGTGGGAGCAGCGGACCTGATGCCTTGGATGAAGCTTGCTTGCACTTGACGTTTTGGAGTGATGCCCTGGACTAATTCGAGGTTTTGCATGTTTGCGCTGATGTTGCCGCAGTCATATGATGGATCTGCGATGAAGCAGCTGAGCTTGAAAGGCATTTGCGATGGCGGGAAAAAGGAATATTTATCAGCCAGATGCATCTCGGGCATTGCAGGATACGAGAAAGGCTCCGCGGAGTCCCGATAGTACAATCGTATGTCGATACCTGAAAGGCTGGGGCAATGCTGGTACAAATGATTGTAACAAAGCTTCTGATCTATCGCTGGAATAGCCAGGAATTTGAGTGTGGAGAAACTCGGACGCAGAGCGTCGAAGATTGAGCTAAGACTGCCCGAATTGATGTAGCCTCGAAGCACTACACCACACAGTGCGCCATAAGATCGACGCTGACACGTTTGGATAGCAGTGATGCATGCATCAATCGTATCGCGGTGCCACCCCTCCTTAGGCACCTTGCGGGTGCGCGTAAAGACGAGCTGGTGCCAGAGTTGTGGAATTCTCCTGAATTGGCGACACGAGTTGGCCAAGCGAACGCGGTCTGCCGTCTCGATAAAATCCGCTATAGAACAGATCAATTCGGTCGAGAGGCGGAAAACGGAGGGCATGTGCACCTGTTGCTCTGCTTTCCTTCTCGGTCTCTTGACCGTATTTGGGGTGAGCTCGTCGGCAGACGGGCGCTTCAGGCTGCCTTCCTGCGTTCGAGAGGCCACTGCATCCTTGGATTTAATCACAAAGAGTGATTGCAGGTCGGTGTCGAGGTCGTCGCCATGAGTGGCGACCAATTGCAAAACGCGGTCAGCATCTGCTACAGCCAGCGAGAGTAGCTTCATTGCCTTATACGCTTTGAAGCGACACCGCAGATTGGCGCAGAGTTGTCTGATTCCTTCGTGATCGCTGCGCGTGGGTGCTGCGGCATGCTCCTCAATGTTCAGAGATGCCAACTCGACTACCTTTTCGAAATCTTTTTTCTCCCATGCTCTCTCTAAAGCCTTGTCTCTGTCGATCTCCTCACTTGGCGCTTCGGACGAATAGATTCCCGTGATCCTCTCCGCATCTTGGGAGCCCTCCATCGCTTGGTTGCTGTTCGTCATGTGGTGGCTGTCCATCGTGCGGTAGTCTTGTGACATTGCGTAGAGGCGAGGATTGGTGAGTTCGACAAGCTTCTCTTCTACGAGGGACTTACGAGCTCGCAGGGCATCGCGTACATTCTGAAGGCGGTCGCGTTCGCAGTTGAAAGCGGCCTCATCGTCAGACTGATTACGATCTAGACGGTCGATGATCTGATTGACCACGTCCTGCCTTTGTTTGACATCCTGGAGCTCCAGAATGGTAGCGCGAAGGTCTTCAGAGCTAGCAGAGACTTCGAGCCAATCGATGTTTTCGTGCACCTCGTCGTGCGCTTGATTTTGAGCGTTGACGACCCGGACCATCTTGTGAGTGCTTGTCGCTGGTGTGTAGTAGGCGCAAACGGTACGCTCGTTGCTGATGATGACCTTGAATATAGGAAATGGGCAGACCGACCAGGCAGATGATCATCGAGGACAAGAGGAAGGAGACGTGTGAGCAGGCAAGGCAAGTTTCAATTAGCTTGTGCAGCCGTAGCTAAATGAAAGAGGGCGGAAGTTGCAGATTAGGTTCTGCTGCGCTCGCACTCTGGAGCTTCTAGAAAATGGCTGAGTCGTCAGCACGGGCCCCCTCAGACTGCACCCACGCTGCTCTGCTTGAATGCGCCGCACCTTGGGCTTCTCCTGATAAAGTCGCACGTCTATTAGTCACTTTGAATCCGGTTCAGTTCTGAATTGCAAACAGAAGCACAGACGGGACGAGGGCGGTCGTATCGAATGTTATGCGGCGTTGCTTGAGAATTCGAGAAATGATTCTATTTACATCTCGGCGATCAATGCTTGAAGCTGTTCTTCCTTCATGATGGCAAACTGGCCCGACTGGCGACCGTCCTTGGCGGTTCTTGGGGTGACGGTGGCTAGCTGCACGTTATTCTGATCCAGCTTCTCCTCCATAACCTGCTTCAATACGCGCAGGCAAAGAATTTCGGCTTGCTTCAATGTCATGTCCTGTACAAAATGATTGTGCGAACAGGCAATAGAGACCATAGCGCAAGAAGCGAAAGGTCAGCAGCCGTTTCAAAGCACAATGGGACGAGTGTCGCAATCGGGGCGATTCTTGAGCAACTTACCTTCTTGTATTTGTCTTGTAGCTCCGACTGCGCACCTTCGGAACCGCTTCCGATCGCCTTGGCATCATATCTCACAAAGGTTCCCGATGGATCCGCGTGGAAGCTGTATGCGCAGAACAGTTGACCAAGTCGAGCAGGGCAAGTATGTCAGTACTTGGCATCGAGCATGTGAGTGGAGGCACGCAGCCAGAACTTACAGTTGTGGACCCTTCTCATCGATACCGGCAATGAGGAGCGCAACACCGAACGGTCTCGACATCATCGCTTCGTCACCCGCTGTCGACTCTCCGAAGCGGAGAGCAAGATCGCAAACAGCTTGTGTGACCGACTCGACCTTGATCTCCTCGTCGTATGTGAAGGCGTGGTTCTGCGAAGTGACACGGGCGTGCTCGATCATGGTCCTTGCATCGGCAGTGAGACCACTCATGGCCGCACCGAGGTGCTGATCCACCTCCATGATCTTCTCGATCGACGACGACTCGAGCAACTTGGACTGCACTCGCTTCTCAACTCCTAGCACGACGCCCTCCTTCGTTGCAATGCCTACGGTAGCTGAGCCGAGCTTGATGGCTTCCAATGCATATTCGACCTGGAAGAGACGACCCTCGGGCGAGAAGGTGTTGACACCGCGGTCATATTCGGATCTTGTCAAGAACATGGTGAGTTGTGATGATCTGGTAGTCGCAGCGGCCGATGTTGCAGTTGTAACCGTGTGCTACGAAGAAGGTCTACGTGCAAAGGCTAGATCTGGCAGAAGAAAGGCGGTGAATGATAGGTTGATGGCTCGCTCGTCACGATGATGGAAGAGGTGCCGGGTCGAGCAAGAATGACAGTGTGGAAATGGATGTGCAAGGTTGAAACGCAAAAGAGTTGAACTGAGCGTGTGGAGCTCAAGCTGGCCCAAGTGTTGCATGGCCCCGACACGCGTTGCTGCTAACTAACATGCCAAATCGAAAATTAATTACGGCTTGCGCCAACGAAGCGCGAAATTCGATCACTCTGTGTACAGGCGCTTCCTTCATCGTTGACAAGGCATGCTTCCACGGTCAGCAATCTCAACATGCATCCCTTTCACCGTACTCAGGCAGGTTCGTAACTCGAGAGAGACGCATTCCAGGCAAAACGCTATACGAGCTCATTAAGGCATGCAGGATGTAGGGCTCAACCTCGGCAAGCGTCATCACGATGTGCAAGAAAACCAAAAGGCTGCAAGATTGTCCGAGTGATGCGAGTGATACAAAAAAAAATTAAACAATTCACACAGTCCGAAGGACAAGATGGATCCAGCGGGACTGTTTTGAAGACGACAAAAGTCCGAGCAACGAAGCGATACCAAGAATGGCTGGCGATCACCACTTGCGGTCCACAAGCATCCTTCGAGACTCGGAACTCAAGTAGCTCTGAGCATCCCACGAGGTGTCAATATCCTTGACAGTGTCCGCAGTAAAGATGATGGGGAGTGCAGTGAAGACGATGAAAAGGAGACCGAGCGAACCTGCCAGCAGGCCGATGGCTACCTTCTCGTGTGCTGGCGTTGCAAAGGCCTTTGTGCCCTTTGGCTTCTTCTTGTCGCCAAGGTTGGTTGTGTTTTTGACATCCGGGTAACGGACGTTGAGATCGTCGTAGAAGAGACGCTGCAGCGACATGTTGGTCGAGTACATGGCGTAGTCCTGATGCGAGACGTTGGCGATGTAGTCAAGAGTGTGCTTGGGTGGGAACTTGCCGCCAAGGTAGAATGCGCTGGTGTTCTGATACTGCATGATGAACTGCGAACCTCTGTCCAAGTGGTTGCCTCCCTGCCATCGCGCCTCGCAATGGGTGTCACCGGCACCAAGGTCGAGCAGTGCCAATGCGTAAGAGACGTGACGATTGAGGAAGCGGTCAATAACGTACGTTTTGTTGGCAACAACATCGCGTCGGGCGTACGGTGTTAGTTTCGATTGATTGCCATTGAGACCGTACGGCCAGGTGTCCCACTCATTATTGGGCTGGCATGTATTGCTGACATTCATGTAGGGACGCGAGTCGATCAGCCACGCCCAAGAACCGGGGTTACCGATCCAGTAGCGCATGTTGTCATCGTAGGCTTTCGTCTTCTTCATGAGTGCATATCGTTGAGCAGCCTGGCCACCCATGGAATGACCGGCAACGACAACCTGGTTAAGGTTTGGGTATGTGTTTTTGTTGAAAAGCTGTTCGATGAGCTGATCGACTGCGGCGTAACTGGTGATGGCGTGCCTCATGACTGGCGTTCTGCTTGGCGCGCCACGTTGCCAGCCAGAACCATGGAAGGTGATCTCGCCCGGACGAACAGCACCGCCGGCAATGTCGAACTGGTTGAGCATGGCGGGTGCGACGATGAGGAACGAGTCGTTTGTGGCGCCTGGCTGGGGAAAGTTCTGTACGGCAACACTTCTAGCGTTCAACATGAGGTTGGCATACTTCCAGACATCACGAGGTTTACCAGGCCAGACGACAATAGCACGAAGTACTTTGGTAGGATCTGGGTTGTTGGAGATGTAGAACGGCAGGATGCCCGATTCGTTCTTGAAGACGTTGTAGACTGGAAAGGAGCGATTCAGGTTGAAGCCAGTAATGTCGGGGAGCAATGTCCAGCCGCCGTCAGCGGTAACATTTGGTAGATTGGAACTAGGATTGAACCAGACATTCTGGTTCCATTGAAAGTTTGAGTAGCCATCTCCTTGCAAGATGTTGCCTGTGGTATCGGTGGTACCGGCGGCATTGCCAGCGACGTTGGGAAGTGCATCAGCAGCCACAGCTGCTCCAATCTGATCTGTTGCGGACTGGGTGACAATATCATCCTGTTGCACCTGGGTTTGTCTTTTGGACAAGAGATTGTCGGTGAACATCGGAAGAGCATCTTGTACCGAAGGGTTGCTGCCATCGAGTGCAAAGTTGATGCGGTTGAGACGAGGATTCGAAGCCGATACCAGTGGAGCCAGTGCTGCCAAGGCGAGCAAGGCTAATGCGCCTGCTTTGGCCTTTGTTGTACTCGAACGAGGCATTGTGAGGTTGTGTAGTTGGCTGTGACTGAGGCTTAAAGGCGAAACTCGACAGAGATGACACGAGGACGAGATGCTGTCGGAGGTGGAGCGATGCTGTTTGGAATGCTGACCTGATGAGAAAATCTTGACTTTGACAGTCAAAGATGTTGGTTGGCAGCACAAGAGCAGAAGTGGGTCGTGAAGATGCGTTGAAACGCTCCAGGCGTTCAATGCAAAGAGATGTGGTGCTCGCGAGCCAAGTTGTCGCAACGAAACAGAAGATGCAAGAGGATGCTAGGGTCAGGAGGATGTAGAGACCAAGGAAGAGAAGGGTTGTATGGTGAAGAATGGCGGCATGAACTTTTGCTGTCAAGGAAATCAGAACACATTGCAACGAATGAATAGCAACAAGGCACTTTGTGAGACACGATTTCAATTGCAACAGAGACAGGAGACAGGACAGGGGATAGCGATCCGCGAGAGAGAACAAGGCGAAATTTCAACCGCGTTCGGCACTGGACTGCTGCAGCGCTGTGTGTGTGATGCCGTTTGCTGAAGGATCGGAGCTGCGTTAGCGTGCATAAACCGGCGCGTGATTTTGTGGAATTTGATTGACAAGTCCGAGGTGAGCCAGGCTGCTTCTTGAACTTGTGCTACAGTCACACAGCTCAACGCCATCTGTCATTTGAGCCATGTGTGACTGACTCTCTTTCTCTCTCTTTTGTGTCTGTCAGGGTGTGACTGTAGCTGCACCTCGCTGGCTTTGCCCTCACCTTTTTACTCTGCGGTCATCACGGGTCGATTTCTCAGGCCGTCACCATCGCTGTGTCAGACAGGTCCGAAATGCAGCCATGCTAAAGTACAAAAAATCCTTTCCCGTGCCGTCATTTCACCGCTAGGAACAAGATGGATGCAATTCGAGGTAATGTGGTGGACTCAATAAGTCAATCGCAGGATTCAAAGCGTAGAATGGATAGGATTGTTGTTATACAGGATCGTGAAAGAATGTCTTGGTCTGCTCGAGATGTAGCAAACTGAGTGTTTATGAAAGCCTAAAGCTCCTGGTGAACGGGAGCAGCAGCGTCGGCAGGCACCCAAGGCTTGGTCTTGCCTCTACCACTGGTGGGCACCCAGGTCTCATCAACGACGACGGAACGGTTGACACCAACAGTGATGTAGCCGATCAGTCCATCGGCCATGACACCGCCGAGCTTCTCGACGTCAAAGGTGGGGAAGTAGCCGTTGTCTTGCGAAACTTGGTAGATCTGCAGCGAGTCCTCCCAGTTGCGGGTACGGCCTCGTCCTGCAAGGTTGGCGATGGGGTTGGTGTTGTATGGCCAAACCTTGTCCATCATCATGTTGAGCTCGTCGTCAAAGAAGAATTGACCCGTGTGGATCAGTCTGCCTGATCGGAAGGTACCGTTGGGCAACACCTCCCAGTCGTTGTGGATCTTGACGTGCACGTGCGTGGCTCGTCCAGTGTAGTAGCCGGGGAAGACACTGGTGAACTGAGCAACACCGTTCCTGTCCGTGGGGAATGCACCTCGAAGCCACTTTTCGTGAGTGTTGGTGCGTGGGAAGGCGGAGAGAAGACCCTTTCGTACACCGGTCTGGGCAGGGATCTCATCCTTGAGGTGCGGCGCTGGGTCAGGGTGACCCGAGTAGTGTCCAGTGGCGTTAGCCTGCCACAAGTCGACGAGAATGTTGGGGATAGGCTCGCATGTGTCAACGTCAATCACACCAACATCCATCTGGAAGTGGACACCTAGCTGCCATTCGGCCATGTTCTGGCGGATAGGGTGATCCTCGGTGTGGTAGTATGGGCCTTGTGTGACCTCGGGCGACAGCACGCATGTCGAGTTTCGGATCTTGGTCTCAACAACTGGGTCGCAAGCCATGATACGCTTGCCCTTCTCCTCGAGCGCCTTGATACCCTTGGCAGCTACTGCACCGTCGATGCCGAGATCCTCGAAATAGCCGTCGATGAAAAGGTTCTTGTTCTCGACCGAGTCGCCTCCAAGCACTTTTTGCGCCCACGACTTCTTTCGTGCTGCAGTCATGGCAGCGATGGCAGGTGCACAGTGGTATGCCGCATGTTGCTGGTCGAGAAACTTGATCACTTCTTCCTTGGTCTCGGGACCGTGTGCTGAGACAGATGGGAGCAAAGCCAATGATGCGGCCGCTGCTACGGCTGTGAGTGGAGCGCTGAACTTCATCTTGCCTGGTCGAATCTTGAGCGTAACGATAGTCCAGAGGGGTATAGAGACTTGCAGCTACGATGGAGTAAGGATGAAAGGCAAACAAGACTCGAAAGGAGGTCAAAGTGAGGGGATATTTGGTGAAGGTGCTATATAGTAGTCGACGAGAAGTTGAAGCCAGTACGACTCGGCCAATCGAATGCTCTCTGGTGGTCATACAAGGGGCGGGATGCGACAGGGTTTCACTGCCAAAGCCAAACTTTCTTCCGGCTACAGTCGAACCTCTCGAAATGACACATGTAAATTGAATAAAATAATTCAAAAATCGCGTTTTAATTTTGGCCTAAAAAAGGAGCAAAAAATCTAGCATCATCTTGCAGTGCTTACATATAATGCTTCAAAGGTATATGATATGTATATCATTCTGAGCCTCTCAATCAGTTCTGGATACTGAAGAAACTGACAGAGGCAACTGTCTGTGATGTAGTGTGATCATCAGGTGAAGAGGAAGCACTGGCAGAGATAAAGGATACTGAAGACACTTTGGACTCCTAGCCCATCTGTAGCACCAGTAGAGCTTGACAAGGGCCCATAGAGTGCTACAGGAGTGGTGGAAGAGCAGTTCAACACTCTCAAGTCAGCTCAGGATACCCTGGCAGACCATGGTCTTCTGACCTAAAAAGTTTCAGATGCTTTCTCAGCCTGTTGCTCTTGACTCACTGTATCACAATCAATTCTATAGTCACACATTCAGTTTAAAAGCTTTCACACTTCCATAGGTACTCTGAGTGATGAGCTACAAGAATTCTACTGCTTGAGGACGTCAAAATAATTTACGAAAATTTTAAAATAAATAATGTGTCATTTCGAGAGGTTTGACTGTATTTGCTGGTGCCTGAGTGCCGTTCTGCCCCACGTCGCCGTTGCAAGACGGAGTTGGTGCAGCCTGCATCTCTCTTTCTGCCAAACGTTTTGGTCAAGGAAATCACGGCTTCTCTTGGCCCAATTTTGAATTTTTCCACTCTTCCGCCCAGAGGCGGCAAAAAGAGAAGCAACTCAGACGTTGTGCATTTCTCAGCAAATTCGACTGTCGGTTACTAGACTCCTTTACTCTCCCTCAGATGATCAAGTCGAGGCTCCAACCTTTCTACAGTGGATCGTGATCATGAGCTTTTGGAACGCAGAGCTTGTTCTCCTTTGGACCTGACTATGAAAGCTTGAGCGGGACAGGCACCGGCAAGATGAGGTAGAAAGGGTGCCCGGCGGTCTGCTCCTCATTTATTCGCAGCGGATCAAGTTTCTTCCCTAGCTGACGGTCCAACTGGCATGGCGGTATATCCGAATTTTGCTGCACCTTTTCTGCTTCACGCACAGGCCTTTTTGACCGCCCTTTTTAGCCGCTTCTTCCACTTCGGGCCGCACCGTGTCCTCGATGCTACAGTACTCTTGTGCTCAGAAGAAGTGCGGGGTCGAAACCAAGTTGATCCGCCCGTGCCGTTCTCGACATCTAGTGTTGCGCTGCCTGATCGAACCCTTTTTTGCTGCCGACCATCATCTCTCCTATCCCTGCCACGCCAATTGACCATGCCACGAATCCCATACAGATACCCTGCTGCGGGTGCGGACCCCATCGCAGACGCCATTCGCGAACGACGCGGCGCTCGAGGCTTGACACCACTCGACGGATCTCTGCTCAACGCCCCTGCCATTGCCAATGGCTGGAACACACTGCTGGGAGCAACTCGTACCAAGAACTCGATCCCAGATGATGTTCGAGAGATGATGATTCTGCGCGTAGCCGCCCATAACTCGGCCAACTTTGAATGGATTCAGCATGCTCCTGTTGCCGAGCAGGCTGGATGCACCACCGCCCAGCTTGCTGCAGTACGTGACGTACGGGCTCCTCTGTCGGCATCTTCAGTGCTCAGCCCACTCGCAAAGGCGGCTTTGGCGCTTGCTGATGACATGACTACCAAGGTCCGCGTTCAAGACTCGACATTCTCGTCTCTCAAGTCTGCCTTTGCCGACAATGTCAAGGAGCTCGGTGACAAGGGCAAGGTCGATGGCTTTGAAGGTGAAGAGCTCGTCAACCGCAAAGTCGCAGAGGCCACGCTTACCGTTGCCGTCTACAACATGGTCTCCCGCTTCCTTGTTGCCGTCGATGTCGACGACCGAGCCAACGTGCCCGTACCCAAACCAGAAGGTAGCGAGCACGTTCAAGACCCGTCGACACTTCAGTTGCCCGTCACTGGACCCAGCTCTTCTGCAGGTCGAGGTCTGGCTCAGCTGCCAGATGGTCAGCTCTTGAGTACGCGCGTACACTTCCACAGCATGAACGCACCATGGATTGTGCTCGTCAACTCGCTCATGACCAACCTGTCCATGTGGGATGCTGTCATTCCAGCCCTCTCGTCTCGTTTCAACATCCTCTCGTACGACCAGAGAGGTCACGGAAGCTCTGCCGTCCCCGCCGATCCTTGCACCATTCCTCAGCTCGCAGACGACGTCGCTTTCTTGCTCGACAGCTTGGCGGTCAAGAAGGCCTACGCCGTCATCGGTGTTTCGCAGGGAGGCGCTACAGCGCTATCCTTTGCACTCCGACACCCGGATAGATACGAAAGGTTGGTGGCTTGCGATACCCAGCCTAGCACTCCGGCGGCCAACGTGGGTGCATGGGACGAGCGAATCGCCTTGGCGAGGAGCAAGGGCATGGGTGAGCTCGCTGCTGCCACCGTGCCCCGATGGTACGGACCTGGCTCGCAAGCCAGCACAGACTGCAGGGCAAGAACCGAGGAGATGGTCAAGACTACTTCTGTGGAAGGCTTCGCTGCTGGTGCTCGAGCGCTGCAGAACTATGATCTCATCAAGGATGGCATTGTAGATGCTTTCGCCAAGGCCTCGTCGAGTCGACACCTGCTCCTTGCAGGTGAAGCTGATGGCAAGTTGCCAGAGACGCTTCAGGCTTTCACTGCGAAGCTCAAGGAAGCTGGTGCATCAGCCGAGTTTGCGAGCATTCCCAATGCCGGTCATTTGCCCATGTGTGACAATCCGGATGCCTGGTTGCAGCCCGTCCTCAAGTTTTTGTCGTAGAGCCCTCCCTTGCCACGCAATCTGCTATCTAATCCAACCAAACCATCTGGACCCTGTGTGTCAAAGATCCTCTCTTCTGTCTGCGTGCTGTCTGAAAGCAACACAAGCTTGCCAAGAAATCGAGGGCCTTTGGCTGGCCGAGATCCGTGTTGTGTTCGTTTTAAATCAAAATGTGAGATCGGTATGATTTCACATGGGAGGTTATGAACTGCTTTTTTTGCAGTTCTGAGCAGCTAAAACACGTGACCTGTGCTTTTTTTTTGCAGTTCTCTGCTTTGCCTGCGCTAAAATTCGGGCTTGCAGTCCCTGAGAGCCACGAAAGACTTCAAAAAACCGAGGATCGAAGTTCAGGCTCGAATTGACGGAATACAAAGTTTGAAGCCAATCTGCGAACGAGCGAGAAGATGGCCTGTTTGGAAGACAGCGTTGGTAAAGCCTGGCTCTGGGCCAGAGCTAGCGATTTGGCTGCTTCGCGGTCCCGGAGCTGCGAACATGCAAAGGCGAAGGCTGAGAAGACGGGCGAGTAAAGGTGAAGGGCAAAGGTCTGTTGATCAAATTGTGGTTCAAACTGGCAGTGGAGCTTGGAAAGTGTGCGAGCTGAAACTGCGAAACGGAGCAAAGCGCCTGGCACCACCGCCATCCAGATTGACTTGCTTTCTTGCTTCGCCATCCTTCCATCATCCTCAAGGCTCACCCCCCATACACTATTCAAGATGGTACGTATATCGCCGCCATACATCAACAACGACCAGCAAACAGCATGTACGATCAAAAGCAGCAGCAGCATCCCAAGCAGTATCCGCATCAGCACCAGCAGCACTAGCAAACATTTAGCAGCAATGACCAGCAATCCGACCATGTCGACAATGACCAGCATAACATCAATTCGCAGACAGAGCATACCATCGCATATATTACAGCATGACATTCATCCATATCCAAGCAGCAAAGCTTGCCGAAGAAGAGATCGATGACTACAGATGGGTTAATAGCAGCAAAGCTCAAAAGGTCGCATGTCGGGACGTAGGATGGCTTGATGTTCGCCATTGTTGGCCATGATGGATTTTGGTGGTATCGAGGTTGTCCTGCAGAGTATGAATTTGAAGCGACAGAAGGCTTTGCGACATTGGACATGGTGCCATGCTGCCCTTTTCAGCACGCAGCCCTGCCGTCCTCTTGATGTCAAGCAGCTTTGACGAGCAATAGACCAGGACATGTTGCCCGGAAGAGATACGGATCGGATTGCAGTCCAGCATCACATAATTGGCTCGACATCTGCGGAGGCATATCACCGTGATAACAGCAACAACAGATCAAACCAAACCCGACAAACACGAATTCTAACAGCCTCGACCACCTCTACATCAACAATCTTGCTGCAGTCTGTTTTTCAGCTGGTCGTCTTAGCCCCATTGTGGCACATCTCGCCCTGGTTGTGTTTCATGTTCTTACCAATTTGCCGACCGTTACTTCGCCTCATTCCAACACGCACAGGTCCGATACGCTTTCGATGACTCCAACCTCGTGGAGAAGACCGCCAAGTCGCGCGGCCAGTACCTCCGTGTTCACTTCAAGAACACCCGCGAGACCGCTGCCGCCGTCAACGGCATGAAACTCCAGAAGGCCTACGCCTACCTCGGCAACGTTGTTGAGAAGAAGCAGTGCATCCCCTTCCGCCGCTTCAACGGCGGTGTTGGCCGCACCCAGCAGGCTAAGGAATTCAAGACCACCCAGGGTAAGTACCATCAGCAATCAATGCAACAACGTAGGACCCTCGCATCCCGTAGAAGCACGCCATTCAGAACACGCAAAGGATACTAGGCATGGGTGCAGGAGCATAACAGCAAAGCAGAGCGGTATCGAACTCTGCAACCGACATCGTGTAGGCAGGAGCAGATACATTAGCGCCATCTGAATCGGAGGATTAGGTAGCAGCAACGGATGCACTCTTACGTGGTTCAGTTGGATACAAGGGCGAAGCGGATCAGATAATTGGCAAGATGCAAGAAGTATCATACTGGAAGAGGAAGTTGACAGAGCGGAACATGTTCTGCGAAGCTTGCAACCAAATATGGTCGATGTGGACTCATTGCTGACTTTGTTTCTCTCACACTCCTTGTTCATCCCACCTTCAATAGGTCGATGGCCCGTCAAGTCGGTCAAGTTCCTCCTTGCCCTTCTCAAGAACGCCGAGGCCAACGCTGAGGCCAAGGGTCTCGAGACTGAGGAGCTCGTCATCCGCAACATTGTGATCCAGCAGGCTCCCAAGACCCGCCGTCGCACGTACCGTGCCCACGGTCGTATCAACCCTTACGAGGGTCACCCCATCCACGCCGAGATCCTCCTCAGCGAGCCCGCCGCCCAGGTCCCCAAGGCTGCCTCCACCGATGTTGTCCGCCTTAACAAGCGCCAACTCGCTGCCAAGCGTGTCTCGGCTGCCCGTGCCACCAAGGCTTAAACATCTCCGCCCTCCTAATCACCCTTTTCCGACCGACCATCTTTGATCACCCACATCGTATCTGTTCAAAAAGGCACCATTTCTCTCTGCATTTACGCCTGTAGAACTTCACATCCCACCATTATTTGGATCTCCCACCAAAAGATTCGCAAAATCTCACCTTTCTCTGATGTACCCATTCATCAGATGTAGCTAGTAGTACCACTTGTCCGCAAGGCAACGCTTTCTTCATTATGCTGCGTTAGCTCCGAAAGACAATCCAAAAAACCCAACTTTTCGCTCCAAATCATTCAGCCTGTGGTGTTTGTGCCTTCGTGCCCTTCGAGGATCCCAGGGTGCAAATCGAGTGCGCTGGGTGATGGAAGCGAGGCAGCTCGAGATTGACACACTTGAGTCAAACGAACACAAAGAGTTGACTTTTTGAAGTTTTTGCATTTGAGTCAAAGAAAGGTGAGCAACAGTGTGTGTGTTTGGGTCTTTATAAAGTACATGATTTGATATGCTAGCGGTCAAGTAGACGGAACAAGGTCGGAATAGAAACGCAATTCAGAGGGTGACAGGTTGTTTTGTGTTTTGAAAAGGAGAGCAGTGCATGGATGCCGAAGCGGCACTGACAAGCTCGCTTAGGGGCTTTCGAATGTGGGGTCGTTGAAGCTGGAAATGAACTCGAGTGAGGCTCACTGATTCGCAGCAGTGTTCGTGGAAGCGGCGATGGGTTGGTTGCCTGTGGCCAGCTGGAAGTTCTCCAGCTCTTTGGATGCGGTGGCGGGTTGCAGTGGGAGCGTGGGTGTCGCATTCGTGGCACTGGTCATTGCTGAGCCGAGTGTTCCCTGCAAACCTGGGACGGTACGCTGCTTCTTGGTGGGTGAAGCCATCTCGGCATCTCCATTGTCGACTGCAGTCACTGTGTCCTCAGCCTGCGTTGCGCCGTTCGACTCTGCACCTGCAGCGCCACCATTAGCAGCGTTTCTCGCAGTGTCGCCATTCCTCTTCTTGCCTGACTTAGCCCGCTTGCCATTGACCTTGCTGGCCGCTGCAGCAGTGACTCGGTTCTCACCGCCCTCGAACACGTAGCCGGGCAATTGGGTCCACTTGATGTGACGCACCACGATACCCATCGATGCTTCATCGTACTGCTCCCACTGTTTGACCTTGCCTGTGAACTCGGCGGTCGGATAGCTGATGTCGAGCTTCCTGTGCCCTTCGCCTGCCAGTTTGGGCTCGATGCTAAGCCCGATGTAGAATGTGGTGGTGTAGATCATACGATGCCCCTCTTTGCCCTCAGTGATCTTGGCAGCTTCCTCTTCAGCAGCTTTCTTGGCCTCTTCGGTTTCGGGCAAAGCCGTCACCTTCTGTGTCCGCTGCGCGACCTCTTCCGGAATATCACCTGTCGCAACTAGACGGACCTCGTGATCGTTGTAGCACTCTGAGACCTGATCGAAACCTTTGATGAAGGGATGGGCGCAGGTGATGGTCGGTACCAACTCTAGCTTCATGACCAGCTGACGGATCTTAGATTCGACTGTACCGTGCCATTTGAGCTGCAGGTCTGCGGAACCAGAGGAAGCGATGACCTGAAGATAGTATTTGTACTTGAAGAAGAAGTCATGTTTGGCAAAGAGCTCGCTCCAGTCGGTCTTGCCGATGATGACGCGGTCAACAACTTCGGCAGCGCGCTTGAACTCAGAGGTCATGACCATCTGTGTCGATTGGGAGACGTTGTGAGTGGCACACATGCCCGGGTAGGCAGGTGTGATGATGGGCATACGATGCAATCGATCCGATGGGTAGAGCTTGGGGTTCCATACACGGACGGAAAGCGGCCCATCCTCGATCGGAGTCAGCAGCACCGGCTGCGGCCACTTCCACTGGTAGAAGATGATGAAGAAGCGCGAGACGATCGCTCCTGCTGCTTCGTTCGGATAGAGCTGGCAGATGCGTGCTGTAAGCATAGCCCAAGCTACACCACCTAGGAAACCCATGACGTTCGAGTAGATCGCCCTTCGCTGCGCCCAAAGCTTGATACAGCGCAATGCCATTCTGAAAACGTGGATGTTGGGTACAAGCCTCAAAATACCGTCCGTGACTCGCGAACCACCTAAACTTCGAACATCGCGTTCGTCCAGATTGCGCAACAGATTGTCGTCTTCGAGCGAGAGACTGTCCTCGACCCTCGGTAATGACAATCGGGCGAACGTGAAATCAATGTCGACGCCCAAGAACTTGGATGCAATGAGTGGAACGTGGGCTGTAGGGACACCTGCGACCTCAGTTACTTCCTCGCGCTCCTTGAGCATGCTTTCGAATACTGAGAAGAAGTCTTCTCGCTGAACGTGCTTGGGAACGACGCAGAGGGTGTCGATATCGGATCCTGGTCCGTGCACACCGAGACGGTAGGAGCCGAAGGTGAAGATCTTGCCACCTGCTGAACGGGCGAGCGATTCAGACATGCCATTGGCTATTGAGACACGGTAGACAAAGTCTTTGACCATGGCATCAAGCTTGCCAAGAATGACCTCGCTGTGAGCGGAGAAACAAGAAGATAGAAAGCGGGTCAGTTTGACATTCACAGCAGATTCAGACAGCTACAAGACAGCGGTCGCATCATGCGAGGCGCGACTAAGGCGGTGTACGTGACTTACCGAACTTTGCTCTCCTCATCACTCTCAAAGACACCTTGCTTCTCGAGCTCAGCAACGAGCGTCTTGGTCACCTCGATCTCTCTTGGTGTGGGCCCATTGGTGGCGATGGGTGGAGTTACGCCGAGATTCCTAGTTGGTCCACCACCGAGCGCTGGTTCTACTGCAGATGCTGACGTCGACATCTTGTCCGGGCTTCTGCGTGCTGCTTGACGCTATGCACGCCTTGAGGGGTAAGAGTTGGGTCGGCTGGCCACAGTCGGTGGCCTGTAGGCAGCAGGCGTAGCTACCAGCAGGGAGCTGCGATGACGATCGCTGGAATCAGTGTACGGAACGTGCTTGACCGGCAAGGAGTCGCGAGAGGTGGTGTTAGACGTCGAATGCTGGAAGGGCCGAATCAGTCGCAGTGAATGTCCCAAGAAGCGCAATAGTCGATCGAGTCAAAGCGAGTGTGTGGAAAGAGGTCGGATGGGTCTTCTTGGCTAGTGCATACAGTCGTTATGGAAGGCGCAAGAGCGCAAAGTCGAAAGCAGATGATGAGGTGATGAAGAAAGGATCGGAAGCAACCCCGACATGCTCACGAAGACAAAGCGGATCATCCGAAAGTGGAGTAAAAAAGCCGCGATAAGTCAATTTCAGAAGGCGCCGCACGCTGTCTCAAAAATCACACACAGCACAGCACAGCGCGGTATGCAGTGACCATTCAGTTCTCTCTTCGGCGCGCGCCCGCACTTCGAGTTGTGCTTCTTCGATGTACAGCACGCGTCATTTGGTTTTCCAGATTTTCTTGGACTTGCAAAATTCATCGTATCCCCTCATCACCAGCATCTCCTGTAATCAGCATATATCCCTCAATTTTGCATCAAATGGCATCATCTAGCACATCATCTGGCCCCTCCAGACACCATCTACTCACTGCTGAAGAGAAAACTGCATATATATCACTCATATCAGCAGGATGGAAGCTTCCAAAAATTGAAGCTCACCTGGGCCTCAATTATGACACTATATACAAGTTCTGCAAGCGCTATGACACCACTGGCAGCAAGGAGAGTGCATATTCTACTGCTGGAAACCCAAAGTACAGCCCACAAGCTATCAGAAACATGATCAGAAACACACAAAAGGATGCACAGAGCAGAAGAACTCCTTTGAAAGAGATTGTACAGCAAAATGATGGTATGTCAGCCAGTACAGTCAGTAGGCATCTCAAAAAAGTGGGAATCAAGAGCTATAAGGCCACCAGGAGTACCCTTGCTATCCCCAGCCAACAGGAGAAAGAGGTTTGCTTTTGCAATGCAGCACAGAGACTGGACAGTAGAAGATTGGAAGAAGGTGCTCTGGACAGATGAATCTGCAGTATCAAAACAGGACTACAGACATTACCATTGTCTTAGGAGACCACAGCAGAAGTTTCATCCAGCATGTCTGCAGGCCACTACAAAGTCAGGATCAGTCAAAGTTATGGTGTGGGGATGCTTCATTGGACAGCAAAGGGGCCCATTGATCAGGATGCCTTCAGGGAAGATAAAGAGTAAAGACTATATGAATATCATGGAAGAAGAGGTCTTTGTATGGTTCAAAGGGCTGTCAGAGGACTCTATTTGGATGCAAGACAATGCTCCTATCCATCAAAGTGCCTATAGCAAGCAGGGCTTCAAGTTATATGACATCAAGACCATGACATGGCCACCACAATCTCCAGACCTGAATCCCATTGAAAACCTATGGGCTTTCCTCAAGCACAGGCTCTACAAAGGCTCCCCACATCTCTATCTAGTACAAGGAGGAGCTGAAAGGACAAAGAAAGCAATCTTTGAAGCACTCCTACAAGCTTGGGAGACCATTGAAGAAGATTACCTTGGTAAGCTTCTAGAAAGCATGCCAAGAAGGATGGAAGCTGTAATTAAGGCCAAAGGTGGTCAAACAAGGTTCTGATTTGTGGATTCTGCACTCAAGCAATCAAAGTAGGTGTTCACAAAAAATCTGCCAAGGTTGTATTGTGAGATGAGTAGGAATATTCATGTATAGTGACACAGGGGGGGGGGAGCGAATTTTGTGATAGTGAAATCTGGAAAACCAAATGACGCGTGCTGTACATGTTCGCTCCAGTGTCGATGCTAACGTGATGCTATTTGTGATACTACTGACCATCCTTCATTCGAGCCGCGATCAAAGACTTCCCAATAGCCTGTGACAGTGGGACAGGAACAGCGTTCCCAATCTGTCTGTAAGCCGATCGCAGATTGGGGTCGGTGTGAAACTGCACCCAATCGGGGAAGCCTTGGGCACGAGCACATTCGCGCACCGTCAACAGCCGTCGCTGTGTAGGGTGCAGCGAGCTTCCTTGAGTCGTGATCGTCGTCATTAGTACCTTGAAGTACCCCTTGTCATCCACCCGCTCGTACTTGAAGTGCTCGTCTCTGTATCGATCCGTCTGCTTCCAAGAGGGGCGGAGAGTCGAGTGTCAGCATGCGAGTCTAGCAACGATCCGTGAACAGTGGGTAGATGGACTGACCGAATTGAGACCGAGCAGAGCAGGCTTGTGGATGCCTGTCTCACTCCACGACTCGAAGTTGGCGCCGGGGTACAAGGCGACGTTAACCACCCGCTCAACTGCCAGAGGTGGATATCCGGAGGTCTGGTGCTGGCTCACTCGCTTCAAAATCTCGCCGGCGAGCACTCGCATACGCTCCTGAAACGAGTTGAGAGGCACACCTGCATATTGGACTTTGTCGAGTCCTGTTGGCCTTCCTTGCCTTACGACGAGCTGCGGGATGCCTTGAAGAGCACGTTGTGTTTTGATTGCGTCCGGTCCTACGTAAGTCTGGTGAGGGTCCTTCCAATCGAACATTGGCAAGTCACTGATCGCATCAGCTGCAGTGATGGCAGGCAGAACCGCACCTCCTGCTGTAGACTCCGTACTACAGGTCAATCCTGATCCGTCCCGCCAAGAAAACCTGATCGCTGCCTTCCCCAAGAAGTGGTGCGTGGGACTCGGCACTTTCGGAAGCGTCAGCCCATCTCTACTAGCCAGGAGCAAGAGTCGCTTCCTCGACTGCGGGCAACCGAAGGCACCTGACTGAGCGTAGCCGCAGGTCACCCCGTAACCCATAATCATCAAGCATCGCATTGCTAGCTTGACCATTCCTTGTTCGCACCCCCCCTAGCTTCGATAACGTGAACCCTTCCACATTCTCCATCACGAAGTACTTTGGCTGCAGAAAGTCGACCCAGCCTAGGACGGTACAAACAAGAAGGTTTCGAGGATCTTTTTCGGCAGCATCGCGATTCACATGTCGGTTATTTTTGCTGAAACCTTGACATGGAGGCCCGGAGACAATGACGTCCACCTCGCCGGGTCGTGGATAGCGCATGCCTTCGTGAGACCGCAGGCCACCTATGGCACGACGAAGAGCCTCACCAGAGTCTCCACAATAAACACGAGCCTTTGAATGATGTCCTTGAAAGGTCTTGGTGGAGTCGGCGTCCATATCGATGGCAAATTTCGTCTCGCACGCGCCAGAAAGATCGAGGCCAAGGCTTAGTCCGCCGGCTCCGCACATGATTTCCATTGCCCTCAGTGGCTTCAAGCTTCGTCGCTTTCGTCGTTCTTCTTTGTAAGCCAGGGTACATGGTGTGCACTCGGGTCGCAAGAGCTTGGCTTCATCTTGCGTGACAAAGAAGTCTGTCGGCTCCGACATGAATGACGACGTCGTGCCTTGAAGAATAGAGACGTGACAGATGCCCTCAGGCTTGAATGCCGGACGATCAATGCGCTCTAGGTTTTCGCTTGGGGCCAGGAGTCGATCGTGCTTGAAGGGAGCGTCATCTGGTTTGTGTCGATTGAGCTTGCGCACCAATACGTACGTGTTCCGCAGACGATGGACCTGAAAAACCTCAAGCAAAGATCCACCGTCACGCGGGGAGAGCGTGACGAAGTCTCCTTCGTGAAACACGGGATCCTTTGCTGCAGAAGTTTTGAGTTGAGCAGCCTATTCGTGGAGCCCTATGAAAGCGGGTCTCGTTTCGTCCCAGGCGTGTCGTAGGACGACGCTGCTGGGTTCGACCTTGGCTGTGACGGCATTCGAGAACATCGTGATCGTGTCTTTTGTAAGAAAAAGCTCGTTGGAGGCTGCGACGTCGTGTAGAATTGTCTTAGCGCCGGTAACGAGGACGGCCCCCTCCAGTACACTGTCGACGCGAGAGATCACTAGAACCGTTGCCTTGCTCGACAAGACGGCTGTGCTAACCTCGACGACGTCCCCTGCCTTTATGTTGCCTTTCAACGTTCTCGAGACTTGGATCCTGCGCAATTGTCGTCCTGGTTCTTGGCCTCCCTGCTGTTGAAAGATCTTAAGCGCATTGGCGGCTTCAATGTCGCCCAAGATACTGGGCTTGAAGGATAGTGAGCGATTGCGTAAACCTGGATTGACCACCTCGTATCCGCTCCGAATGTTAAAGCCCTTTGATAAGACGGTCGCCACGTTGCGTGTGGTCTTGATCAAGTGCCCGTGCGTGCTTCGCGTTGCTTGCTTGCGATGACCCATGTTGACTGTGATTGTGGGCGAAGAGTGAGGTGCAGGTTGATCAAGCGCTTAGTATGTCTGTGGTTCGCTCGAGGAAGCACAACACAAGGTGATTCCAAGTTACAAGCTGGGTCGGATTCGTGACCAGCTCTCATGTTCCCGCAAACACAGCTACACACGCGCTCTCCTTGCCGCAACGCTTTGAACGGAATCACAGACGACTCGATTGTGAAGTAAGATGAAATGCTATTGAACTGCGGAAACGACATACATGACCTGTAAGCTTTGTGTCGCCTGAATCTACAAGAGATCAAATATGTCCTTTTTCTTGTTTGCCTGCTGCTGCTGAGCAGCAGGTTGAGCCCCGGACGAACCGAACAGAGCACTTGAGCTCTGGTTCTTGGCCATCTCGGCCATCGACATCTTTTGCTTGCCCGAGGCGTTGCTTGACTTGCCGGACGAAGCGGCCCAGAGGTCATCGAAGTTGAAGGATGAGTTAGTGGACGCCGCAGGTCGGGCTCCGGCGTTAGAGGTGGCAGCAGGGGTAGCTGGTTTCGATGCGGCAGATTGGGAAGGGGACATGACACCGCTGGAAGCAGGTTTTGAAGGGGCAGGTGCGATAGGAGCGCTGTCAAAGAAGTCGAAGGAACCTGCTTGAGGTTGAGCTGCTGATGGGGCGGCGGCAGGCTTGGCAGCAGCAGCTGGGGCGGGGGCTGCTTGGAAGTCGTCGAAATCGTCACCGAAGGCATCGTTGTTGCTGGCAGCTGCTGACTGAGTACTTGCTGCAGGCGCAGGTGCGGGCGCAGCAGGTTCGTCATCGTCATCAAAACTGAAAAGGTCGGCCACCTTAGGTGCCTCCTTCTTGGCCGCAGCCTGCGAGCTGCGTGATCCTCCGGCACGAGTAGTACTCGAGCTCGGCCTAGCAGCCGGTGTCTCCTCATAATCGCCTGCGTCGTACTCCTCGAAGCTGTCCCTGGAAATACCACCTCCACCACCACCGCTCGAGCTACCAGCACCAGCGCCAGCTGCTCCTCCTCCCGCATAGTAGCTGTCGCTACCGAACCCGCCGTATCGGGTTCCACTGCCAGGGACGAACTCGCCATTGCCTCCGCCGGTGTACTTGGTCTTGTTGCTGCGAGCCTTTCGTCTCTCCTGTCGAATGCGGTCCACATCTCCCAGCAGATCAGCGAGCTCCTTCGCGCGGTTGCGGACATTAATGCCTTGGTCCTTGCCCTTCTCGTCGATGTAGTGGAAGTTTCGGAGTATCTTGATTGTGGCAAGATGCGAGCGAGCATCGTCAACGACACGTTCCGAGCCATGCTTGACAAGATACTCGAGCAGCTGCAGGGCTTTGTAGATCTGACGCCATTCACGAGCCTCCTTCTCCATGAAGCGGCGGTAGATGGTGGGCATGATCTCGTTGAAATCCTGAAAGTTGTTGGTGGCCGAGGCGATCTCCTGCATAAGGGTGGAGCTGGCACCCCATGGATCGTCGTTGGTAGCCTCATCGACTTTGACCTCGATCTCGCTGACGTTGAGCGCGTAGTTACGAGCTTGACGGTACAACGATTTGACGTCGTACATGGTGAGGTTGGCAAGCTTGCTGCCGATGTCGTCGAGATCCATCTTGGCTGAGATTGGTGCGTGCACGCGGGATCACGTTGGGGTACGGGTATAGGAGGGGAGGAGAACGATGAGATCGACGAGCTCGAGTCGTCCGTCGGAAGAGACAATGAGAACGTACGGCAGGACGGTGGTGAAACAAAGTAGTCGGATAGTTGAGGAAAAGCAAGTCGAAGCAATTGGATCAAGTCTCGTGGCGTGTTACTTTGGAGCAAAGTGAGATGCGAGTCGGACTCACGCTTCCCGTTGCGTGGCTCGTTCACAGCTGCTCCTGTCTCTCACACAGTCTTGGCTTCTCGGCACGGAAGCAGAGAGACCTCTGCCAAATCAAGGCAATATTATTCTACAGTATCGCGTCTGTTTTCCTGCAAACCAAGCTGGCGGTCCTTCGCACTGACCTGCAGCAACTCATTTCCTTCCACGCCTTCAGATTCCACTCGGCTTTTGGAACTTGAACATAAGACTCGTACAGCTACCATCTGACCTCATATGACCATTGCAGCCCGCACTTCTATGACTCTGCTTCTCAGTGCCTTTGGCAATTGCATCGCTCTTCACAAACTCGCTCGTAGATGAACGGGAGAGCAGTGCACGGAAGAGGTCAACGGCTTGGCATCGACGCCAAGCAAAGAGGCACACACAATGAAAAAGTCAAGCTGAGAAAGGGATGAGATTCAAGAAGAGAGCGGTATCTTCCGCACAAACAAGCGATGACGTCTAGTGTCAAGATAATACGAGGCCATCGGCCAAGAGGGTGTGAGGTTGAAGGTGGTGATAGATGTATATTTACGGTAGCTGACCAAGTTAGGTCCAGATCAGCGTTCCTAGTCGGAGTGGTTGTTTACCAGATCATGCTGCTGAGGTCGGATCGGATACGGTTGTAGTCAAGGATACCCTCGACCTGGCCATGTGCGGCAAGGGCAAAGTCGGCATCCCACAAGTAGGTTCGGGCAACACGCTGGATGTCCGCAACGCCAATCGAGTCAATGGCGGCCTGGATCTCCTGTGGCGTGTATCGCTTGCCGGCGGTGACGAGCTGTCGTCCAATGTCCTCGGCAATGGCGGTGGTACCGTCGAGGCCAAGCAACAAGCTGGCCTTGAGCTGAGCCTTGGCACGCTCCACCTCACCCTCAGTGGGAGCAGTGCTCATTCGCTGCCACTCACGAAGAGTGAAGTGGATCAAGTCGTCGAGCTGAAGGAAGTTCTCGGAGACCATGTAGACACCCCAGAGACCAGTGTCCGAGTACGAGGTGGAGAAGTGCATGAATGAGTTGGCGAGGTTGTTGGACGAGACGATGTACGAGAGACGCGACGAGAGCAAGGGGCTCGAGCCGAGCGATCGGTCCCAGTTGCCCATGATGGACTGGAGGACAAGCATAGGGAAGTAGTCGGGCGACTTCCACGAAACACCCTCAACGGCGAGAGCAAAGTTGCAGGTGGGCGAGGTGTCGTCACGGATTCGGACTTCGGAACCAACAAAGCTGGTCTTGGGCGAGGAAGACTGGCCGAGCTTGATGGGGTTCTGGCTGACGGGGAGGCTGCCGAAGTGCTGCTCTGCAAGCTTGACGAGCGAGTCGTGCTCGATACCACCGGCACCGACAAGGACCATGCGGTCAGCAGTGTAGTTGGTCTTGATGTACTCGGCAAGATCCTCGCGCTTGATGGAGAGGATGTTCTTCTTGGGGCCGAGGATGGTGCGGCCGAGAGGCTGACCCTGGAAGGCAACCGAGTGAAGGTGGTCGAAGACAACCTCCTCCTTGAGCTTGTCAACCTCCTCCTGCTCACGGAGGATCACATCGCGCTCACGCTCGATGGCCGAGTTCTCGAGCTTGGAGTTCTGGAGAATGTCCGAGATGATGTCGACGGCCTTGTCAACGTCCTTACGGAAAGCCTTAGCGTAGTAGACGGTCTGCTCTCGCGAGGTGTAGGCATTAAGGTGGGCACCGAGGTTCTCGACCTCTAGCTCAAGGGCGTGCTGGGATCGCTTGCCGGTCCCTGATCAAGATGGAATGGAAAGTCGGTCAATGTCGATGTGAGGTAAAGGTGTGTGTCGATAGCGAAGATGTAAGGTGTTGGTTCAATAGCAAAGGAAGAATAAGAGTCAGTCAGTCAAGAGCCCCAAAACGCTGATTGAGCAAAGTCGCAACAAACGCCATCCGTGACAAGATCGTTTGAGATTCGACCACTATTCCTTCCCCTTGTTCCATAGCGTCTGAGTCTCATGCGAAAGAGCTCTTTCGATTGTGGTCACAGTTTCTATGATCTTTCTTCATGGCGCGCCATTGTTGATTGACGAACTGCCATCAGCAAGGTGATGCAGTTGCTCAAGGCGGTGCGTGTGCGTATGCGTCCGAGCATTTGGTGGGCTAAGCGGCAATCCGTAGCATCGGGACTTTGTCACGGATAGGCTGATGCAAGGCAATTGCTGCTCTATGTCGATGTGGTATACGTACCCTTGAAAGCCATGTGCTCGAGGAAGTGGGCGGTACCGTTGGTGCGATCTGTCTCGGCGCGCGAACCAGCATCGATCCAAACACCGACGGTGGCGGTCTGAGCGGAAGGGTTGGACTCGGTAGCGACGGTGAGTCCATTGGAGAGCGTGGTGGTCTGGGTGATGGGTTGGCGAGAGGCGGCAGTAGCCAAGTTACGAAGGTTGAAGGTGGCAGCGGTGGCCGGGACCTTCTGGGCTCGGGCGAGCCTCAAAGAGGACTGTGCGAAGAGACGAGCAGCCATTGTGACGAAGGCTGTGCGACGACAAGGTGATGAGGTAGAGGGTGGATGATAGGATGGTGAGAGAGAAAGTATCGAGATGATGGATCAGCCAACTAGGAATCTCGACTTGCGAAGCTTGGCGGCCACCACCAAGCGAACAGCCAACAGCAGCAACAGCAGCCAATCCGACTCAAATTGGCGATGGCGGGACTCAACTCGACTCGACCCAACCTCTGCTACGCTTTGATTTCAAAGATTCCTTCCTTCCTTCCGTTCCTTCTCGCTGCTCTCTCACTCTGAACGGCCGACAGAGCAGCTCACCAAGCTTGCCTGACCTGACTGACCATTTTCCAAGACTTGATTGGTGACCGGAATCTCTGCAAGCCAGCCCAATTCAGACTTTGGGCCGCTCAGCGCTTTGTATTCGTGAGGACACCACAGCCAATTTAAGAGGCTGGTAGCAACGTATTCAAGAGCCTGAAATCGTAATCACGGCTGGATGCAGGGATTACGGACGAGTTCGAGGTTGAATTCAAAATCTCAAAGAAATTCCAGGGCAAAGCCCTTGTTCCGGAGAGCCCCGTTAGCAGCTGCCGGAGAGGCAGAAAGACACAGCCCAAGCCAGCGCCAAATTTGTGATCGATTTGACCCGAAAGCAGGAAGTGTTCATCTAGTCGTGCGAGTCGAGATGTTAGGTGTTGCTGCTGCAATTCAGGCTTTCCTTTTTTTTTTTTTTTTTTTTTTTTTGTTGCAGGGTGGAGGTTTGGAAGAAATGAAAATTGGTGTTGAGCATGCTGCCTTCAACAGTATCATACGACGGCAGCTTGTCTTCTTTGCTGGTGGCCATCAACAACAGCAACAACACCCACAACAATGGCCGAAGCAGGACCTTCCAGCGCCACATTGGTTAGCGCGCCATTCCATCATGTCGCAGCGGCTCATAACTCCGACCTTACCGTATTCCTTTCAGCAAACTCGGTTCAGCTCATCGACAGCCAGGCTGATGGTAGCTACAAGACCTACGCCATCCCTACAACAGTCTTTGTGCCGCAACCTACACTTCCGGACCAGTCAGATGCTGCGCGATACGCCGATCAACCTCACATCAGCTTTGCCCGCCTTGCCAGCTTTTCGCATTCGGACCGCTTCCTCGCCCTCACTGGAGACGACAAGGTGCTTCGAGTATGGAAGCTCCAACGCACGGCCGATAACAGCATCACCGGCTTCAAATTCGGCAAAGAGATCGTGATCAAGCTTCTGCCGAAAAGGGCCGCTATCCTCCATTGGCTGCCTCGCAGTGACGCAATACCGGCAGGATCCGAGGAGCTCATTGTCATTGACCGATTCGGCGATGTTCGCAGCTTCTTGGTCAACGAGAATGACGTCCGAACGCTTCCCTCCAACTCGAAAGCTGAAGCTCAGGCGGACGAGAAAGACCAGATGGACTCGCCGGACGACGCTTCCATGCAGATTCTCCTCGGCCATGTCAGCATGATCACCAGCCTAGCTTTCATTCCCGGGGCGAAGGCCAACGCGCCGCCAAAGTACATCATCACCGGCGACCGCGACGAGCACATTCGAATCTCGAGGTGGGGCTCCAAGCGACTCGCGTACGTCATTGACCGATACCTCCAGGGGTCGGAATCCTTTGTGGGAGCTCTTGCTGTCGTTACCGATGCTGATGGCACATTGCGTCTCGTCAGCTCCGAGGGTGGCTGCTCGTTAAGAGTGTGGAATCTGCCACAACCATCATCTGAGAGCTCAAGCTCTTCAGCCGACACATCATCCGACAACGCTTGCCTCTCGATCAACGACTTAGAGTCGGCTTTGGCACCTTACGTCCTCGCACGCGATCGAGAGGAGAGGAAGCGAGAGTCCAAAGCGCTACAGGCATCGAGCAAACGCAACAAAGCTGCCAAGCGTAAGCAGGATCAGCGTGCAGGCGAGAGCAAGGACGGTGAGCAAGCTGAAGCCAAGCCACTCGCATCGCAGTATGCCAAGGATAGCAAGCCGACTGTAGTCATCAGCGATCTGATCCCTTTCAAGGACGCCGAAGGCAAGTCATGGCTCTTGGTGGTGGTCGAAGGTGCTACTGCTTTCTTCCACGTCCCTGTCAGTGCATTGTTAGCACCTTTGTCGTCCGAAGACGAGGTGCGCGATATTTCGGAGCAAGTCCGTGTCACTCGCGTTTCTGTACCAATCTTGCATCTCACCCTTTGGCAGCGACCCAGCACTGTCGGCACATCCGTCATTGCCACCTTCGACACACGTCCAGAGTTCAGTTCGGAAGAGCCGACAAAGGAGGCGGAAGCTGAAGTTGGCATCTTCACTCTGAACGCGTCAGGTGACTTTGAGCGACAAGCAAAGTCTTCCGTTGTTGACGCACTCCTGCCTGGAACTCAGCCAACCTCAGAATCGTACGAAGAGACACCAAGGGCACTATTGGATTCATCGATCGTCGAGCATCTCAGTCTTTACCCAGCTCTCACCACATGGCCCAAGATCGAAGTGCCATCATCTGCCGAGATCATCGCTACAAGGTCATCACGCAAAGGCCGCTTCAACCATCCGCTGGACACTTCACTCATCGGTATTGCCGAGGTCAACGAAACAAAGCCATCCAATGCATCGACAAACCCGGAAGGTGATGATGAACAGCGTCGCAAGCTCGTCAAGACCATGCAGGGCGGCAAGCGCGAACGCGGTAGAGAACGCAACAGGGAAGCCATCCGTCTTGCGCAGGAACAAGCCTCGGCTCAGGAGTAGGCTCAGTAACTAGGTCGAATCATCAACAGCATCATTCTTCGCACACACATAGTCACGACAAGTCACGAGATGGGAATAAGAATCCAATTCCAATCTACACGAATTTCCATCAAACAAGCTCTATGATACTAGCATCTACGTGATCAAATCTAGTTGGAAGTGGTCTGGTTCGAGGTCGAGTTGCCCGAGTTGAGCGAAGAGATGCCCGAAGTGAGAGCAGAGATGACGTTGGCAGTAGCGTTGGTAGGAGCATCGTAGTCGACCAAGTAGATCGAAGCCGAAGCCTGGCATTGGCCATTCTTGACAACGTCGGTCTCGCCGGGAAGGGAGCAGTCACCCGAGTTGCAAGCGTTGACACCCTCGCTCACAAAGTCGGCGTAAGTAGGCAGTCCAGTGGTGGCGTTCACAACGAAACGGTCAACGAGAGCCTTGCCAGTGAGACGAGTGTGGACCCATGTGAGTTTGCTGCAGTTGCCAGTAGGTGCGATAGCAGGGTAGTTGACAGTGAGACCAATGCCGAGAGGGAGGATACGGGCACTCGAGTTGGACTTCTTAGCCTCATCCGAGACGGTGGTGACAAAGTTGGACGAGTAGGTGGCGAGTTTGATAGACTCATCGTTGGGGTTCGAGAGGTTGAGCGAGTCGTAGTTGCGGACGTCAGACGAAGCACTGAAGGCGATCAAGGGGACATTGCGCTCTACAGAGAAGTAAGAGGCGCCAATGGTACCACTGAGAGTGTAGAGGAAAGGACCGAGGTTGGTGCCCTCGTTGGGACCGCTGACGACGAGGTCAACACCGCCAATGCTGTCGTTGCGGCTGGCGTTGAAGAAGTAGGGAGCGTTGTGGTCGAGAGCCCAGCCAGCACAGGCAGCAGGGGTACCGTTGAAGTAGCGAAGGCCGGGGTCACTGACGTTGAGACCGGCGTAAGGGGACCCGACGGGGACGAAGCCGCCACGATCGGGCGAAGTGAGGTTGCGCTCGGTAGGGAGAACAACAGTACCACCCTTACCAGACTGGTTGCGCTCGGGAGAGACCATCAACACACGGTGACCAGCGCGGCGGAGAGCGTAGGAGAGCGCACGTACGTTGGCAGAAGCCCAGCTGTCATCGTTGGTGAGGACAATGTTGAGCGGGTTCTTGGACTTCTTGACGTTGGCAAAGCCAGCAGCACCGACGCCGTAGACAGAGCTGTCGTTGGCGGTAGCAGTGCTGTTGTACGAAAGGGTCGAGTTGTAGCTGCTGACGATGGTGGAGTTGCTGGCGCCAGTCGAGCCCGACGCGGTGGTGGAAGCCGCAGCTGCAGAAGCCGTGCTAGAAGAAGAGCCCGAAGCCGAAGACGAGGCGCGAGTAGACGAAGCTGAAGCAGAGGCCGAGGAGATGGCAGTACTGCTGGTCGCGTTGGCCTTCCTGGCTTCAAGAGGCGAGGCCGAAACGGCGACAGAGGAAAGGAGAGCTGCGGTGAGGAGGGAGAAGATCTTCATCTTGGGGAACTATGGGAGAGTTGGTTGGTGGGTGGTGGACCAGTTCAGACGCTTCGGGGCATGTGGTGTATATATGCTTTTTGTACCATCGACGACATTATACCAGTCATAGGCATTCTTCGGTGGCGCTCAGACCCATGCTAACGATGCTTCCAACGGTCTACGACAAGCTCGACCCGAGAAGATCTTTACGAACAAACTCTGGGTATCGCAAGCGAGCCTTGATAGGGACTCAGTTTCAGGCACAGTTGAGCACGTTCTCAAGCTCGCTTAAAGGGTCCGCGTGGAAGCAACCTTCTCATTTCTAGCTTGGCCCATGGCAGAGGACTGCCAAGAAGCTAACAACGCTCTTTCTGGTCGAACGGATGGTCTAAGCGAGGGCGGCGCCGAAACGATGGTTCAAGAGCTTGTTTCCGAAAAAAGAGAAGAAAATGGCACTGTGGGACAGGTGAGCCCACACTGCTGAATTGCCTGCACAAAAACTGGGGACTAAAAATCACGCATTTCCTTGCAGCTGAATTCTTCTCCACTTCAGGCGGAATGACGACGGACCACAGCGCAGCTACCTTCGGTAAGTTGCTTTCCTGCGGCCTACAAACCTGCGGACCGTTGGGCCTCGGCTTTCGCGAGCTATGCTGTGGACACGAGGCGACCTTCCGTCGACGCTTGCACAGGTGTGTGGGTTGCAGGCCGCTCATTTCCTCCCAGATGCAGGGATCTTGTCGCTCTGTCGTTGAATTTCATTTATGGAGCAAAGAGCGATCAGAAGGCCAGGAACGCCGCGGAATGAAGCGAAAAGCCATGGCAAGATCAGCACGTGTCCACCCATTACAGTACGATGGCTTGCATCCAACCCTGTGCGACGTTCCTGGCTTCTTTCGCCATCCTCCAGCAACAAGCTGTCGCAGCTCTGATCGCTACGGCAGTATCAAGAGCTATCATAGCACATTGTGGTGCTCGTAATGCCAGCTTCCTGATCGACAAAGTGGAGCGTGGATACAAGATGACCAAAGATCGTGGAACAAGCCGAAAACGGCCAACGTGGCGTTGTCACTTTGAGCCTTGGGACCAAGTGGCCGTCATTGACCTCTTAGGTGATGCGTACGTTACTTGTTCCGCTCATACACGCTGGCTAAGCCAATGCTGACTCAGGGGCACACGTTCTTCCGAGTCGGCCTGAGCCGATAGAGAAGGTGCGATGTCTTCTCGGAATGTCCTTGCGATCGTGTCTACCGACTTGGGCTGACCTTCCGGGGCTCTCCAATCGATTGTGACTGTACGGCTTCTAGCCATGCGACCGTGATACCGCCTAGCTAAGGCGCAAAAGGCCCCGAAGCCTTCCTCTTGACCGATGCTGGCTGTCAAGCGCCCAGCCAGCTGGCGGTCCTTCCGACTGGTACTTGGCCAAACGTCACGCGACTCCGTGCTAGCAGAGAGATGGCTATCCTCCCAGTGATCATCGGTCCAGCATGTGTCAGAAACCTCGTCAGTCGGATCGGCCGACTTGGCTAAGCCTGAAACGCTCCGAGAACGGTCGGAGCGAGTCTGTAGCCAAATTGCCGTCACGGAAGTGTGACGCCTAGGGAGTTGAGGGATGAGGGCTCTCCATTCTAAGCAGCCACTGTGACAACTATGCAAAATAGATTCGCCGTCTCGGTGATTACAAGAAGCAAGGCGACACCATAGAAAGCCCTGGTGACTGATCCATCCGTACCTCAGCGGACAAGGTCACGAGACATTTTGACCATGCAGCATGCCAAGCAACAACCACTTAGGGGTATCACCTGACCGTCTAGCAACCTGCTCATCGGCCGCCTTGAAAGCCTTGAATTCGATCATAGAGCAGGTATAAGCCTTGCACTTTGCAAACTCAGCATTGTGACCGTATGGAGGGGAAGCATCAAGGGTCATGAGACCTCGGCCAAGGTGGTCAGCGAGATGCGCCGTCGAAGCTGTTCAGTTCACCTTCACATTCCGACGAACAATCTCGAATGACAGCATGGTCCAGCTTGAGCAAGGGTCACGAGGGCGAAAGAAGCAATTGTTTCGCCTCCTAACTGGGCCAAGGGAGCAGTGAAGGAGCCCATCCAGCCTCGAGAAGCGTCAAGGTCCTCCTTCTTGAGCGCCGGATTCGATCGAAGGTATAAGTATGAGGGGTCTTTAATGCTGCTGCCCCGACGACCTGACTCCACACCGCCTCACACCATCGAAACAACTCGGCAACACTTTCTGTGCTCTTCACTCACATTTCGCTCTAACTCCAACTACGAGAAATTCAACACCATGTCTGCTGCTAAGAGCATCCAGGAGGGCACCTACAAGATCTGCTTCGATCACGGCTGCCTTACCGCCCTGCGTCCCAACGAGCCCTTGAGGATCCTCCCCGACGATCAGAGCGAGCACCAGAAGTGGGAACTCAAGAAGCACGGACAGAACGAGTTCCTCATGCTCTGCAAGAAAGACCCCAAGATGGGAGTCTCTTATCGCAAGGACCCCTTTCCCGGTGAGCCCGTGATTTCCGGAGAGTCTCCTCGCCCCTTCAAGATCGTCCCTACGGAACGAGGCGACCACTATAGGTAAGTTCGACGTGCAAGCGCTCTTGATGTACAACGTTAGGCTTTCGGACTAGAGACACAAGGGTGCCGATCGCTGACTAGAGCGTCTCGTTGAGCGTGCGGTGTTCCGTCTTACGTTGGCGTCTGCTGTCATTTGGTACACACATGCTCGAATTTGACACTTTGTCACCTCGTTAGGGTCATCCCCGCCGAGTCCGAGGAGAGGCTCGACATGGCTCAGTCCCCGGCCCTGGTGTTTCCCCCTCTTGTAAGTCGAGCAGTCCTTGCAATGAAGCTTTATTCTAGCGTCAGAGAATCATCGCGCAGGATTGGTCCAACTCACACTTTGCCTCTCGTCTCTCCACGATTCACTCTACCAGGTCGCCATGATGCCTGAAGCCATGCCCTTCTTCTGGCGCTTCGAGCGATCCTGAAATCAGCGACTTGGCCGTTTGCACGTGCGGCTTGTAACTTCGCGATTCATCACTGCGATACAACCCCTCGCAAACGCAGGCCCCTCTAGCTCGTGCTTTGTCAGTGCATCTGCTTTTCGTATTTCTGTTGTTCCATGTCCTTCGTGACCGTGTATCCGCTCTCACTGCATTAGGCGTTCGACGCAGATCGACTGTCACCCTCGGTGTCTGTACTCATCGCTCAAGTCCATCGTCAATGCAGTGGTTTCTCCCCCAAATCTGCGTACTTCTGAAGGCTCTAGCACACGTTCAGTCTCGGTCGGTCACAAAAGAACGTCGATACGCGTCGATCGTTCCATCCGCAATGGAAGAAACGAATCTGTGAGTGTTTATGTGTACATTCAAGCGGGCGAGACAATACGGGTGGAACATGCCCGAGTCTCTATCCATCGACGCTTTTGGAATCAGACGGAGGTGGAGACTCAGAACTCGCCCTGTGAGCGTGGAGCGCGGGAAAGAGACCCAAGAAGAAAATTCAGCGCGTGTGAACGAACGAGGAGAATGGGGAGAAGAAGAACTCGGTAAGCAGCTGAACACTTTCATACTACTACGACCCTGAGAATGGGGATGGGGCGCTTACAAAGTAGGACTGCTTCTTGACACGGAACTGTTTTTGCAAAGGAGGATACTGTTCGTTGGTTAGAACAGGTTTTGATCGTCATTGGAATCTTGTCGGTCGCGATCTATAAAGGGGGGAGGGGAGAGTAAACTTACCTTGTAGGGAGCTCCCTTTCGCAATCGGTCGCTGTCGTCCTTGGGGTATGCGAAGCCCTTGGTGCCCTGTCCATACGAGGGTCTTCGCGAAGCTTCCAACTTGGCAGCAGCAAGTCGCTGGTGTCGACCCTCCTCGGTCTCGCCGGGTACACGATCCGCTACGCCGTGAGGCAGACGCTCGTCAGTCTGCTGAGCAGCCGCGGGCGCCGATCCGCCAGCGTTGGCAGCGTAGCCGTCGGTAGGTGGGTGTGCGGGACGACCCTGATTGTCGACCTCTACATCCTGGAAGACCATTTGCTCCTCCTTGACCACGTGGTTGCCCGATGGTGTTCGGAAGACGTGCTGAGAAGCCTCTGCCTCGCGAACAGCGTTGCCGAGTTGAGCCTGGTCATGCTCCTTCTGAGCCTTCTTTTGCTCCTCGGGCGTCAGCTGCTGGTCGTAAGGCGAGACGTACTTGTCGCCACGAGCTGCAGCCTCCTTCCTGAGGCGCTCGTCCTCTTCGATGGTGGGTAGGCCCTCTGCCTTGCGCTCACGTCGTTCCTCCTCCTCTTCGATCTTGTCGTGCTTGGCAAAGTGCTCGATGTCCTCCTTGTGGTTGTAGCTCTCGTCAGTCTGAGTCTCTGGTGAGTTGTGGTAGAGCTCCTCATGGTGAACGAAGAACTCGGACTCCTCGTCGTAATGGTGACCGAGACTGCCAATGTTGTATTCTGGGAAGATGGGAAGGCCGTTGGGACCGGCATCGATGAACTCCTTCTTGGTGATGAGATCGTCGCCGTTCTTGTCCATGGCTCGAAGCACGGCACCGACGATCTTGTCGGCCTTCTCGTCGTGAACCTCGTGGGTGGGCGAGTGCTTCTTGGATTCCGAGTGGTGGACACCGTAGATGGCCTCGATCTCGGATCGGTCGAGCACGCCGTTGCGGTCGAGGTCGTGGAGGGCAAAGGCACTTCCGAGGTTGAAGGCGTTAATGTGGTGCTCAGTACGCATGTGTCTCTGAATGTAGCTCTCGTGCTCAATGTCAGTTGGCTGGAAGCCAGCAACCTCGGCGGGCTCGTTGGAGATGGCATCATGGTCGTGGGCAGCAACACCGTTGAGTGAGAGGGTGGAGAAGAGGACAAGACCGAGAACAAGCCAAGAGACGCTCATCTGCTTGGCGCCGGTTGCAGGGGCAGATACGGGGACCGAAGTGCCGGCAGCGCCCGAAGCTCCACCCTGCTTCTTCTTCTCTGCGATACGCTTGGCCTCCTCGTGCACATCCGTGACGGTTTTGGAGGTCTTTGAGTAGAAGTCATGGATCTTGGGGTGGTTGGCAAAGGCGTTGTAGTAGTCGCTGAGCTTGGTCCAGACAAAGTTGGTCTTGGACTTGACCTCGGGCTTGTCGAGCACGGCCTGGGCTCGCTGCTGAAGGTTGCGAGCAAAGGAAGGGTCCTGCTTGTCGGTGGTGCCGGCGGCTGATGCAGGCTCGGGAACAGTGGTGGTGGTCTTGGGACCCTCGACAGAAGCGTCCTCGCCAGGGACAGGCATAGCAGCAGCAACCTTTTCGGTAGCCGACGAGAGGGCAGCGGGTCCGCTTGGAGTATGCTCGGTCCTGCTGGTAGTAGCTGCGGAGGAAGGTGCGGCCTTTTCGAGCTTCTGGCCAAGAGAGCGGTCGAGCTGGGAGAGGTAGCCCTTGAACTTGGTGGAAAGGCCGTGCTTGCTGTCGAGCTCGATAGCACGCTTTGTGATTTCGTCCGAGATGGTGTAGCCGTGGGCGAGGTATTCGGCGACGATGGCGGTCTTTGGCTTGTCCTCCTGACCGACAGGCTGTGCGTCATCGTGCTGTGCGCCAGTGGCTGCAGTGGCAGTAGCAGCAGCGGTCGCATCTCCTTCCAGCGCAACAGAGAGAGTGGCACCGTCAAGTGAGCTGTCGTGGAGCATCACGGCGGTGCTGGCGGCAGAAGGCTTTGCGAACTGGATGATGGCCTTTTGGTGGTTTGCACCATCGTCGGTAAGGTCGAGCTTGGTAATGGAGCCGCAGAAGCTGAAAAAGTCGTCGACCTGCTTGCTGGCCGTGGACTTGTTGATGCCGGTCACAACGACGACCGAGGCGGGGGCTTGCGATGTCATGATGAGCTTTGTTGGACTGTGATTGGTGCCAAGGTGCGATGCGATTAGGAGATTGACAGATAGCAAAGAGCTAGTGAAAAGGGTTCAAGGCCAGCTTGCACCGCTTCAGTTAGTCTGCTGCTGTAGAGGTGGGTGATTGGATGTGTGATTGGTCGAGTGTGTCAACCTGGACTGCTCGGAGTGCGCAAGACTCGAGTTGCGTGGGGGCAGAGGAGCGATTAAAGGAAGGTGATGGTGGGGATGATGTTGGTTGCTGCGTGTGGCCTTGCGTTTGTGGAGTTGCGGAGGCTTGTGCTTCAGCCAAAGTGACACACACAGAGTGCGCGTGTGCTTTTCGGAACTCCAAAAAGGTTTAAACGCCAAAGGTCTGAGCCGTTGTCAGCTGTCACCTTTGCATCTTCTCGCTCACTTTCTGGACAGTCAGTCGACTTGGTGACACTTGTGAGCGGTCGACTTTGACGAACTTGGAAGCAGTGGACAGCCTTCGCTGGTTATGTCTGGCATGAACAGTCACGCTAGCATGCATCTCCTGCAAGCAGCGATTGCGAAGTGGGCTCTAAGTTAGCAAGTGTTCAGCGTGTAGAGCCATGTCAGAAGTCGTCCTCTCGGCAAGCGCGCATTGACATGGCAGTTGCTCGTGCGAGACAATCAATATTTGTAAGATCGAAGCTAATCTACATCGCGATTCTAGATTTTTCCGGTTGTCAACATTTATACGATTCAACATTACAGATTTATTTGCTCTCGGGAAAAAAAAGGCAACACCAGGATGGAAGCAGAGAGGCTCGGATAATCTGCATGCCTCTTTGGCTCAACGCCTTCGGACACGATCCAATCTCGATGCAGTACATCCGTAACGACAAATGTAGCCGAGTGATGACATGTGCTGATCAGATGTCACCAACATCTGCACTTACCTGCATTCATATCTCTTCCATCGCAGCCTTGTTTCGACAGATCCGATCTGTCCATGTTTAGCTCGACAAAGTCGTCATCGTCGCACCGCCTTGCTCTTCCATTGTCGACAGATGTCCGCAGTACGAGCTGTGATCCATGCTCTAGCATGAGAATCTGCTTCATGACCTTCTCTTTCATCGCTTGCTACTCTAGACATTCGGCCAAGTGTGGATGGATGGGACCCTTGCTCGTCCGAATTTGAGCGGCCAACAAAGCAAACGAGGCGCGATTTGCGCCTGTTCCTGAGCGGTGTATGCAACGTGTTCGCATGAGTAGCTGAGTTGAAAGTCCAGCCAACAGTGTACAGTACAATGATACTGTATGCTGACAAGATGGACCAAAGTCTGATCTGCCCCGATTATTGGACCCCGCTCCGACAAATAGACATTTCATTTCCCCCCTTGGGTAGTCGGTCGGAGTTGGCAAGCCGGGATAAACTCGAAAGCCTGCCGAATCGCCGCGCTCGTCGTTTTCGCCGCCCTTCCTTGGCCAGAAGTAATCGTCTGATTCCGCATAGAGCTGCTCGAGATCATCAATGACATTGATCGACATCCCTCGGTGTTTGCAATTGCAAGTTGCTTGTGATCGTGGAGACGCTTTCTAGACCGATCGCGTTCTCAATGGGACATGTTTAATTGACGCGCGCAATGCAGCGTGGGTGGCTTGGATCATGTGTTTCGCGGTGTGGCGTCGAACCGATTGGGGCCGAATCGTTCATCTCTTTCTACCGCCGCCGTCAGAAGCTTCCAAAATGGCCTGGCTTTCTCGCAAGCGTGGTTGTCAGGCATACGCGTTCCATACCGCTTCCGTGCCACGCGAACAATGTCAAGACAGGTGTCAAAATATGAAGAAAAGAGGGGGGTGGAAATAAACACAACAATTCGGGCACACAAAATGCAGAGAAAACCAAGGATGCTGTAGGCCCACTTCAAACCATTGATTGCCTCGTATTGACTCGAGTGCTTGGCCAGAGTCAACCACAGCATGATCTTTCACCGATCATCACTACTTGGATGTCGTTGGCGTTCACGCCGAGTGTCACACAAGCGCGTTGTCAAAGCTGCTGTCGAAAAAAGATATTGATTTTTCTTTTTTTTTCCCTTTCCTTTTTCTCTTTTCTTTTGCATGTAAGTCTTTCCCTGTTGCTTTGTTCTCCACGCGAGGCGGCAACCTCGTCGATGCGATCGAAGCGACTTGCCATGTGTCTAGCCGAACAAGAACGACTCTTTCTAAGCGAGATCCCGTTTTTGGATTGCTTCAACGCGCGCTGCTGGAGGTGTCCCCCATGGAGTAAAAAGCAGATTGCACATCATCGTCGTGGTAAGGTCAACTTTGAGCTTATCTTTCGATGCATCATGCTCGCATGCGGACCAGAGACAACCCGCGGCTGCGGATCTGGAACCTTGCTGGACCAGCATCTTCGACCAGTCCCTTGCCCCGCTCGATTTCGGCCCGATGATTTCGACGAACAATGACGTCGACTTTCAGAACAGCAGAAACGCTCCGGCTCCGCATTCCGCCCGATCACTTTGTTTCCGAAACGCCTCCGTGGAACTTGATGCTTGTCTCCAACATCAGAACCAGAGACACAGCAGACCCTGTTGAGTCGCATTCTGGGTTGCATCGTCATTGTTTGTTAGACACCATCTCGCCGGTACTGAAGCCGAGACTCTGCGACTGCCTGCTACCGCACCTCAGAGAGAGCAACTCGTGCACTTACTGTCCCTTTCCATATTGGCCGCTCACCATCCTACTTTCAAAGTCTCGGTCAGGAGGTTCGCATGATCCTATCACCAGCAAGGTACGAGCTTGTTCGGACCATGTGTCACCATCAGATGCGGTATAGCCCACCAGACGTGCTGAAATGGGCTGCTTGATCAGCTGCCAACAGCAATTGGTGGATTTAGCCCCGTAAAGCTCGCCGGGTTGACCGTCGTAGTGAACCAGTCGGCGCTTCAAGAACGCTCTCGCTTAGAGCAAGACCGACTTGAAAAGGCGCCGAGAGATCAAAGTACGCCATTCACAGTAGCCCAGGCTCGGAAGAGCGTGATACACAAGCATCCCAACGGAGCCTGATGGATCCACATCCCATGCCCCAATATGTTTTGTTCGGAGCCGAGTTCGCATCGTATTACGCTCAGCGTTCATGCGCGTATACTCAAATTCATCTTGGTAGACGATGAACACCTGGAGCACCGCTTGGTCCTCATCAATTCATGCTTAGATCGAAAGGCAGTGGTGTTGCAAAGGCAATCCACCGAGCTTGAACATCACAGTAGCTACCAATGCATCTCATGCGATGCGAGTTCATGCCGCCCGATACCTTTCAGCAGATCTCGCTCGGATAAAAACCGTCGTTTCAGTAGGGCTAAATCGGTTTGTTTGCTGTACTGGTACTGCTAACGTTGCAGTGGTCCCCTGCAATAAATTCCTTTGGGATCTGTCGGAGTATAAACTAAGTTCAACTTGGCCAGATCGGAGCTTCGATGTGAGCAACATACACTCTGAGTCAAGTTCCAGCCTCAAGCTCATCCGAGACGCTTGTACGATGATCGCGAATACCAATTCTCAGTGGTAAGAGATCAGTCATCCTTTTAATCAGTGCGATTGACATCAAGCCACACTTGCACAGCAATCAAAGACCCTTTTTTTGTCCCTCTTCCTCCGTTTTGAAGCGTTGCACCCTTTCTTCTCACTTTCTCTTGCCTTCCGATGCTATTTTCGGTTTTCGGAATGCATTCCACAAGGTTTTCTACTTCCGCTTGTCTGTTCCTGATCGGAAGTGCTTTATTTCCTCTTCGATGACAGTGTGGTTGCACCCTCTCATCACGAGCCTCGAAATGTTGCCGCACTCGCCATTCAAGCTCAGCTGTAGAAGTTCCTTCGGAACGTACATGATCTCGATGCTAGTGAGGTGGTAGGACACAGACTGGCTCGGACATTCATGATTTGCCGAGGGTGAATAGGGCTGAACTGAGACTCAACTCTGATCCTGCGCAGCGCTCCTAGCTCAATACTGCAGTCAGAGTCGAGACTAAAGCTTTCATCTTTCTACGACTGTGACAGTGGAATCGCTTCATTGTCGAGTCAGACGTTGCGTTCATCCTCGACAGCCAGAAACAGCAGCCGATGCAGTGAAATCTGCCGAAACAGTACTGTAGCTTGACTCACAGATCCCGGAAAGGACTCGGAAAGAACAATGATAGGTAAGAGAAGAGCGAGGAGCAAATCCGAAAAAAAGGAGGAAAAAAGAAAAAGAAAATAAAGATGAAAGTCATAAGTGCCAACGAATTCTAAGCTCTTAGGGAAAAATCAATAAATAAAATACTAAAAAAATGAGCCTTTATCCGCAGCGTGTTTATGCGGATCTGGAGCGCACAGGTTGACGATGATTCAAGCCGTGAGCTTCGTTAGCTGGCTTCATGCGATCCGAGTAGTTGTCCTGGCCCTTGGTCATCGCATAACAGAATGTGCCGCATTGCTTTACGCTTTCTGACGCTGTTGTGGTCTGATCTGTATTTGTGAAGAAAGGCAATGATCATTGCTGAAGCCGAAATCGAATCCGAGGTCGGCGAGAACGAACAGCATCGGGAGAGTCTGCGTCGGATTTGCGAAGGCTATGGCTGATGGTCGATCGACGCTTGTGATCACGTTCTGCGTTGATAGGATGCTGTCAATGAGCACCTGCAGATACCGTTCTACTGTACATCCAATCTTATTTTTCCGAGGGGCAGGCTAGTGCAGAATTGGCTGCAAGGATGTCAGGACAATTAGTGGCCCACAGGAGGCAAGAAAGTGGCTGGAGATGGTCCAACGTGCTGGTTTCACGGTCAAGTGCCCAATGTCCTTCGAGTTTGCACATTAGGCACCAAATCAATCGACAGTGCGGCCAACGGAAGCAGATAAAATACCAGCATAAAGAAATGCCCTCTTCACATCACTTTCAAGGTCCGACCCATGCACCAACTGCCATGCCGCTGCACACGGCAGCAAGATGGCGACGAGTGGTCAAATACAGTACGGAGCTGCAACTGGCAGCTGATACGAGTAACAGCCTCCCAAGCCGGCTGATATCTTTTGATGCTCCGCTGCAGCCCGGCCAGGTACACGAACTGCTTCTCTTTCTGTCCTCCTCCCTCTCTTGTCAGGCACCTCGCGAGCCAGTCTGTCTCCCAATCCCTGCTGTGCGCTCCCTCGCGATTCGGACCTGGCCATCTGTACTGCGCCTTGTCTTGTCTCTTGTCGTGATGACGCCGCCTTTCCGGTGTGCCAGCCTTTGTCTTTCCGCTGCGTGATTGCGTCTATGTCAAGTGACAAGCAGATTGACATGCCCTCTGCTTTTCCGCTCATGACAACCCCTCGAGCTTAGCCGCCGCCCTCCTTCTGGCAGCGATGCAAGACCTCGCATAAACAGACGTGTATCTCTTCCTCCCCCCTTCGCCGGCCTTCCGATCTTTGAGCCTCCGCTGAGGTGTACATCCACCACCCCCACCTCCTCCTTCCTCTACAACATGAGCACCGCTCCGGAAAATTTCAACCAGGCGCATCTGGCCCTGGTACAACTTTATCCTGATTGCCCGCCCATCCATCCCTTACCTACTCCGCTTCTGTGCTCATGTGTTTGTCTGGAGCCCTTCCTCAACTACGCTCGTTCCGTTCCTTCTTCTTCTTAGCCCTTGTAGCTCACGCCACATCGCCTCTTCCCCGTCAACCGCCTGTCTATTCCCTCTGCTTGTATTGCGCTGTCACTGTCATAGTGCCACTTCCAATGGCCGGATCCGTCGTCACAGTGACAGTGAAAGAAACACCAATTCGGCTCGGGAGCAACGCGCGAGGCTGCCACTGTGCCTTGAATTCATGCCGAGGTGTCTATTTCCAGTGTGCCTTCTTGCTACGCCTCCTTCCAGTCCTTGACTACGCCTCGTGTCAGTCTCCATCTGTCATACAACGATAGGCTGGGCAGTCCTGCTGAGATCCACTTGCCTGAGGCCGTCATTGCTTGTCAGCCATCCACCATCGTTGTGTCGTTGTTGTTGTGTTGCGCTCTTGTCTGCTCGTGGTCTCAGCTGATTGGCATTCATGCTACTTCCCCCCTTTCTACCACCGCTCCCGACGTAGCTTCCACTGCATTTTTATCCTCGACCCACCGCTACCCATCCATCTATCTTGAACAACTAATTGTTGTCATCTCTTCTCCTTCCCAGATCAAGCCTGTACCACCTTTGTAGACTCTCCCTGGCCTTTACCCCTGATACCTTTCCCTTGTCACTTGGCGCTTGCAGTGCTGTTGCTTCCTCCATTCGCCGTCCTGCTCTTCCGTAGATTGCACGTCGTTGCTGTCCCCGCTCCTCCAGACCTCATTACTATACTGTGGGAGGACGAGCTTCTTGACATTTTTCCGCTGCCCCTACCCGTCATTTGCCCAAGTGGCCGTACTCGTCACGTAAATGCAGTCCGGCGCTCGCATGTAAAAAGCATGCATATCATTCTCCTTACCATGGAACACCCTCTCCCCAAGTTGATCTAGTTCGCCTTGCCAAACACCTTCTCGCTTCTTTCCTCGTTTCTCCGTCTTCTGCAAAGTGCCGCACTGGCCCAGCCCCTCGCCGCAACATTTCCCTCAGTCATCCTGCCTTTTTCTTCCAGCCTTCACTGGGGTGACTTGGTCGCTTGCCTTGCCTGTCGGCATTTGTTTGCATTCCTGCGCTCAAATTAGTCCGCTTCGCTTCAAGACTACAAGATCCCTAGGTCCTCATCTTCCCATCCTTCCCTCCGACCACCACCTCTGCGACGCCATCGCCATCTTCCTTGCTCGAACCAAACTACAAGCAGGTTGAGCAGGCATCTCTTGTCTTTGACCATCGACACACACCAGCGACACCAAAATCAGCCTCTACCAGCTCCTGGTCTTCTTCACCTGGCTATTAAGTTGCTGCTATTATCTGAGCACGGACGTCGACGCCAGCGTTACCGACACACCTTCACTCAGCAATTGCGCTTAGCGTCGCCATCCGCTGCATAACAATTACTGATCACCGACGCCTATTTTTTACCCACTCTACCTCCCACCTGCCATCGGGCTGTCTTCCTTTGCCGCCAACCTTCGAAGACATCTGGCGGTGCATCAGGCTGGACATTGAGACCGCAGCTTAGCGTCGCTTCAAGCTAGCTTTCGGCATCAGCATCGGGTTGGCACCTCTCGATACCAGACGACGCACACAGCCATCAGTATCAACAGAAGCTCTTGACGATCTTCAGTGCCTCTGTTTCGTCGACCGAATCATAGATGAAAGCTAAAGGAGTGCTGCATTCCTCCCTCAGCGTCTCATCCGTACGGCCCATGTACGGGCCGTGCTCGACCAGCCAGATCGTCACCAGCCCTCATCGTCTCTGTGCATCCTCAACACACATCTTCAGAGACTCTGGCTCATTGTTTGGGAGGAAGTAGCCAAACACTACTTCCCTCCCGGGCTGCATCGCCCGACGTCTCCTTCATCTATACTTTGATTTCAACAACACCATGTCCGAACATGGCTCCAGTCACTTCGGAGCTTCATTGGCCAGCTCGAAGCGATCAGGTGCAGCTCAGGTCCAAACACCCGTCAGCGGCACCACTAAGTCACTGTCGGATCCTCCCGAGGACATCGCAGCTGTCCACAAGATCTACTATCCCTGCTTTGGTAACGTAGATCTCAAGTCGTACACCGACGCCCGCATGTACGGTCTCAGCTTTCGACGCTTGCACGACGAATGGGTCGTATTAGGCCGACCTCACATCGATGCTAGTCATTGGCCACGCATGGTTGGGCATCAAGGTCTCCCGACATCGATGGAGGATCTCACCAGAGTTGCCGACTATTATGATCGAAAGATCTTCGCGCAGGTGCTGCTCGATGTGCAAAGGAAGCCTGCGAATCGTGATCGACCGCTGGATGACTTCATCGTCTCGATGGTGACGGCAGCGGCTGTCATCAATGCTGACTTGATGGTGTATCGCCTCGTTCGGGATCAGCCAGCTGTGGAGCAAGCAACCACGCAATCGACGTGGCATCACCACTTTTCCACTTTCATGCACGACTCGATTCGCCACTTTTGTAACGAGAGAAAGGTATGCGACCGTCTGGGAACGCATCACTGTGCCATTCCACTCATGTTTGGTCAGACCTACTCGATGTCGTTGCCGACGCTGTTGCAGAACTTCGACTATCAGGTCCAAGTCTTTCAGAATCTCTTTCCTAACTTCGGCGAGCACATCAACCGTTGTGCAGCGGCAGCAGCAGCAGCCCAGACTTGGAAGCCGACTTCTGGTGTTCCGAGCGCCTACAGCAGCAGCATAGACAGTAGCTCACAGCGGGCTGCTGGACAGAACCTTGCCACACAAGGCCTTGCGCACGCATCGGGCTCGAGACCTGGCCAACATAGCACGTACAGGGACGCTGTGCAGGACCACAGCTCGACGATAGGTGACGACGACCAGGAGGCGGAGCTAGAATCGAGCCGGAAGCTGACAGTTGCAATCATTCCCGAGGAAGTCAAGGAACGAAACGACCTTTTCAGCGCACAAATCGACTCCGCAATTCGCTGCGATGTTCCGTTGGAGAAGGTGGTGGCTCTGCTCGACTCGAGACTGTCGATCTCAACATCGAGTTCCGTCTCTACTGCATCCACACCGCTGTCCATGACGACCTCGACACCTGTTCACGGTACTCAGCAAAGTAGTCTCGTCTCGTCAAGGACGGCTGCTTCGTCCTCAGATGCTGACTGACCAATACGGAGACGGGGAGAAGCCAGTGACTTGTCGACAGACGAGAGCGGAGCGGACATTGAATCGACCAATCTGACATTGCGTCCGCCACTACATTCGCACGCTTCTTGGTCAAGTGGGATCCAAGGACGAGCGACGTCAGAAGAGCACAGCATGATCACACCGGAGGAAGGAATGGCGATATCTTCGGGACGATCGCACAGAAACTCGGCATACTCCTATTTTAGCTCACTTCCTTCAACGCCCACCGATTTGCTTTCTCCGGACACTTTGATACCCGGACAAGAAGGTTCACAGGCTTACACAGATAGGAGGTCGTTCCGCTCAAGTACAGGAGTGCTTCCCTTGACTTCGTCGACGTCGGACGCAGAGTCGCACAAGCGTACACGCGCTGAGCAGAACCGCGAAAAGATGAAGGCGTATCATCGAAGGGTCATGCAGCAGAGGGAGACGCTCACAAGTGTTCTGAGCGACATGTCGGCACACGTCGGCGCTATCCCTATGGCATCGATGAGAGGCAGAGCCGGAAGTCTCCTGGGCTCGGATACCGGAGAGGGCACTTCTTCGATCGGGCGAAGCGCACAAGAGCCTAGCTGGTCGGCGTCTCTTCGAAACAAGCAAAAGCAAGAATCCAAGGCAAGGTTGCGCAAGCGCGAGATCGATCAGGTACACGAGCTCGGGCTGTACGCCAGCTATGTAACGGCCACGCTCGCACGCTCTTCAGCTGGGGCTGGTTCGAGCTCATCGGGATCAGACGGCTATCGAAATGAAGAGGGTGGCTCAGCAACGCCTTGGCGTCAGTTGCACGCTCATCAAGTTGCTGAGGCGGATATCCACATGTCACAGGCGATTGCTCGCGTTTTCTTGCGACACCGTCCGAACTGGATTGCTCTGATCTCGGCGGAGCAGAGACTGGCCGGCGAAGTAGCCAAGCTGTCTCCAAAGATGGAGGAGGGGCACTCGGCTCATGGAAGGGGAGGGGAAGGCGAGGTTGGCTCTGACGCTCTGGCTGGCAAGGGAATCAAAGCACTCATTGACCGGATTCAAATGGAAGAGAGAGCCGGTATTCTGGCAACGCCTGTGGGGGAGTCGACGCCGATGATTCCGAGATTGTCCATCTACGATCATCAGAATCAACTTGCACGAGGAAGCGGAGGTATGGGCAGTCCGAGATCGGTGATGGGAGTGATAGGAGTGGATGCATCACGATTGACACCGGGACAGCCGTTCTCGTTAGCGAGCGGACATGGCCAGATTGGATTCATGGAAGCAGGGCCGATGGTTTTGTCGCCCGGAACAACAGAATATGCGGGATCGACGGCGTCACCCTCGGGCGTGACGCGTGCCATGGACGGTGATGAAGGTGCGGATTACTTTGCCCAGGGAAAGAGGCGGTACGGAGGACGTGACTCGGGGAGCGGCGACACCGAAGCATCGGCGATACCAATAGCCACGGCGACCGGCTACAACACAGAGCAAGGGGGCTCGCAGTTTGGACGTGCCGTGCCGCAGTCGCAAGGACATCGGAGCGCAAACTTTGCGCCAGGCATGTCACCGAGTGTGCTGTCGCCGGGGCCCGGATACGGTCAAAACCCGTTCCACACGGCTGGAGGAGCTCAGCAGCAGCAGAAGCAGCAGCAGCAACAACAACAACAACAACACCGCATGAGCTCGCAAGAGTTTCAAAGGCAAGCGCAGGCATCAATGAGCGGTATGCAAGCAGGATCGACGGGTGGGCCGATGCATGGGATGCAGCTACGCGTGTCGACGCCATACGATGGACGTTCTTACGGCGAGCCAATGATGCAGGGAGCACCGGGAGGATCACGACTGGAGGCAGCGCTACCAATGTATCACCCGCAGTCTTTGCAACAAGGAGGAACGTATCCATATGCGTCGGCCCCTTTGCAATCGCAATCACAACAGGCGCAGTATCGATCAGGCCAACCCCCATCGCCGCAGTATCCACCGCAGCAACAACAGCAGCAGCAGCATCCATACGGCCAGCAGGGTTTCTACAGTGGTCAGCAATAGTACCAGGATCCGCAACAGCACCCTTCGATCTATGCATTATGGCATCTGAGCTGATGGCACGGCGATCCAGGTGCCGCTATACCATCCCTCGCAAGCGAAGAGAGAGCGCAACACCAAAGAAAAGCCGAGTTGGCCTCATGTTCCAGATCGGGACAACCACTACTTATTCTACTGTATCTTGTAATGGCATGACGATGATTGAAACACTCAAAGAAGTTGTCTGACTGACTGAAAGTGAGATGATGTTGTTGCAGGACTGGCGGACAGGATCAAATCGTCCGAAGAGATCCGAGATGGCAGCCGAATCAGAGAAAGATGAGACATTAATTGACATTTGTGACGCTTCTGATTGGCTCGACGCAAAGTGGGGACGAAAGGCGCGTCATTTTGCGGCTTCGCTGCAGACCCACACTTTCTTCTTACAAGCGAGTGACTCGATGCCGCGCCCAACGTTGACTTTGTTAGATCCTGTTCGCCCAGAGCCATGACTTGACATCTCAGCTTCGTTCAGCTTCGTTGTTACAACATTGCGCTCTGTTTCCAGCTAGACACTGCTCCAGCACTCTCCTTACAGAAAGACTGACAGTACAGCATCTCACGCCAAAAAGTGGGACTAAAGATAGCGTTTGCGTTGAGTAGGTTGTTGCGTATGCTAATAAGGGGTTAGTTACGCTGCGTATTTTCGTATTTACTAGATTTCACGCATTTCCACTTGAGTCCTAATTCCACAAGAAGAACTGCGAAGAAATGCGCGGCATTCTGATTCGACGCAGCACTTCTCCAGTGCCCGCCACTTCAGGTTGGCAGTTGGCAGTTGGCAGTTGAACCAGCGCCTGTCAAATGTGACTCTAATTGAAAAGACGCCTGCCTGCCACTCCTTCCTCCTCTACCCCACCATCATCGTTTCTGCCTATCTCTCTCTGCAAACATGGCGCCCAAAACACTCTACGAAAAGATCTTTGACTCGCACCTCGTTCACGAGGAGGCCGATGGCACATGCCTCATCTACATCGACCGTCACTTGGTCCACGAGGTCACCTCGCCACAGGCTTTCGAAGGTCTTCGCAACGCCAACCGAAAGGTCCGCAGAACCGACTGCACCCTTGCCACTGTCGACCACAACATCCCCACCGCTTCGCGTAAGGCATACAAGGACACCAAGTCGTTTGTCGAGCAGGCTGATTCGAGAACCCAGTGTCTCACCCTCGAGGAGAATGTCAAGGCATTCGGTCTTACCTTCTTCGGTCTCTCTGACAACCGTCAGGGTATTGTTCACATCATTGGTCCTGAGCAGGGCTTCACTCTGCCTGGTACTACCATTGTTTGCGGTGACTCGCACACTTCCACCCACGGTGCATTCGGTGCTCTTGCTTTCGGTATCGGCACTTCCGAGGTAGAGCACGTCCTTGCTACTCAGACTATCCTGCAGAAGCGTGCCAAGAATATGCTGATCCAGGTCGATGGCGAGCTTTCCGAAGGTGTCACCTCTAAGGATATCATCCTTCACATTATCGGCATCATCGGTACTGCCGGTGGTACTGGCCACGTCATCGAGTACGCCGGATCCGCCATCCGTTCGCTCTCCATGGAAGGTCGTATGTCGATCTGCAACATGTCCATCGAAGCCGGTGCTCGAGCCGGTCTCATCGCCCCTGACGAGATCACCTACGAATACATCAAAGGTCGTCCTCTCGCTCCCAAGGAGGGCAAGGCATGGGATGAAGCCGTCGCCTACTGGAAATCTCTCCCCTCCGACGCTGGCGCTCAGTACGACACCGTCATCAAAATCGACGCCAAGGATATTCCTCCTACCGTCACCTGGGGTACTTCCCCACAGGATGTCGTCGCGATCACCGGCACCGTCCCCGACCCTAAGGACGCTAAGAACGACGCCGAGGCTAAAGCCTGGACCCGCGCTCTCGAGTACATGGGTCTTGAAGCCGGTACACCCATGGAAAAGATCAAGATCGACAAGGTTTTCATCGGATCTTGCACCAACGCACGTATCGAAGATCTGCGTGCCGCTGCTCGTGTCCTCCACGGTCGCAAGGTGGCCGATGGGCTGTATTGCATGCTCGTTCCCGGTTCCGGTTTGGTCAAAAAGCAAGCAGAGGCCGAAGGGCTGGATAAGATCTTCCAAGCCGCCGGTTTCGATTGGAGAGAAGCAGGTTGTTCCATGTGTCTCGGTATGAACCCTGACCAGCTTGCTCCCGGTGAGCGTTGCGCTTCTACTTCCAACCGAAACTTTGAGGGTCGTCAAGGTGCCGGTGGCCGTACCCATTTGATGAGTCCCGCCATGGCAGCAGCTTGTGCAGTTACGGGATACCTCACTGATGTGCGCAAGGTGGTTGGTGATTCGACAGCCAAGGTTGGAAGTGAAGCTGGAAAGCCAGAGTTTGAAATCCAGGTTTCTGACTCCAAGTCGTACCTTATCGATGCTACTCCTGCTCCTGCGCCAACTGCAGCGGAGAAGACGGATGAGGATAAGATCCGTGACGTCCCTCCTTCGCAGATCAGCACTGCTGGTGCCGGGATGGAGAAGTTCACCTCGCTCACTGGTATCGCTGCCCCTCTGGAGCGCAGCAATGTCGACACCGATCTGATTATCCCCAAGCAGTTCCTCAAGACGATCAAGCGTACAGGTCTCGGTTCTGCGCTGTTCTGGCCCATCCGGTACGATCCTAAGACTGGCGAGCCTGATCCCAGCTTCGTTCTGAACCAATCGCCCTACGATCAGGCTAAAATCCTCGTTGTTACTGGTCCTAACTTTGGCTGTGGTTCATCGCGTGAACATGCCGCGTGGAGTCTGCTCGATTTCGGTATCCGAGCTGTCATCGCCGAGTCCTTTGGAGACATTTTCCGCAATAACCTCACCAAGAACGGTCAGCTGCCCGTCATCCTCACCAAACCGCAGATCGAACGTCTTACCGCTGACGCAAAGGCAGGTAAAGAGATCACGCTAGACCTCGAAAACCAAGTTGTTATCACAGCCGATGGGTCGGAGAAGTTCAGCTTTGAAACCCCGGAGTTCACTCGTCACTGTCTGATTAACGGACTGGATGATATCGCACTTACGCTGCAAAAAGATGGCAAGATTGCGGAATTCGAAAAGAAGAGAAGCGTTGAGACGCCGTGGTTGGATGGATTTGGATATAGGGGTGTCGGTGGCAAGTTGGGTGGGGTGGTCGATGCTGCTAAGCAGTTTGCGCAGAAGGTTGGTGGTACTGAGTGGTAGATCTGCCTTCTCTGTTGCGAGTAGTGCGATTTAGGGTTGTGTTTGTAATACCAAGATGATGCTTTTCAACTCTTTGTCTGGGTCTGGGTGGATCAGTTCGTGTTTTGCCTTTCGTCAGATGTGATCCCGACCGCGTGGTACAAGCAACCAAAAAAAACCCGCACTCCGTCCAGTAACAAACCCCCTGTTCAATCACACGATTCTCAACCACAGAAACTCCTAATCCCAACCACACCGAAACTCAATCACATAAGCCACTTCTCTCTCCCAAACAGCTCTCTTGATCACATCACCTGTTCTCGATCACAATTTCAGACACCGCTGTGATCCGTAACAAAGTCATGATTGCAATTCCAAAACTGGTGAAGTCTACACCAAGAACGCATTACCATCGAACAAAACGTCTGCACTAGAAGGCGTGGCGGGGTTTCACTCCTCCTTCTGCAGCTCCTGCATCCGCACCAAATCAGCATAGATACCGTTCTTCGCCAGCAACTCACCATGCGTGCCTTGCTCTGCCACTTTGCCATCTTTCAAGCAATAAATCATATCCGCTCTTGAGATGGTACTCAATCTATGAGCGATCGCAATAGTAGTCCTACCTGCTGTCGCTTTATCCAGCGCCTCCTGGACAATCTTCTCGCTGTCTGAATCTAAAGCTGAGGTCGCTTCGTCGAGAAGGAGGATCTGGGGGTTGCGGATAAGAGCGCGTGCAATAGCAATTCTCTGCTTTTGTCCACCGGAAAGTTGCGTTCCTTTGCCTCCGACTTGAGTGTCCCATTTATCCGGCAAAGACTCGATAAAAGCCAAAATGTTTGCGGAGGCAGCAGCCGCACGAAGCTCATCCATCGAAACCGAGTCAGCGTCTTCAAAGGCTCCAAGACGGATGTTGAATTCGATTGATCCGTCGTAGAGAGTTGGTTCTTGCGAGACCAAAGCCATGTGCTTGCGGATCTCGCACAGGTTGAGGCTGGAGATGTCTTTGCCATCGATCAACACTCTGCCGGATAAGGTATCGTAAAATCGCTGGATGAGTTGGATAGTGGTGGATTTACCACAACCAGAAGCACCGACAAGAGCGACGTATGTGCCGGGTTTCACTTCGATATCCAAGCCCCTGAGCACCCGAACGGTCGGTCGGATCGGGTAGCGGAAGTGCACACCTTCCAGCTTGAGATGGCCTTGAACCTCTGGCAGAACTTCACCTTCGTCAGAGGTAACATCGATCTCAGGTACCATATCGAGGAGCTTGATGCTGTCCCAAGCAGCTGTCTTTGCATTGGAGATATCCGGCACAAAGCTGAAAGCGTTCGATGCTTGAATAGATCCAAACACTACCGCAGTGAGAATGGTAAAGTACTGCCCAGAGGTGTACTCTCCCCTGATAAGCAAGTGTGAACCGTACCAGAAACCAAGACCAATAATCCAGAACTGCAGCGCTTGCGAAACAGCATAGAGGAAATTGCCGTAGAAAGCAGTGTTGCGCGAGATCTTGGAAGGTGCGTCGAGTTCACGACGGTAGATCTCGAGACAGTCTTCTTCGCGAGTGAGCGAGGCTACTACTCGCATGGAGCCGGCTGCTTCACATGCCTTGGCAGCTGAGCCTTCGTAGGCTTTCTTGATCCTTGCATCTTTGAGTACGACGAGTTGAAGTCTTACGAAACCAGCACTGAGCGTGAGGGGAATGCACGCAATGACAACGAGCGAAAGCTTCCAGCCGTTGGCAAGGGCGATGATGGCACCAGTGACGAGAGTCGAGATCGACTGAATGATGGTACCGAGGGTGACACCTACCAATCCATTGATCTTCTGCGAGTTGTCAGCGAGAGAGTTACTAAGCGATCCAGAAGAGTTCTTGTCCTCATCGTGGTAGGCCACATCAGCCCTGAGATAGGCGAACAAGCTCATCCGCCTGATCCTCTCCATCAGAATGCTTGACGCCTTCATCAGGGTGTAGGTTTGAATACTGATCGCCAACGTGCACAGGATAGCAATGACAAAAAAGTACAACGCCCAACGATTCGCATCGTGCAACATGATACTCCTCGCCGGCTCTGGACAGGGTCCACCTCCGATAGCACTGCAAAGCGAGAAGTTCTGCAGCGCATGACCGAACAAGATCGAGAAACAGGGATAAGCGGCACCGGAACAGATGGAAGCAACAACACCTGGGAGGTAGAGCGAAAGCACATGGTCGCGGTTGATCTTGGCCAGGCGATAGAGGAGGTAGAAGATGGAAGGAATCTTTTCGTTCTCCTCTTCGGAAGAAGCTTGGGCTTGACGTTGAGCAAGAATGGCTGAAGCGACAGAGCCACGGGTGGCGGTCTTGTCGAGTCCGGCTGGCATTTCGGCTTTGGCTTCTTCTCGGAGTTGTTGCTTTTCGATGTCGGTTGTTGCAAGAGGAGGAGCGGAGACTTGAGCGTTGGAGGGGACGAACTTCTTCTCAACACCTTCGTCCTCTTCCTCGTCTTCTTCGGAGATCTTTGTGCTGACCTTGGCTCTAATCTTCTGAGCATCTACTAGTTGGGCGTAAGCTCCGTTCAGCTCCAGCAGCTCCTCGTGTCGGCCAGTCTCAATGATGACTCCCTTGCCCATAACAACAATGTTGTCCGCGTTCTTGATAGTGGACAGACGATGTGCGATGGTGATGGTGGTCCTGTTCTGACTGGCTTGCTCGAGCGCATCTTGCACCACAGCCTCAGATTGCGTATCCAAAGCAGAGGTCGCTTCATCAAGGAGCAAGATGCGAGGGTTCTTGACGATGGCCCTAGCAATCGCGATACGCTGCTTCTGTCCTCCAGAAAGCAAGAAACCTCGGTCGCCAACCATTGTGTCATACCCGTTGGGAAGCTGAGAGATGAAACCATGTGCGTTAGCCATCTTTGCAGCATCGACAGTCAGCTTCTCTTTCTCCTGGTCAGAAGCTTTGGCGTAGGGAGTGTTGATGAGACCGTGAGCGATGTTAGTTCGGATGTCGGTGGAGAAGAGTGTGGGTTCCTGCGATACGAGACCGATCTGTGTACGAAGCCATTTGAGGTTGAGGTCGCGGAGATCAACGTCGTCGAGGTAGGCGGCTCCACCATCGGGGTCGTAGAATCGCTCGACAAGGGAGACGATGGTTGACTTGCCGGAACCGGAAGCTCCGACGAGAGCGGTGACCTTGCCAGCGGGGACCTCGAGGTTGAATCTGTCAAGAACGGGGACGTCTGGTCGTGCGGGGTAGCTGAAGTCGATATCGCGGAACGACAGCTTGCCTTGGCACTTGTCGGGTCGGAGACCACTAGGATCGGAGCTGTCGATAGGAGGAACACGGTCGATGGTCTCGAATACCTTGGCACCGGCGGCGAAAGCGTAGGAGAGAGCCTGCATGTTGGGAGCCATCATGGCCATAGAGAAGGCGCCGATGAGAATGGAGAGGATGACGTTCATGACTGTACCCGACTGGATGTGACCGCTTGCCAAGAGCTTGGCTCCGAAGTAGAAGGCCAGGGCATATCCACTGTAGATGACGAAGAAAAACACACCCATACCGATACCCTGGAAGAGGGATCTCTTGATGCCGAACCTAGTTGCCTCTCTGTTGCTCTCATCATAAAGCTCGACAAGGTTATCCTCGATACCGAAGGCCTTTGCGGTGCGCAGGGTAGCTAGAGCCTCTTCTGCGATTGAAGCAGCTTTCGAGACGCGGTCCAGCTCGGCTTGCTGCAACTTGGCGGTGACCGCGTTCATCAATGCACCTGCCATGATGATACAAGGAATCATAGAGCTGAGAGCGAGAGCAAGCTGCCAAGACTTGATGTAAGCAACGATGAAACCAGTGACGAAGGCGGAGATGAACATGACCGACATTGGGATCTTGTCGCTGATGCCCTCCTGGATGAGCTGAATGTCGGATTGGATACGAGTAGTGATTTCGCCTGCACCAACGACATCGAAGTAGGCAATGTCTTGTCGGAGCACTGCCTGGAGGTATCTCTCTCGAATCCGACGGGTGATGACTTGGCCGGTGAAGACGTATGCGGCAGAGTAGATGTATGTAGCGGCGAGCATGGCAATACCAATGTAGACGAGGAAGAGGACACCGTGGGTAATTTCGTGGTCAAGGTGGTTTCTAGCTGCTACAATGTCACCTCCAAAGAGCAAGGCATTGGAATATTCGAGGAAGGCGGTGGTGAGACTACCAAAGACGATGGTCATTAAAGGCTGAACTGCTCCAGCTGCAGCGGCGGCAACTAGACCGCAAGCGTTGAATACATGGTCCCAAGCTGTGGCATAGCGGTAGAGCTCTTTGAAACCGACGCGATCGACTTCAGGTTTGTCGGAGGAGTGGTTCTTCTTCTTTCTTCTGCTCCTTTTGGAGTCGGAGCCTTTCTCGTCACTGTCCCTGCCGCAACTGCTCGAGGTAGAAGAGCGGGTGCTCCTGTTGTCGTTGTTCTGATTGGAGAGTGGGGAGAAGGTGGAGCTGTGAGGTCGACGAGTAGCAGGTGCGATTGGAATTGCTATTTGTTCGGGAGGATCTTGTTGCTGTTGTGCTGGATGTTGCGAGGATGCTGCTGGCTCCTGTTGTTGGTCGTGATGTTGTTCTGAGGGTTGCTCTTCGTCGCCATCGATGGTATGAACCGATTGTGGGTCGCTGAGGATGGCTTGCTGAGCATCCTTGGCTCCTGAATCTAGGTGTGGTTGCAAATCAGTGTGTGTCTGCTGCGGTGGGAGCTGTGAAGCGGTAGGAGGGACTGTGACCTGGTCAACCGCACCAGGCACACCTTGCGGAACTGCGTTGGTGGTCGCAGCCGAAGCAGAAGGGCCGTTCGTCGTCATAATGGCTGCCTGGCTGAGCTCACGCTCGGATGATGCGATGGTGTGACTGTGCTGTGGTCGTCGTCCTGATTCCGCCGAGTGACGCAAATCGGTCGAGCCGTTCGTGTCTGTGTTCGTCAGTGTCCGTCGTGAGTCGAAGTCGTGTGTGTAGGTCTTGCGTTGTGAAGCGGAGGTCGATGATGGTGGTCAACACGAAGCAAGCGCAGTCCACCAAGAGCTTTGGAGGAAAGCACAACCGGAACAGGTGACCAAGCAACAACGGCTCAGCCGAAGGATTGCCTGTTGCGCGGCAGAGTAAAGGAGCCAACACCGAGGTTATCCGATACACGGCAAACAGCAACTCATCTCTTCGGTGGCTAAGCCGAACCCCTAAAGCGCTCAAACGAGAGGCAGTTGGACAGTCTCGCGTCGTATTTGTCAAGACCCTTGCTTGGCACCTCACTGGACGCTCAGAGGAAACATGAATCAAATTAGCGGAAAAACAAAAACAAAAACAAAAACAAAAACAAAAACAAAAAAAAAGGTTTGCCAGTTCCGCGGCTTTCCATTCTTCATCCACGCTAGCCTAACCACATCCGTCACCCCACATTGCCATCTTCCAAGAGCGGCACTACTCAATCTTTCATACAGACCTCGACTTGGGTAGAGTACAATTCTTTTGTTGCTTTTACGAAACATACTAGACAAGCATAAATACAAAACAGAGACAGCACAGGAAAGACATGGTATACAAAGAGTGATGGCGAACAAAGACAACGACCAAACGACTTTTGAGTGGTGTATAGAAGCACTTCAGCGACGGCAATCAAGCATCGAGACCCTTGACCTCGTCAACAGAGGTCTTGATCTCAGTGACGCGACAAGTGGTCTTGTCGAACCAGTCAATGGCCAAGTTGGCTGATGCCTGCTTGCCTTCCTGCTTCTCCACCTCGGCACGCCGCTGGGCGATAGCGACACGGAAACGCTCCTGCAGACCCCATGATGCCAGACGAAGCACCTTGCGTGTCTCGCGCCCGACGCGCGCAGAGTGCACTGCGCTGAACGATGGCTCTTCGCCCTCTGCCAATGATCGCGAGGTCGATGACGAGACAAGTCTAGTGACACCATCACTGCTGCCGTTGTTGTTGCAACGGACAAGCTGACCAGACTGCAATCCAGACTTGATGCTGCGTCCAATGTTACGCGGCACACTGTTGGGCAGGTCGTAGATGAAGTAGACCACCAGACCTGTCGAGACTACCGCGAATACAGGTCCTGCCCACTTGCGTGCTGTAGGGTTGCCAACAAGGTCCGAGATGCGAACAAAGGCATCAACAGCCGTCTTGGCTCCCAATGCTTTGCTTCCCATCAACGTCAAGGCACCCATTCCAAGCGTCAAAGATGACAGCATGCCCAACTCACTGTCACTGCTGCTGCCGTCCTTCTTGGTGAGCGACTTGTCCTGCGACAAGCTGCCGCCAGTCACAATCGTGAAGTGGTGGTACGCATCGAAGAAATCGGAAGCCTGAACCTCGACAACCTCGGCGCCGAGTCCAAGGCCGACAAGACCGGGCATGGCACGACGCTTAGCAAACATGACATCTGGGTTGAAGATCCTCTGACGCTTCTCCGCCTCGTTGTCCGGAAGATGCGCCAAGCCGAGCTTCTGCACTCGATCGACGGCCTGCGATGCGGTACCACGTGCTGTGTCCTCCACCGATCGCAAGGCGAGCTCAAGCGACGATGTGAGCGCGTGACGCACCTCCTGCGCATACTCCCAGATGTTGAAGAAGCCAGGGTAGGCTGGCAGGGTGACAGCCTCGACGGCAGGCTTACCGTTGCCGATGAGCTCGATGGCCGATTTCAACTTGCGCTGCGCCTCCTGTATCACCGCAGTAACTGCCTCGTCCTCCTTTCCCTCGACCACCGTCTCGAGCTTCTGCTGCGAGGCCTGGCAGCGTGCCAACTCAGGTCGTGCCACTTCAAGCGCCTTGGTAGCTTCGGCGAGTTCAATCTGTGCAACCTGAGTGTTGATCTTGGCGAGGAAAGTGATGTCGAACAAGAGGCGAAGCATGTAGGTCTTGGATGGCAGGAGCTTCGACTTGGCACGCTTGAGCAGAACAAAGTCGCGCAAGGCCGCCTCGAGTCGTGCAAATGCCTGCAAGCTCTCGGAAGATCGGCTCTCGACAAGCTGACCACCCTGTACCTTGCGTCCGAGCTCCTCAGAGGGTGTGTCGGGAGCAGTGACGGATGAGACGTCCTCGTCGGCGCCAAAGACAGCCTGCGAGTCGACGAAATGAACAAGGTTGGCGGCATCCTCGTAGGTGCGTGGGCTGAGCTGACGGATCTGTTCCAAGACAAGCTTGCGGCACTTGTCCTTGTTCTTGATCGACTCAAACTTGTTGACGACAATAAACACGAATGCCTTGTCGTGCGATGCATTCCAGAGAAACTCCTTGGCGGAAAGTGTGAAGTGGTTCTCGGCGCTGACGACAAAGACGACGACGTCGATCTCTTCCTGACGAGCGAAGAGGGCGGTTGTCTTGAGACTGTCGCGGTTGAGACCAGGAGCGTCAATGAGAGCAATATCGACGATGCCGTTCTTGAGCAGTGAGTCCTGGGTGGCGCGCGTGTCACGGGCGTAGCACTTGAGGATGGGTGCATCCTCTGGCGAGACCTCTTCGGCTTGAGCGACGATCTGCTCGATCTCCTCCAGGGTGTGACGAGTGAAGGTCGAATCGTCTTGCGGGTTGTACTTGACACCTTGCCTGAGCATGTGAACTTCTTCAACGTTGCTGTTGAGTTCGGAAGCGTCAAGAACCTCGCAGAAGACGGTGGTGCAAGGCTGCTGGTCGATAGGCATAAGAGGACGGCGAAGGAGCGCATTGACAAAGGTTGATTTGCCGGCGTTGAGATCACCAGTGACGAGAACCTTGCTCTGTGTGTCGGAGAGACGCTGCTTCAAGTTCTCGAGGTGGCGCTCCGACTTTTCCATCCTACCATCAAGAAGCTGGGCTACCGACGAGCGCTCAAGCGACCGTACAAGAGCCTGTGGGTTAGTAGCGACCGAGCCGACACGAAGGTCGAGTTTGAGAACGGACATGTCTGTTGATTCATCTGACTCGCCATCGTGGTGGGAAGTGCTGATATGACGAGCAGGTGTGCTGGGCAAGCTGGCGTGACCCTGTGTGGTGTTGTAGCGCATTGGCATGGGTCGCTGAGCACTGTCGACGGATGTGGATTGATTCAAATCGGCATCAGCTTCCTCGAGACTGTGTGATTGGGAGTTGGACTGTGTGCGCCTGTGCTGAGGCAACTGTGCATGTGATGATGGGCCAGCCTTCTGTACGTCGTCGGCGGTGACATAGTGGATGAGACGCTTGTTCTTGTTGAAGTCGCGAAGGTCGTGAAGCAAGGTGCTGGTGTGGTCGATGGCGCCAAGCAACAGATCGCGCGACTCTTCGAACTCGGACTGATGCTGAGCGAATGTCTGCTGTGCGTCCTGTTCTGCACGCACGGTCTCGATCTCGCGCTGCTTTGTTTGGAAGAGATCGCCACCGTTGAGCGAGGTGGTCTTTGTTGTTGGTGTAGATGGAGACGCGACGGCGGAAAGGGTGTGACCATCGGACTCGTCCCAAGTCTGGGCTCGCACCACCCTCTTGGGAGTGGCGTAGTTCTGAGAGCCGGACATGGTGATGAAAGAGCGATGCTAGTCGGAGATCCGAGTGATGAGGAAGTGTGTGAAAGAGTGATGAGAATCAACAAGAGCCGTTTTTGAAACGTGGAGCTGTCCAAAGTCGGCTGGCAATAATGATTGAGTGTCGGAGCAGGCAAAGCTAAGAATCAGGTGCTGTTGCACATGACACGATCAAGCGATGGAAAGTAAAGAGAAGGTGAGGAAGGGTGGTGGTTGTTTGAAAGGATGGCGTAGGTTTGCGGTCTTGGTGATGATGACCAGAGACTGCTGTTGAACGCGCGATCTTGTCGTCTTTGCTCGGCTCAGCTGCTCAGCCGTCTCTTTGGATCTCGCAAATAAAAATGAAATAAAAAAGCGTCACCCGGTCGCCCCGATGAGCGTGCTTGCTCAGCAAACATTTTTGGAGGCAGCGCGCCCTCTTTCCCAAAATTGACTCGGCCGTCTGCCGTCTCAGGCTGCCTATTTTGAGCTGAGAGGCGTGTTGAATTTCAGGAAAAACAAGGGCAAGGCCGCTTGAATTCAAGCCTCAATACAAATCTGCATCCAACAACTACCGAAAAAGAAGAAAAAACATCTACAAAAGCTCGGCGGTCATTTGAGCTCTCTGACGTCGCCTGTCGCAACGAAGCGCGTTTGTTCATACTTGCGACCTAACAGCTTTGGTGGTCTGCTCACATGCCTCACAAAGCATAGTCACAATCACACAGAGCGTATGTTGAGCACTGTTTTAGATCGCTTTGATTGAATGATGATCTTGTGGTGCTGGTCGACTGGTTTAGACGTAGTCGAAGAACTTCATGTCAATGTTGGTGGTGAGGTCCTTGGCCTGAGCCATGAGAGCCTGGAAGTCTTGGCCAGCCCTGTGCTTGGTGGTAGCGACATTGCTTCCCTTGTTGTCATATTGCTCTGTCATAATCACAAAGAGAGAATGCAAGAAGAAACTCGTCGTTCAGCATACAAGAACCGAGATGGGAAAGGGACAGGACAGGAGATGAATTTGAGGAGCACACTCACCAAAGACAATGATAGTGTTGGGGTTGTCACGGCTGCGACCAGGGAGGTAGCCAAGGCAGTTGGGCTCCTCGTCCGAGTTGGCATGCTTGGCAACCTTCTTGAGCATGTCGATGATCTTGTCAGCTTCGGCGGCACCCTTGGCCTCAATGCTGTACGAGTTGAGCGCAAAAGAGTCGGCGTGAGCGAGTGGAAAGGGTTTTTAGGGACAGTTCAAGATGGACAACGATAGTTGCGGGTGAGCTACAACTCGTTCAAGTTGGCTTAAAGAGCAGGTGGGCAAGAGGAAAGACAATAAACTTATGTGACCCAAAGCATGAACTTTCCTGTGGGAGCGGCAGACATCTTGGCTGTATGTTGTTTTCGCAATCGATGAGATGGAGTTACAGACGAGTAATGGTTGAAGAAGTCAGGAAAGAAGATGAAGATTGTTATAAACGGAGGAGGACGCTGGTCTGTCCTTGTTGCTTTTCAAGAAGGCTCTCGGGGATAGGCTAGAATGATAGCCGGACGCCGTAAAGACGCTTCGCTGTTTGGTAGCCGAATGAGTGTTGTGCACGGGGTCGATGTAACAGCCTCACTCTGAATAATCGGTCTCAGCTGACATGCAGAGCGACGCAATATGCACGCACCTCAGTGCTGCTGCTGTTGTGATATCCGACCAATAGCAGCAATCTACGCCATTCACACTTGTGAGTCACAGAAGCGGTTGATCCGAAGTCGAGACACGTTGGATAGTCGACGGAGCCGACTTGACAAGATACAGTACTGTCTCGTCTCAGCTGCTTTGCTGCTGCCAAGACACAGACAGCAAGAAAGCTTAACGAGGTGTCAAAGAGTGGCAAGTTGCGAGTGTGGAGAAGTCGCCGTGCAGAGTCCGGAAACGAGTCAGAGTTGCAAGTCAAATTCGATAACTATGCAAGAAATTAGCGAATTTTGCCGCCAAAAAACCCGCTCTTTCGTCTCCGCTGCAGACGGTCTCTTCTCCAGCCACATTCTCGCACCCACTTTCTTATCGTCATTGCTGTACATACAACTCGCTCAACGCTCTGACTTTCCTTTCTCTTCTCAACATCATCCCCTCAAGTTTCGCTCCCAGCAAGACAAGCCGACGTATCCTCGTTGCGCTCCATATACCATCCATACAGCATACAATGCGTTCCTATCGCTCCTCAAAAGCGCTCGGCCTCCTCTTGGTCGCAGCCTCACTCTTGCTATTGGCTAACAGCGTTGTAGCCGCATCTTCCGATTCTTCGTCGGACCTTTCAGCGTTAAAAGGTAGCAAGTCGCACCGCCATCACCACAACAATGACGGTCACCACAAGAAACAAGTCCGAGACGAATGGAGCAGCATCATGGGCTGGTGAGTCCTCCTCCTTCTTGCCACTACCTTCTCGAATCTTTGACCGGCTTTGCTGACCAACATCTCTCTTCTCATGTGCCATGCCATTACTGCTACCCTCTCTTCCTCGATGAGTAGGGTCTCGTAAGTAATACTCATCTCATTCATTGACAGCGTTGCTCTGTGTGCAACAGCTTCCTTGTCCTTCCAAACAACATCAGCTAAGTCAAAAACATCTCTTCGCCCACCTCTTTCTTCCATCCTCTGACCTCGCCTCGCTTCCGATACACCAACAGGATCGCTTGCTGGGTAATTGTCTATTCGCCGTACGTCTCTACTTGCTCCGCACCTTCCCTAATCACCTTCCCGCTCCCTTTTTTTGTGTTTTTGCCGGTCAAATCCCTTACACCCCTTTCAGGTTTTGCCCTCTTTCAGTCAAATGCATCAAAACTACATCTCCAAGTCCGCAGAAGGTCTTTCCATCACCTTTGTCATCATCTGGCTCGCAGGTGATGCTCTCAATGCTGCAGGCGCTTGGTTCCAGGGTTTGCTTTGGACTATGGTAAATTTCATCTCACTCCTTTCAAGCCTTTCTCAACACAAGCCATCCTCCGCTGACACGCAGCTCTCGTGCCTCTACTCGTCTTTTCAAACTTTTCAAACCTCTGCAGATCATCTTGGCACTCTACTACTGCGCTTGCGACTGCGTCCTCATCTTCCAATACTGGTACTACTCCAAATACTACCATCGCGGAGTCAAAATTTCCACCATCTCTGCCTCTCTCGAAGCCAACGAGCGCACTCCTCTCATCGGCGACGGCAGTGTCATCGAAGACGACTACTCCACCAAATCCGACGATGACGACGAAAACTCTATCCGCAACTCCATCATCATGTACACCCTTGCCGCACTTCTTGTCGTCGCCACAGGAGTGGCTGCATGGTGGGTCGCAGAACACGGCTACCGCAATGATGACTCGACCAAACAGCCCGCCCCAACTCCCGAACCCGTTGGCTGGCGATGGGATGCTCAAGTCGCAGGATGGCTCTCCGCTGTCCTCTACCTTTCCTCCCGTGTCCCACAGATCATCAAGAACCGCACCACCAAATGCGAGGGTCTTTCCCTCGCGCTTTTCGTCTTTGCCGTTGCAGGTAACTTGACCTACGTCGCAAGTATCCTGTTGAAGAGCACACAGTACGACTACTTGGTAGAGAGCTTCTCTTGGTTGGTCGGAAGCTTGGGGACAGTGTTTTTGGATTTCATTGTTCTCGGTCAGTTCATTCACTACAGAAAGGCGAGGAAGGAGATTCACAGGTTGAGGAGGTCCAGTATTCACCACCAAGAGGCAAGGCCGAGGCTTCAGCCTCAGCCCACAGCATAGAGGGCGCGCAATAAGCTCCAGTTGATACGAGACAGATCTCCTGTCGACCATACGCATATACTATCGCATCGTACATCATGCACTTCTTCAGATGGATCCATCATTATACCTTTCCACTCAGCCAGCCGTTTGAAAGCCGGGAGAGTGTCTGCCATCGTTTCCAACCCGAGCATCGCACACGCACGATCCACAGTACGCTCACAGACACTTCTACACAGGCGCAGCATGAATGAGCGGTGATCTGGATTGCATTTCTCTGGAAGTGACATCCCTCGCGGAAGCATCAACGATTGCGAGTGTCGCCGAACCCAGTACTTTCCCTGAAACTCGATCCTGAGCCTCCGAATCCTCTGTCATCGTCATCCCATCCTCTTCTCCTTCCACCGCCGCCAAAAGCTGGTCTACCAAAGGTCGACGGTCCCGCACCAAACCCTCCTCCATAGCCGTAATCATCGGCACCAAAGAAGCTCGGCTGAGTTCTGCGCCGATTTGCAGCAGCAGTTGCCGCTAAGCCACCCAATCCTAAACCTGTCCAGAATCCCGGTCTCCAAGAAGAAGAGCTCGCGTCGGTAGAGGTCCCTGGTTCTGGTTTTGGACTGTACGGTGGAGGCGGGGCGTTGTGTGGGTATGCTCCTCCACCACCAGGCCACCATCCTCCTCCTCCACCGCCACCTCCCCATCCTCCCCTACCTCCAGCCCCTGCCGTTGTTTGATTTGCACCTCTCACAGACCTAACAAACCCAATGACTATCGCAACCAGTATCCCCCAAAACGCTACTTGAAAAAGCCCCTCAATCACCCTTTCTCCCACCCCTTTCGTCCCCACGCTGTAGCTTCGCCAAGGATCATCCGGACCCCTTCCACTAGGCAGTAAGTGATACTCTAGCGCGCAACTATCCTTGAGTACAAAAGGATCGTTGGCATAATCATAACCTTCACAACTGACTTCTACTCTGCCCAGACGCATGGTGGAGGGAAGATCCGCGGAACATTTCCACTGGTTATCTCCCATTGCTTGACACTGGACTACGTCTGGCTGGTATCGTGAACACATGGATCCGACGCATGTCAATTGCGGGAGAGCAGAGGTGCGACGATACGCAGTACGCCGGTCAGAGTAGAAAGTGAGGGTTCGGATCGAGTCCATGGCGATGCGGCGGCCGGCTCCATAGTATGGTGAGTTGGGTTTGTATGCAGCTGCTGGAGAAAGGGTCAGCAGCAGAGCCACAAGTACGGTGCTCAGCGTGGCGACGCAAACCCTCCGCCTCGGAACGGAAGCTCTTGCAATCATCTTGCCGTTCGTTGTCGAGCAAGGTTGTAGAGTGGCGTAGCTTGGTGTTGGTTTCTCGATGTGGCTGTGATTGCTCGTAAAGGATTTCAGGATTGCGAAGCAAGCAGAGGTTTAGAGCTTGCTATGACATGATAGTCCACGCTTAGATATGGGCTAGGAGAAGAGGGGAGAAGGCGACAAAGTGAGGTTGAATGAGAAGAAGGACAAGGTTACGTGGAAGGGTCCTCACCGCCGCCTCATGCCTCCACACACGGCGATGCTGCGAGAAAATTCTCCGCACCTTAAAAAAAATAAAAATAAAATTGACAGCAAACAAAGCTTCACCACGTGGAAACGAAGCTCCACACCATCACGACAGAAAGCTTCTAAGAACGATGCTTTTGCCCAGCGACATGTGTCTACAAGTGTGGATTGGCTCCATTCACCTTCCTAATCTTATAAGCTGCCGTCCTCTCCCCAAGCACATCTCCCACCACCTTCCCAACCAGTCCCTAGTCTCCGCCGGATCCAGCACCGTATCGATCTCTGCCATACTTGCAACATTAATAGCTCTCCCTCCTCTATAGAGCTCCTCAACCGCCTCCTCCGCCACCTTTTTCCTCTCTCCCTCATCCTTAATCCCGGCCAGTTGCTTCTTCATACTCAGCTACACTACACCTTCTAGACTCATTGGTCCAAAGCTTCCCGCCGGCCAAGAAGCGCAGATGGAATTGCTCAATGTACTGCCTCCCAACATAGCCTGTGCTCCTAACCCGAATGCTCTTCGCAAGACTAAGCCGATCACTCGCCCACCAGATTGCGTGATTCAGCAACGGCGGTAAACCAATCTCCAAAGGTCCTGAATGAACCTCCGGCAGTGGAAGAGCGTTCGAATTCCGGTCCGACCATGAATCCGGGTGTGTCACAAAGACTGACTAAATGCGTAGCTCGGGTGCGCGCGAGAAGTTTAAGCAGACGAGTGGCTTTGTGCGCTGCGTTGATGTCGATAGCTCCCCCCAAGGGAGAGGTGGGATCGTTGGCGATGATGGCGATGGCCAGACCTTTGATGCGGGCGAAACCGGTGATCATACCCGTACCCCATTGAGGTGCTAGTTCGATAAAGGTCCCATCGTCGACGAGGAGGGAGATGACACGACGCATGTCGAAGGCTCTTCTCCTTTCCTCCACTGACGGCAGGCATGTGCGCAATAGCTTGACTTCTTGCGAATACGACCACTGTTGGTCTGGCAGCTTAGGCATAGTGAAAAAGCCGACGAGCTTCCGAGCGACCAAGGCAGCCTCATCCTCATCTTCAACCACCACATCCACTCCTCCTGTCCCAGCATGCACACTTGTTGGGCCAATATCATCTGATTCAACCACCCCCAAACCACCAGCTTCGATCATTGCTTTTTCTCCCATCCCGATCGATGTCTTTCCTACACTATCGCCCCCTGCCAACTCACGGTTTCCCCCTTTGGTGGCTATCACAACATCACAAGTGCCCAACAACGCAGCATTCCCGGCAAAAACATACCCATTCGCTACTCCCACCACCGGCACACCACTAGCTCTCATCTGTCCCATCAACGCAAAGCTCGGAGTCTGCAGTCCTGATCCCGTGGAATAATCTGTATCTCCTGGTCTACCGCCTCCTCCTTCTGCGTACAGCACTAGAGGGGCAGGATGGGCCAGGATTGCAGTGAGGATTCGGTCTAGCTTGTGATGGTGGAAGTAACCTTGAGTACCGGCGAGGACTAGATAATCGCCCATGATGAGAGCGACCGTGTGTCCGGAGATGCGGGCGAAACCGGTGAGGATGCCGTCACCCGAAGTCTTCGCGATAAGGTCTTGTGGTGTGTAGCGTTTCTTTTGAGCTGCGAGAGCTAGTCCGCCGTATTCGAGGAGAGAGTCGGGGTCGATGAGCATAGAGAGATTTTCACGCACGGTTCGGAAGCCGCGAGCGTGTCGTTTGGCGACAGCGGCTGTGCGACCAGCGTCAGAGAGGGCTAGACGTCGTTGTTGCAGTTCAAGCAGCTCTGGGCGGGGGACGTTTGGATCTTCTACGACCTCCACTGTCCCTTCTGAACAGCTAGGGTCGTGAGCGAATGTAGTGTTGGAAGTGTCGAGGACAAGAAGGACGTCAGAAGTGTTGACCACTCCACCGTGTTGTACAAAGACTTTGTGGACAACTGCCCCCGCAGCAGACCGATCAGCTCGTATTACATGCTCCATTTTCATCGCTTCTACTACGGCCAGCTCTTGTCCAACTGCCACGGTGTCCCCTTCTTGAACGGATACTTTCACGACCATCCCACTGAGGTGCGACTTGACAGCCGATTTACCCTGCTCCTCCTTCCACTGCGACCCCTTATATTTCGGCTCTGCCTCCGCCTTCCCGCTATCTTTCGCCCCCGCCCTCCTCTCTTGTGCCTCGATCTCCTACGCCCTGGCAAGGAAATCTTTGATCCCGGTTTGAACGGAATGTATATGCTGCCCGCCACTCTTCACCTCTTGACTCTCCAACAAAGCCCTCAAGAAAGCCTTATTAGTCTTTACACCCTCTATCATTGTCCCCTCCAACGCTCTCCCTGCCGCATCTACTGCAGCTTGATAACTCGGCGCAGTAACAATCACTTTCGCCAACAAGCTATCGAACAATGGATTCACCTTAAATTCCCCTAGTGCGGGATGTGGTGGATGAGCAGCAGTCTCTATCCTCACATTCCCACCTGTTGACCAGATAAGAGAGGTAATAGAACCGCCCTCGGGTCGAGTTTCGTCGCTGTTGCCAGTGAATGATTCTGCGTTGATTCTTGCCTGAACAGCCGACTTTGTGGGGAAAGGTGCAGCAGCTCCGTTGGTGGGGAGCCCGAGGTCAGAAAGGGAAAGCCCAAGCCCGATCAGAAGCTGGAGTGAGACGAGGTCAACGCCGATGACTTGCTCGGTGATAGTGTGTTCGACTTGAATCCTCGGGTTTGCTTCCATAAAGTAAAACCCTCCGCCTTCTTGGTCTACTAAGAATTCAATCGTAGCCAAACTACGCAGCTTGACCGCCGCAGCCAGCTTCAGCACAGCTTGTAGCATTCCCTCCCTCAGCCTCGGCGAGAGGCCGGGAGCAGGTGCGATCTCAATAAGCTTCTGATTCCGTCGTTGTAGAGAACATTCGCGATCCCAAAAATGACAAACACCTCCCTTTCCATCACCCAATACCTGCGCTTCAACGTGTTTTGCATTGACCAAAAAGCGTTCTGCATAGACTGTTCCGTCTCCAAAAGAAGCTTTGGCTTCGCGAGAGCACGATTCGTAAGCCTCCCTGACGGCCTTTTCCCGCTCGGAGGTGGTGGTGGGGAGGGTAAGGACTCGGATTCCACGACCACCGCCTCCGTTGGCTGCTTTGAGGATGATCTTTTTCCCTGCTCTGACGGTTGATGCGAAGTCTTGTATATCCCGCAAAGCATCCTTGGCGCCTGCTTGTGTGCCTTGCAGAATAGGCACACCGACACTCTTCGCCAATTCTCTAGCAGAGATCTTATTCCCCAACCTTTCCAACTGCTGACTTGTCGGACCCAAAAACACTATCCCCTTGTCCTCGCACAACTCCGCAAAGCCTACATCTTCGGATAAAAAGCCGTAGCCAGGTGCTATACCCCAACAACCATGCTTTACCGCAACATCAACGATGGTAGTCGCATCGAGGTATGCTCTCGGGCCCTCACTGGAGAGCTGGTGAGAAGAGTCGGCGAGTGAGACGTGTAGAGACTGCGACTCAGAGGGCGTGTAGACAGCGAGGGTTGATATGGAGGGTGTGGAAGGGTGGGTAAGCGAGAAAAGTTGGTAGGTCCGGATGAGACGGCAGGCAATTTCGCTGCGATTTGCTATTAGAATTTTGAGCGGTTGTGACATCGTTGCTGTGTCTAGGAGGTGCGGGTGGTGGCCGCTGCAAAATGGCTAGGATTGCGGTTCCGTTTGATGGCGGAAATATGTCCACGATGTTTGTGACTAGCTTCGCTGCTTTTCGTGAGCTCCGTTGAGATGCGGACAAGGTGATGGATGTGATGGAGTGTAGAGAGAGCACAAGGAAGCAACATCGAAATGTGGGGTAAGACACTCCGTCACAGCACGGACCTGGAAACTGCATGTAGCCGGTTACCGGAATTTTCGGAAGGCGCTTGCTTTTTGATAGCCGATGACCGGCTCTGCCTCACACGTCCTTCCTCAATTTGCGTACACAATCTCAACACACACAAATGGCACAGCACATGAATATGAGATAGCTTCCTTCAATGCAGCATCAGATAACAATCCAAAAACGGTTACAGTAAAGATGTGGGAAAAGAAAACGAAAAAGAAAAAGAAAAAAAAAGAAAAAAAGTGATGGCCGGCTGATTACTTAGCGGCAGTACGTCTAGTCGTACGACCTGAGCGAGTGGTGGTCGAGGAAGAAGTGACCACCTCTTCAGCTTCAACTTTCTTAGCTTTGCTCCTGCTACTTGTGCAAGCTGGAGCAGCTATAACTCGAGTAGTGCGAGCGCTGGTGGTGCGGGTACGAGTCTTAGGTACCTCTTCTTCCTCCTCGTCCTCCTCTTCTTGGGTGAGGTCTGAGTCGCTGCTTTCCACAACAGCTGCAGCAGTGCGCGTGCTTCGCGTCGACTTAGTCTTCGAAGCAGCAGCAGTGCGAGTCTTTGCAGCTCTCTTCCCCCTGACCTGCTGCTCCTCCTCACTTGCCTCATCATCACCAAATCCAGCACTGGATGACGGCTGCGCACCCTTCACCCCTCTACTCCTGGTGCTTCGCACAGCCTTCGCTAGCGGCGCAGCGGCCGAGCGTGTGGCACGTGTTCGAGTAGCTCGCTTCGGTACTTCCTCCTCCTCGTCTCCCTCTTCTTCCTCCTGCTGGGGTTCTTGTTCCTCCTTCTTAGAAGTCGACGCCTTGGTCCGACGAGCAGGTTTCTGAGGAGAAGGCTGAGGGAGGGGAATCTCGGGTATGAAGCCTGCTGAAATGGCTTCTGTGGCTGCGAGTTTGGCTTTGCGACCTCCCGTGCGGCGGGTGGGCTTGGTTGGGGAGGAGGGCTCGAGGGGCGTCTCCTCCTCCGAGATCTTGATGGGCTCAGGTGCGGGAGCAGGAGCAGGAGCGGAACGCTTCACAGGAGAAGAGCGCGTATTACGCTTAGTAGGGGAAGCTGAACGGGTGACGGTTCGTTTGGTTGGGGATGCGGATGCTGCCCGGCGAGAAGCTCGAGGCTTGGCAGGTGAAGTCTCGACGAGGGGCTCTTCGGTCTCTTCGGTAGTGGACTCGATAACGGGCTCTTCTTCGACCTGAGCAGGAGTCGGGCAAATGGGCTCCTCGACAGCGAGCTTCTCGACGACCGCAGCCTCGTGGACAGGGTTGGCGACTTGTTCTTCCTCGACGTGCGCCGGCTCGTCGAACTCCGGCAAAGCGACAGGCTCTTTGATTGCGACCTTCTCGAGCTGAGCATCTTCGTCGAGCTGCACAACAGGGGTCGGTTCGACTTCGTCGGCCTGCTCAGGCTCGGCTTCTTGCTGGAGCTCCTGCTCCTGCTCAAATTCACCGTCCTGCTCAAGCTCTGCCTCCTGCACAACCTCCTCCTGCTCGAGCTCTGGCTCCTCGTGCAGAATCGACGCCTCTTCCACCTCTGTCCCTGTGTAAGCCTGAGCGATAGCCTCGTTCTGCGCATCCATCTCCCTTGCGTCGAACATTGTGACGTGAAGCTCTGCCTCGAATTCTGGCTGCGCTTCTCGTTGCGCCTGGACGAACGGTGATGGCAGCGCAGAAGCGACCTCTTCTCTCGCAGCATCCCTCCTCGGCGTGACAGGCAGCTCGGCAACCTCGCTCCTCCTCACACCCTTCCTACTCTTCGCCAGACTACCTGCCACCATCGCCTTCTTCTTGGGTGAGCTCTTAGCAGGGCTCAGCAATTGACTGATCTCCGGATCAGCTCGCATTCTGTCACCCAAAGTACCATACTGCGCTGGCTTCTCTGGGCTAGTCTGCAGCATAGCTCCGAGGCCATGCTTGTCAGGCGTAGCAGGAGCGTTGGCAGCTGCAGAGAAAAGATGACGAACCGAGTCAAGGGCTGCTGGAGTCTGCGGTGGCATCTGTGGTGTCGTGGTGGCACGGCGTGTGGGACTAGTGCTCAACTGCACGATCTCTTCCTGCTGCTCTTCTGGTTCCTCTTCGTCGTCGGTAAGCTCTTCTTCTTCGGCATGGAAGAGGTCGTCGAGGGCTTCGGCGATCTTCTGAGGTTCCTGCTCAGTGGAAGGGTCTTGGAGCACGTCGAAGCCCATCGAGAGCTCGGTGGCTGGCAGGCCGACGTCAGACACTCGGACGACTTTGCGCGCCTTCGATGGCGAGGGTTGCTCCACCTGCGTAGTGTCGGACTTGCGTGAGGTCTCATGGACTATGCGCTCGCCTGCGCCGCTGATCTGCAGTCGGACTAATGCTGAGCGGTTTGATGGCTTGGCATCAGAGGCACCAGCAGGAGGCATAGAAATCCGACGAGCATGCGACTTGGACACCGGCTGAGGAGTAGCAAACTGTGGCAGAGCCGAAGGCTTCACCGGACTGAAGAGATAGGATGGTGCAGCCTTCTGAGGGGAGGATGAGAGACAAGACAGGCTTTGGTCAACTTCATCTTCGTCCTCCGAGTCGTCCTTCCAGGGTTGCTGCTGGGATTCTTCTTCGCTCAGAGCGGGGTCTAGCCGCGATTCGAAGTCATCTGCCTCCTCTTCGTACATCTGCTCCGCTTCCTCTGGCTGCTGTTCCTCCTCCGCAGCAAAAGACGAAGAAGTGTCGAAAGCAGGAGGAGGCGCCATAGCAGACAAGTTCGACGGCATCGACATGGACTTCGACAATCCGCCAGATCCTGGGCTGGACAGTGTCGGAGGAGGAGGCGGGAGAAAGAGACGATCGGCATATACTTCACTGGAGCGAAGAAGCGTCTGAGTGCGAAGCGAGACATTGCGTTTGGTTGCGAGAGAGAGTCGAGGTCGGCGAGGAAGAGGTGTGAGTCCGACAAAGTGTTGCTTTTTGACGGGGGAGGGGGTCTTGCTGATGCCTAGCTTCATGGGTGAGGGAAGAGACTCTTCTTCCATAGGGGCAGGCTCGACGTCGGAAGCGTCGGAGAACTCTTCTGCTGGCTGCTCGGGCTGCGGTGGCTGCTCTTCGATCTCTGCTGGGGCAGGCTCGGAGCGCTCTTCAGCGTAGAAGCCGAGACGCATGCCCGCGAAAGGGCCGGCACGGCCAAAGAAGCTGCTGCGGCGCTTTGCGCGTTTCGGACTGCCGCTCTTGCTTGGCGAACCGGCGGGTGTTGCGCTGCTGCTTGGAGTTGAGGGCGCGGGGGCATTCTCGAGATTCTCCTTGTCTTCAGATGCATCGTCGTAGCTAGCAGGAACTTCCTCCTCGATCTCCTCAATAGGAGCCGCTGGCTCAGGCTGCTCATGCTCAATCTCCTCAACAATGACAATGTCTTCAGCCGACTCCTCTTCTTCTTCTGCTGTTTCCTGCACCACCTCTTCTTCCTGCTGCAGCTGCTCGTTCTCGCTGCGAAAGCTTCCATCGTGCTCCTCGTTCATCGTGTCGAGAGGCGACGCCATCCTCATCTGCTTCACGGGGCTCATCCTGCCAGAATAGCCGTTAGAATACAGACTGAAGCTAATTTGCTTCGATGGCGCAGTCTTTGGATCCACCGTCGTGCTGCGATTCTTGACTGGTGTGGCGAAGATGTTGTTGGTTGATGTGGAAGAGGTGAGACTCTGTCGGCCCGACTTCTTGGCTTTAGAAGGACTAACGCTGGCGGACTGCATGAAGCGCTGCAGTCCGTTTGCTCGGCGGGCTTCTCGCTCTGCGTTGTTGGTCTTGGACGGGGAGCCGAGCTGTCTGGCAGCAGAAGGCTTTGCAGGAGTGTCGATTTTAGCTGCGTTGACGAGACTCATCCTGACACGTCTCTTGTTGATGGTTGCTGGAGTTTGAGGTAGAGCGGACTGTGCGCTGCCCTTGACTGGCGAGGTGAAGATGCTGGGAGCTGCTGTCTGCGTCAGCTGCTGTGGGAGCTCGAACAGGAATGATCGCTTGGCGATGACGATCGAGTCTCCTGTTTGCAGCTCGAATCTTCCAGCTCCGCGAGGTGCCGGATAGGCCTGTGTACCGTTGAGCAGGACACCGTTGGCACCCAAGACCTGCAAGAATGCCTTTGTACCTTGCTCACTCTGTTCCTGCTCGATCTCGATTTCGATCGTGCAATGGTGTCGGCTGACATCGCTGACAAGGAAGCGAACGTCGTTCTCCAAAGATCGACCCATGGTGGTCTTGAGGTTCTGAATGGGGAAGCGCTCTTTTTGCCTGCCCTGCTTGTCGAGTAAGACCAGGAAGGCGAGAACTGGGTCTGACGCTGCCTCTTGGTGTGCTGCCGAAGAGGAAGCTCTGGTTGGAGAAGTCATGGCTTTAGATGGGCTATGGTCGAAGTTCTCTTTGACGGGTGAGGAGGGACGAGAGGAGGAGAAGAAGTTGGTGAAGCTGTTGGATCGACGGATAGGAATGAAGGTGTTGGGCTTGTTTGAGGGCGACAAGTCGCCAGAGGGAACGTCGCCGGTGCCCATGAAGTCGGCTTGGATGTTGGACGAGCTCGGGCTCATGCCGAACGATCTGCGAAGGGAGCTGAGCATTGTTGGTGTGGCTCGAGTGCGATTTAGGTGAGCACAATCAGGTCAGTCGAACAAGGATACAATGGGCTGCCCGGGATGGGAGGCTGATAGCGCTTATGTCTTGACGTAGTAGGCAAAGGCCTTCGGGAAACTAGGCTGGTATGAGCTCGAAGCGCAAGTGGGTCTTGCTGAACGTAGGAGACGGGGCCTTGTGGCAAAGAATCTTCGGAGCCACGAGTCTGAATAGACAATGCGGTGATGATGCAGAGATGAATTGGTGGATGGTAGGTAGGAGACAGAAAGTAACTGAATGCTCTTGCCTCAAGTGAATGTGACTGGCCATCCGTGTGACTGACAAAGAGAATCGGGATCGAGCCTGATGCAGTCGTTCTCTGCGCGGATCCTCATACAGTTTCTAGAGCTTTCCGATTTCCGTCTTGCTTCAGTAGCACAGATGCTGCCGGCAGTGTGTGTCCGGAGAGGGTGCGCTTTTGTTGCATTCAGCTGTCATGCTGCTCGCCCATGACTATAGAAACAAACACCTCTCCAACACTGCCAAATTCCAGCGCTGAGCGCGTGCCAATTCTGAACCCTGCGCGAAAGCATCACGTGATTTACTTCTGTATTGGCGGTCTAACAAAATCTAAAAATCGATGTCGTGTGTCCTCCATTCTCTCGCTTTCTCTCGCTTTCTCCGCATGGACCATGTTCGGCTCAAAGCCGGGGAAAAGTTGCTTGCTTGACAAACCTTGTCCAGCTCCTTCTTGACTGCCAACAACCACATCAGCATCATCCTCTTCGCTAGGACAGCTTGAACGCATTCATCGCCCATCATTTTCGCCTTCGCCCCCACTCGAGCTCTGTTCAAAATGGCCGCCAAGACCGATGCCAACTGCATCTTTTGCAAGGTCATCGCCGGTCAGATCCCATCGCTGAAGCTGTACGACTCGGACAAGACCTATGCTTTCCTCGGTGCGTCATCTGCCCTCTTCTAAAGCTCGGATCGCTGGATATGTAGCAAACTCGACTGACTTTGTTTTCTGACATTCCTTCGTTGTTTGCATTGCAGACATTGGACCAATCTCTGAAGGCCACGCTCTCGTCATCCCAAAGCACCATGGCGCCAAGCTTCACGACATCCCAGACGAGCACTTGACTGAGCTGCTTCCTGTGGCAAAGAAGATCGCTATCGCTACTGGCGCTGAGCAGTACAACGTGTTGCAGAACAATGGTCGTATGGCACACCAGATGGTCGATCACGTACACTGTAAGTCCCGACCTATCTCTCACTTGAAGACTGTGAAAGTAGTACGAAGTTGTTTGCTGACCTCTGAGCCTTGGCAATCTGTCCGATCATGATTTTCACAGTCCACGTCATCCCCAAGCCAGACGAGAAGCAAGGTCTCGGTGTCGGCTGGCCCGCAACTCAGCCCGCCAAGGAGGACCTTGCCAAGATCCACGACCAGATCAAGGGTCGTCTTGAGAAGCGCTAATCGGTATCGGCCGTAAATCTCACACCGTCTCTAATACAATCATTTAACTGCGCATGCCGTCGGTTCGCGGACGGATAGGAGCGTTGCTGACGTGCGTAAAAGAAGGGCATGAACTTTGGAATTTGAACAATGGACTTTGATTGCTTGTAGAAAGGAGCTCAGGCAGTGCGGTAGATGAGATGAACACCGCTGTCAGTGTCGACGATGCTGCTGAGCTCTCCTACCTTAAGAGCAAAAGCAGCGTCTTCGAAGGGCTTCTGCATCTGACCGCGCTGGAAGAAGCCGAGATCGCCGCCTGCCCTTGCAGACGAGCAGTCCCTGATGGGGTTGAAATCACCATATTGTGTTGCTCGGGTCAGCGTACTATCTGGACAGGTCTATTGGCCGGTACTGAGTGGACTTACGAGTTGACACTGGCAAGGGAAGCAAACTTGTCCTTGCTCGAGTCTTGCTGAAGCTCCTGTTGGAACTTTTTCAGTTGCTCGATGGCCTCTTGCTTGGATCGTGTAATGTTAGCCTGTGTCACCATACCGAAAGTAGCAGCTTGGTCAGTGTATTGCACTTGCTCGTACTGATTTCAAAGTGCGAGGAGACGCTTACCTCCTTCCAAGAGCTAGGTCTTCGGCTACCAGCATGCTTAATGAGAAGGTGACTAGCTCGAACCTTGTCTGGTTTGTCGGATGCTCCGCCGGGTGCGTTGGCAGGATCGAGGTATTTGGCGCCGGGAAGCGAGCGGATGGACTCCTCTGTGTGACCTTGAGGGATCTCCCATGTGGACTGCTGAGTGACAGAGTCGTAAAAGTATGGCAACCTGCGCGAGTTGCTGAATCGGACTTCCCACTGAGACTGTTGCACAAACATAGCCGGAAGTACAAGATGGAAGGGCAGAAAGGATGGTCAGCTATTTGCGATCCAGTTGGCCGGTGGGAAGCCTGGTCATCGTACTTACAGACATGATGTTCGTACTCCAGATAGTATGACCTGTGACAAAGTCAAGAGGGAGTTTGTTGCGTCACTCGAAGGAGGTGTTGATGTCGACAAGGGTCCTTGTTTGTCTCCTACCAACGACCGTGCGAAGAAAAGGCAGGGAGACAGCCTGGACCGAGCGCGAACGAAAATGACGGCTTGTCAGGTAAAGAGGTCTAACAAAATCGAATTTCGCAGCCATCATTTTGAGCTCTCTTTTTGTCAAAGCTGTGCAGCTCAAGCGAGCTGGAATATGGTCGACTTGATCAAAATCCCCACTAGACATCGGTCGACTTGTTCTCCGTCTCTGTTCTCATCGACGCCCAGTTGTTGAGAGTGAGTGAGAGCTTGCCAACGGATCCCGGTTGCCACGGTCCGTCGCAGAAGCCTCGTTTGCCAGCTTGTCTATGACCTTCGAATCTCGTCAAGCCACCGCGAGTGCCTCTGTTGCTGCAATCTCACCTCTTGCCTGTGGCTGGTCTTCTGGAGCTGCTATTCGAACAATGCCGATCCAGCAGGGTGTCGATGTGCCGAACGAGTCTGGACCGAATTTCAAGTGGCACACGCGCATGAGAGCTGGGAAGAAAAACAAGGGTGCATGCAACTTTTGCAAAAGGATCGACGGATCTTCCCACAAGTCCGGTGGAAACACCGAAGCTTCTCCCCGGCTGTGTCAAGCGTAGAAAACAAAGGGCACACACACACACTCTACGGCAACGTCAGAACCACCGAGTCGCTGGCAATACAAACAAGCTCAAGGCAGAAAGCACGAAAAAAGTGGCGTCGGAGTTCATAGCTGAGTTTGCGGTCCCTCCGAGTGTGAGAGCGCAAGAACAGAGACGAAGCTCAAAACCAAGACTGATTCACACATGGTTGCGCATAAGACTCTTCAGTGTGTATACAACAAGCGATTTGACTTTGATCTTCTTGACACAATCACACTAGGGCGTGTGTACTTTCGGCTTGTCCCCGCACTGCCACTGCACAACAACGATCTTGTTCAGCTGAGCTCTGAACGTGTGGGTTCTGCACAGATGCTCTTCAGTGTGGGTATCGTGGGCAGCATCGTTGCCATTATTCGGTTGCTACACTGCTTCTCTGCCCTTCCATGTGCGTGGCTTCGGCCTCCATCATATGCCGATGACCCGTTGCCGCTCTTTTGATAGCCATCTCTTCCTCCCAATTCCATCTCCGCTCTGCTAGATCCAAATTTGTGCATCTTGTCCATTGTCGATCCCCGACCAGGCGGCGCACTCATGCGCTCGAGGCTCTGCAACAAGATCGGCATCCCACCCTTGCCAGCTTGTCCTTTGTTCTTGGCCACCGCATTCAATGAGCTTGGCATACACGCTATCCAAACTCATCTCGGTACTCTCTTCATATCCATCTCGAAGCTTGTTTCTCCTCTTCGATCATCATCATCATCGTTTTTCCTCGGTAGACATCGACCGCTTCGCCTCGCCATCCCCTGATTCAGCTCATCTGGTGCACCACCAATCTCACCAGTCTTCGACACATTGCGACCCATACGAGCCTAATATCTCAGCCAGCGTTCAGCTCGCCAGACGATCACGATAGTGCTGCTTCATCACAACCGACGCACAGCTCTTGCCAAACACCACGAGTTCCAATCTGCAAAAGTCAAGGGCACAGATCGCTTCCTCAGTATAAATCACGCCCCTCTAAGCCTCGCCCCTCTCTATTCCGTCGGTTTGCCTGGCATTAACCTGCGGCGTCAAAGCGGCGGGCGTATATACGGGCATCTTAGCGGGGCTTGCACTACTACAACTTGTACCGCCTAACGCCCGCCACGTCTAGATCTTTGATTCTGCATCTTTGCTGCAGGAAGTCTTCCCGAGCTCGATCTCCGGAGTCATGCCCGACACCGCTCAACATCAAACTTCTCACTTGGCACACTCCCATCCAAAGGCAGGTCCTGTCGCCGCCTCTCATATCTCCGCTCCCGACGCTTGCTTGCGTCAATATGCGAACCAGTCTGGCTTCGCTCGGTTCGCTTCTTCTGCTCCACGGAAAGCCACCTCTCCCACTTACTCCACCACCACCACCACCAACAACAACAACAACAACAACAACAACAACAACAAGACCTTTCGACCAGCCCTTACTCTGTCAACACGGCATCTCAACACCGTTCAGGACACCCTACGCTGCATCAAGCCACTCCCATCGGTGCCCACCGACGTCGATACAGACGACGACGGCTCCGAGCTCGTCCATCACCACCGCCCTTCTCTGAACACCGACAACGACAACCACATCGAGTCAGACATCTCGAGTGCTTCGGCCAGCAGCACTGCTTCCTCGTCCATGGAAACCGACTGGCACGAGACCTCGCTTCGCAACCAGGTCGCAAAGCTATATATTCAGTACACCGACATCGACCTTGCACAAACCGAGGCGCCTAGCGTCTTTGGTCTCCGTCGCCGTATCATTGCTGCTGCACTCGATCAGCTCGCTCAGCCACGCGATGACGCGGTTGAAGGATCGTCTCATAGAGTCAAGCAGCTCGAAGAGAGAGGGTTGAACGAGTGGCTAGCAGTGCAGTCCTCCGCCTCTGGCAGTCAGTGGAAGGGCAAGATCCTGCGCAAGAAGATCTCGTTCGGCAAAAAGCAAGCCAAGGCTTCTTTCGCAAATCAGCGCCTCGTTCACGATCCCATGCCAAACAGTGCCGCAGCATCGCTCTCTGACTCTACCGTTCGCAGTCGCTCTAGCTCGATGACCGGCTCCATCTCATCTCACGACAAAATGCTCAAACGCGACAGAGAGCTCGCCGAACGAGAAGCCAACTTCGACCTCGTCGTGCTCAGTCGTTTTGAAAGTGCAGAGCTCAAGATGCTGGTCTACACTGAGCAACGACAGGGCAATTGGGTAGTCAAAGGTCCAGCAGATGCAGGTGCAAAGGTGCTCGACGAGCCACCGCTAGTCTTCAGTCCTTGGGACTGTCAGATCGACAGTCGAGCCATCGTCGAACGCAAGAAACTGCGTTCCTTCATCGAGCTGAGCGACACCACCTGTGCCGTACGATGCACCACCTGCAGCAGTCCGCACCACCAACGACTCGGCCACAACCCTCACGGAAACAGTCCAGTAGGATGCAAACACTGCAACGGCACTGGCGCAGTCAAAGCAACCTATGTCGTCTGCGTCACCCTCCGTCAATCAACCTTCCTCCCACTCACCATGCCGGTCCGCCATCGAGCAGGCAAATACCAGGAAGCTTTCCGCTCATACCTGCCCAAAACCACAAAAGCAATGTCCCACATCGACGTGCTCCGCATACGATCGCTTGAAGCTGTTCGCTCCTGCGCTCTTCGTGTTGGTCGGGCACATCACAAAGACCATGATGCACGCCTCTTGATGGCGAAGGCAACATTGACCAGGAGGAGCTGTAACAGTGTCGCTGTGATCAATCGGACCAACGGAGTGTATCGTATTTTCGACATCACGGATGGTGGGTGTGTCAGAGGACATGCAGGCGCTGGGTTGACTGATGAAGATAGTCGTATCACCGAAACCCCCGAGATCGCCGCAGAGCTGACCAAGTTGCCAGTTACAGCCAGAGTTCATCCCGAAGGGACGTATAGGTTCGTCGACTTGGAATTGGTGGACATGGCTAGTTCGAAGAGTCTTTCGTTTGTGGTGGAGGATAAGGCAAGTGTACATACGGATGGAAGCGGGACTGAGGATTCGTACTCGCCAAGTGCGTTTAGCTTCTTTCGTCGTGCAGGGTTGAAAGAAGGGTCGAAAGATTCACAGACGCTCAAGGGTAGTACGGATCAAACCACACGGGGAGCTGCTGTGGCAGAGCGGTTTGATGAAGAGGGGCAGATAGTAAGATCCGACTCAAGGGAGAGATGGCAACATCGACCGCTCAACATCGGACACAATTCTGGGCCTTCGGTCTCGTCAAGTAGTCCTTCTTCTGCTTCTCTACGCTCCTATGCTCCTGCCAAGGGAAGTGTGGCTCCCAGTCCGAAGCCAGACAACCTGTCCCTCTTACCCCCGAGGAAACCTTGGACTAAAGGCAGCACACCAAGCTGTCCAAGCACACCAAACACGACAGGCTCCCTAAATTCGCCAACATTGAGAGTCTCAGGTATAAGCACCTCAAACACCTCTTTCCTCTCTTTCGAAAGCGCTCTGACTAGTCAAGGCAGTAGCGGGTTGAGGGACTCGGTCAAGTCGGCGTCGAGTCGAAGCTCAGGAACGCTACCTGCAAAGTCTCCTTTGAGACAGTTGAAGAGGTTGCCTGCTTGCTGAGCCAACAATTTTTATACTTTGTGTTCCGTTCTTTATGTGTAATGGTTTTTAGTAATGGATATAACTTTATTGTGATCGCCATTCATCCTGCAAAGTGTGACATGGAGAGGTGCTTGCGGTGCCAAACCATCATGAAAGGTCATGGCGAGAATGAGAATGTTCGAAGCCGCGCCATTGAAGCTGGGCAGCACCGCGGAGCCAAATAGAGCAGTGACGGTCTCGTCTCAATCATTTTCGCACTTTCACGCAGTTGCAGTAGCAGACAGAGTAGAGAGGCAGAAAAGGGCATAGTATTACACTGCAAACAACAACGACGACAGACACAGCACAGGATGAAGTGAGGGCGAGCGAAAGAGAAAAAGGAGGAGAGAGAGAGCATAGAAGTCAGTCAAAGTGTGCTCCGGCGTGCCTTTGGCTGTCAAAATCCGCAAGTTTAGCCGAGAGAGACGCGTCGGTCCCTGCAGCGGCGGTCCATGCGAGACCCTGCTGTGTTTCTGCATCCGGATGCCAGCCTGCCGCTCGCCCTCCGCCTTCTGTTCGACCCATCAGAACGATTCCGAGTTGAAGAGATGGTTGCGAGGGGCCGACTTGCACGCGTCAAGAAGGAAAGCAACGCCACAGCGATAGGAAGCGAGACGAAAGAAAGGGGCGGATCAAGTCACGTAGGAAGAGGGCGCGTGCGAGGCATGGGGACTCGCTCTGCAAAATTCGACGGAATTAGAAAGTCCAAGCGTCGAGCTTAGTCCAATTTTGCGAGTTGCCCCGTTCACGTTTGTTCTCCACGAGATGAGCCTCACAAAGCGCAAGGATATTGGGTCGTGCAACAAGCAAAGCGCAGACGAGGCCCTTTGAACAAGGAGCAGCGAGTTGAAACGCGTCGAAACAAGTTCGAAAGGGACAGGGAAGAAGGAACATCGAGCGGGAAGGTGAGGCAAGACACTTACATATCAGCGAGATGGAAGGTAAGGTACAAGTGAGACCCGACGCGATGAGCACGCGTTATCGTTCAGCGCGATTCTTCCTCGAGATGAAGAAAGGCGATGGATGGATGATAAGCTAAGCTCGATCGCAGGTACGCGTCATGACGTTGACCAGCCAGCTTCCAAGAAGCGGATGGATGGATGGACGGGATAGGAGGATAACGAGGAGATTAGGCCTTGTTCTTGGGGTTCTCCTTGGATGAGGCCCAGGAGGTAGCGGCGAGCTTGAAGCGCTCCTTGTGGGCCATGGAGGGCTTCTCGGTCTTGAGCTTGGCGAGCTGGTCCTTCATGTACTTGTTGTAGGCGGAGGACTTGCCCTTCTTGGCACTAGCAGCACCGGTCTTCTTGGGAGGCATTGTGGTATTGGTAAAGTGGGGGTGGCGGTGCGAGTAAAAGGTTTTGGGATGGTGAGATGGATTCGAAAAGGATTCGATGAATGGATGAAGAAGGGAAGGGAGAAAGGGACGAAAGGGGGGAAAGAGACAAAGGCGAGGGTATTTAGAGGGAATAGGAACCAGACACTGCGACACGTCCAGAATGAGGGAGAGACACGACCGACCGACACGCTCTCTCCCTTGAAAGGGAAAAGAGAGAGAGGAAATGCAAACAGAAACGGGGCCAAACCCCACACACGACTGCCGAATCTGATCTCAGTGCAGTATTCTGCTGGGCCCAAGGGCGAAAGATCAGAGAGGGACAGAAGACGGATGCGCACAAACGGCTTATGCGCTGCGCTGCATTCTGGCTGCACATACAAAGAGAACACGACACGACCCTGAACCGCCCTTTCCCTCCTGCAGCCACAGAACAGACGAAGCGCGTGGATGGCAAAGAGAGTTACTGTATAGTATGCTCACGCTCGCTCTGTCCATTCCCATTGCGCAACTCAGTTGGCGTTTCCTCTGTGTCAAAGTGTCGCAAATAGGATCAATCCACACCAACGCGAAAGTCTCTCCGTCTTGCCAAGTCGGTCGCCATCGCCGAAAGGAGGCATACACACGCGCTTGACTTGACCTTCTTGAACCTGTAATAGTGGCATGGCACCACGCAACATCCACAAAGCCTTACGTTGCTTTGAGGGGCCCGAGCCCTTACCTATGCCTGTCATGCACAGGTTGAGGATTCGGGGCACAATATCTAATACAGCCCCACTCTTCAATACGACCCTTTTTCTGCGATTCTGCCTGCAAGCCTGAGATGAATTTGCACCTCATTCCCTCACACACAGCTGTGCGCTCGAACACGGACAAAGGCAAACTCAAGGCTCAGCTCAAACGCGATGACTCTGAGCTCGCATTTGCTTCAATCAGCACTTGAGAAGGTGACCAACTCGAGAAGAGCCAATCTTTGATACGCTGTCCTAGGCTCGTTCGTGTCTCGTCCCTTTCCTGCCTGCAACAGCTCTCCGTCTTGTGCGTCTGTCGGAGGCGCCAATCTATTGTGACGAGATGTGAGCTCCCATCCCTCTCACGCACCATTGATCCTGCACAGCGATTCAAAAGTGAGCGACTGCAAAATCCTCAATCCCAGTCAGGTGCAACCGAGTAGACTTGGCTGAGCCTGCTCCATCTTAACTGAGCACATACACTCTCTTCACTCGGGTCGCTCCCGATTGACATTCCATCCATGGCGTGTGAACAACTACACACAGCCATCTCCTACCTGCTCGGCACTTCCGAGGCTGAGTCCTGTTGACGATGGATAGTCTCGGCACAGCCGTTTGATCATGGAATATCCGCAGCCTTGAGGAGCAGCAGCGGCGACCCTGGCAAATCCCACAGACGCGCTCTATTTGCATCTCTCGAGGCTCAAATAGTGCATTCCTCGAGTGTCAAACGGCGCGTCACAAGCGCGCTCCGCTTCGACCCTTTTCCTGCGTTTAGTCCCGCATCCAACGCGCCGTGCTCGCCGTCTGTGATTCGCCCCTAACGGCCTCTTTGTCCTCCGCGGTGTTCGCCGATATCGCACCGGTCCGTGTTCTTTCATCGCAATTTGATCGGGGCGTCACCAAAGCGATCAACTTTTGCCTGTGATGACTGCAACGAAGCTTTGATCGGCTCCTCCGCCTTTTCCATCTAGAAGACCGAAGACGTCCGCTTTTCGACCGTGAGAATGGGGAAATCAGATGGAATCTCTCTGCTACGCCATCCTCGCCTTGCTCGCTCTGAGAGAAGTGGTCTTCGGTCCTCTTCCGATCGATACGAGGTGGCAGCAGAGTGGATTCTGTTTCTTTTTTTTAATATATTTTTATTTCCTGGATTTTCTTCATCCCACACAGCTTGCGATGCAAGTCAACGTGGGCTTTGTTGCTTGCAACTTTCTTTCTCCTTTCTCTCGGCTCGAAAAAGAAAGATGAACCAGATGTGTGGTCAGGTGGCAGCTGAGCTTTGACATCACGGCTTTCTTTTTTCCTTTCGCTTTCTCGGTGTGGCTCTCCAGATTGTGATTGTCTTGGCCTTGGCTTCAACCCGCATCATCCTAATTTCACATTTTCACCCGCCAAATTGGCCGATACTCTCCGCTCCGCAACCCGATGGACCCACAGTCCAATTTTTACGCTCAATTCCCACTCTCTTTCTGTCCAGTCACTGCTCAGCCATTTCCACTCCACACACCTTTCGCCCTCATCCGCTTCCGCTACCAACCGCATCCTTTCCGATTGCTTCCATCATCATCGAAAGCCATCGTCCGCACTTGTCATCCGCAACCATCATTGGGCTGACAGCCAGAATACCTTCAGCCGCAGTTCGTATAGCAACGGCATCACGTTCAAAATCAACACCGACAAGGCCAAGAATCCACCTCTCGCTTCTTGCATGCTCCGCTTTCAGTCACTCCAAGCTGCCACCCTCTTGCAGCCTCACCACAGCCACCTCCGTCTTTGAGGCTCCCAATCTCGCTCGTCTACTGACTTCCAAGTCGACTCGTAGCTCACCGTCCACATCAGCAGCAGCAGTTCCGCACCAGAGTGCCGCTCAGGCAATCGGATGGAGCCACCAAGGGCTGCCCCGCTCCAGATTCCTTCCGAGGATGATGTGCCTCTCTTCGATCCCAGTGGCCTTAGCGCCTCTCTCTCTGCGGATGACTGGCACAATTCTTTCGATCTCTCCAGTGTAGCAGCCGCCCGTCTGGGTATTGGGTCGCCCCCATCACAAGATGGTTCCGCCTCCATATCCGCAGCAGCATCCATCGCCAACCTCACTCGCTCCGACTCTCGCAACAACACCAACTCGGACACCAACCCTACATCCAATCTTCACCGCCAAGCTTCTACATCTCGTTCCACATCACAGGATGCTCCCTTGGAATCACAGACTCTGCAAACTCCAGAGGATGCGGCCAAGCGAGGGAGACGGCGTCGCAGTTCCGCAGCGCACGATAATGCTCAGCAACCAACTTCAACGGTCAACTCAGCCGCACTTCCGCAAAAGGATACTTCTGTAGGATCCAAGGTTCGCATGTGGTGGGAACGTAGTGCAGCGGGTACGCCCGAGGTCGAATCTAATGACTCCTCCATCGTTGAGAAGGATCAGCCTCAGTCGCAGCCACAGTCACAAGCAGCTACCACGCTCCCATTTCTCCGCACAGACGTCAAGCCCACTTCCACATCAGGGCCCAACGCTACAGACTTCGCCTACACATCTCCCACGTCACAGGATACCTCATCGCCGGCAGCTCGCTCTCCCGCTGCCGACTTCCTCAGCGCCTTCTCCAGCCTCAACAGTGTGGTGCAACCATCAACATCCTACGACAATCGCTCGCTCTCATACAGTCCACCACGTTCAGGTCATCGCAGCCTCGGTGCTTCGCTGATGCGCGATGATACCCGCAACGGTTCCGCAGCAGCTCCTGGCTCCGCTTCTTGGCGTGGCCTCGGCAGTGCAGCCGCACAGCTCTACGACTCCAAGCTCACCACTGCTCCCGATCCGCCGCCTAGAAGCGATGATGAAGGCGCTCGTGTCGGTCCTTCCGGCCGTTACCTGCTTGGCAAGACCATAGGCTTCGGCGGATTCTCCACCGTTCGCGAAGCGTGGGACCTCGAAGCGCTGGGCCCAGCTGACCCAACGGCACCCATGATCGACGGTCAACGCAAGGGTCGCAAGGTGGCAGTCAAGATTGTCTATCATGATCAAGACCAGGATCGACAAGCGCGCGACCAGACCAAGAAGCAGCAGCAGCATTCGCAAGAGCTCAGCATCTGGAAGAGCTTACCCACACATCAGCATCTGCTCCCACTCCTACATCATGAATGCGTTGCTCTTGATGGTCTGCTCCCGGATCAAGTTCGTGGCGGTGGCACCACTGCAGAGCTCTTGATCATGCCTTACTGCGATCAAGGCAACCTTCTCGACTTCGTCCGCAGTGACGGCGGCGCCAACAGCGTCATCTTTCCTGCTAACGGCGAGCTGCCGTTCACACCAGAGGATCGAAGGTCTGGCTCGGGTTCGTGGGTCGCGCCCAGCCCTTCACGCTCCGCCCAGCTCTCACGCAGCTCTTCGCTTAGGACCTCGATGGACGATCCGTCATGGCGTAACTCGGGTTCACGTACAGGCTCTGGTTTCGTCCTTGCACAGCGTCATGGTGGAATTGGGAGGGTAGCTTCCGTCTCGGCCGCATCTCAGCTTCGTACCATTCCTGCTGGCCAAGAGACTTCCTCTGTCGCTTCGTCGCCCGTCTCTGCCGCTGGCAGCGTATCGAGCGCTTCAAGATTGATGCGCAGGACAACGAGTCGACTCTCGCGCAGTCAGGGCGTCCCGATCGATGCAGCACGCGAGACAATGCGCCAGCTCGCCTCAGCACTCAGCACGCTTCACAACAAGAGCCATATCCTACACGGAGATCTCAAGCTTGAGAACGTGCTAGGCCAAGATCAGACGTCCTGGAAGAAGCGTCAACGAATGGCCATGCTCGATGACGATGGTGCCGTTCGATCTAGACAGAACAGCGCTGGCTTGACAGACTCTATCGACTCTTTGGCAGCTTCCTCCGTCTCTTCGAAACAGACACTCGACATCACCGACGCAGTCATGCCTTGCTGGAGGATTGCAGATTTCGGCCTGGCCCAGGTCCTGGATCCCAGTCATGGCAAGACTGGCATGCCAGTCGCAGCAGCTCTCGTTCGCGCTCTCAAGGATGAGGAAAGCTCTACAGCTCCCAAAGATAGCAATGGTCAGAAGAATGGAAAGAAGTCTGGCCGCGGCGGCTCTCTTGCCTACACAGCACCCGAGTTCCTCCGCGCTCAAGGAACGCCAGGCACCGCCAGCCCAGCAGCTGCCGGTGAAGACGCTGAGCTGCCACCAGAGTCACCCTTCGCGGCGGATATGTGGGCCCTCGGCTGCATCCTCTACGCACTCTTGAGTGGAAAGCTGCCTTTCACAGACTCCTTTGAGCCTCGCTTGCAGATGAAGATTGCCAAGGCGCAATGGGAACTCCCGCCGCGGCTTCGACGACGTGCTGAACGTCTCACTGCCTCCTCTACAGGTACTCTGACCTCCACGCAGAGCCAGTCCAATCGCAACAGCTCGATCGACCGTGCAGGTTCCGTCGAGCCAGCAGGCCCAGCAGACCGCTTTGCCTTCAGTCAACGTCGAAACGCATCAGGCGTGCACCGCGGGCCAGGTAGTCTGGGTGCAGTGGACCTCAGTGCTTCGTTGCCATCCTTGCTGCCCAGAGAAAGGCAGGTCACGGAACCTGCGACCACTGCGCTGCCGAAGCGCATGATCGCAGTGCATTCAGACCATGTAGTTGGCTCGGCACCGGGACGAGCCGATCATCTAGAAAGCTTTGAGATCAACGAGGTGGCCAAGGCACGGGCAGATGTGGAGGAAGACCCAGAGTCAGACGACGACCTGGACCTCGATCCTGCCTGGGATGGGCTGAGCTGGGACCGTGCGGCTGCACGTCAAGTGCTGCGTGGTCTGCTGGAACCGGACCCGAGACGAAGATGGACTATTGACAAGCTGTGCTCCAGCGCTTGGATTCGACAGGAGGGAGCAGAGCCGATGCCGTCGCCAGCGCCAACCAGCATTCTGGGCAACTCGACAGCATTGCAGAGCGACCATTCCATGTCCACATCAACAGCAGCGGGCCTCGCTGGCACCAAGGGCTTCTCTGTCGAGCCCGAGCCGTGGATTGCCCCGACTTCGGGCGTTCCTGAAGCAGGCAAAGCTTCGCCATCGGGCTTGCAGACATCGCATGCGTCACCGCCACCAAGCTTCGACAAAGCCAATGTTGGCGAGCACTTTCAGCGCGCTGATCGTGGCCGACGCTCGTCAAGTCTGGCGTGCACCCGCCCTGCCCAACTGGCTCATGACGGTTCAGGTAGTGCTTCGTCAGCTCAGTCGCCCTCCATTCCGATTGAAGATGGAGACAGCGCAAAGCGGCGATCACGCTCCACTTCGCGACTCTCGCTCCAGCATCGCGACTCGAGTCGCAACCGCAGCACAGACGTCAGCGGCAGCTCTACGCCGAATCGAGATCGGGACCCTGCCTGGATGTCGCATCACCTTGGCAGCTCGTTGAACTCGCAACATCAGTGGATTCATTCCGCTGCCAAGGACCGCTGTGACAGTCCAGCAGACTCTGAGCGTCGTGGTCGTCTGCCAAGGTCAAGGATGGCCGATCTTGATGAGAACACGACATGGAACGGAGAGGACGGCACGAGCAGCGACAGCCGTGCAGGATCGCATTCGGCGAGCCTCCACAGGACGGGTCCCATCGCCATCCGTGGTCGAAGCCAATCAAGGAGCCGCAGCCGTCACAGTGGAGAATCATGCTCACCAGAGCGTTTCGCACAGCGATCCGTCTCGCGATCGAGGTCCACCTATTCGCTGTCACACGACGCAGGTGGGGCTGCTGGCTTCATATACGGACGCAGTGTAGAGCCGCAGCCGGTGTTGGCAGCGCCTATCATGGCCGAACATACTCAGGCACAGCGCTCATCGACGGCACGAAGCCGATCGCGAGCACCAGATGCTTTGGCACAGATCTTGGGTCGACAGCGGTCACGAAGTCGATCGAGGGCGAGTGGCAGTTTGGAGCCGTCCCGAAGCGATGGCATCTCGAGTCGAAGTACTCCATCGCTACACACAGCAAACAGTAACAGCAAGACGTCGGGACTGATAGAGGACGACAAGGTCTCGACGGACTCGGAGCGAGACCAAGAGGCGCGAGGGCGGGCGCGCGACCGAAGATGAATGAAGCCGGACGGCAAACACACCTCTCACACCATGATACCCTTTTACATCCTTCCTTTCCAGCATCTATCATTCTTAGTTGACGGGAACGGATTTACGAAGCATACAACAAGACTGTCCGACATGAGTAGAAAGGCCTGCGAATCAATGCTATGAGCGAACAAGTAGCTGAGAAGCAGGTATGAAGATTAACGTCGTTCATGTACTTCCGACGCGTATGTAGTTCCGACGCATTTTGAAAATTCCGATTCCCGACCTTATTAGTGTGTGCCGCTTGCATGATCGTGAGCTCGACTGTTTGTTACCTGCATGAACCCCACCAACCCCGCTTTCTGTCACCACCATTGGCATTGTCACCACACATTGTAGCTGTCAAACATTGCAATATTACTCAAACTCCACAACCCAGCAGTGCTATGGCTCGGCCGTCCTCCTCCAAGCGTACAAGATACTATAGAGCGTCGTCTGCTGCTGATCGTGACAACAGGGAAGCCCAACTTGCCCAAGCCACAGCAGAGCTAGACGCTGGACAGCATCATAGTGTTTCAGCAGCTGCCAAGGCACACAACGTGCCTGAAGTCTCGCTACGCCACCGCCGCAATGGCCGACAATCACATAAAGATGCCCACACCACCCAACAAACACTTACACCTGCAGCTGAAACCGCCCTTATCGAGCATATCCGGCGCTGTGCCTGCAGCGGATACCCTCTGACGCCTGCGCTTATCCAAGAGTACGCAAACTCTGTTACCTGCCCTGTTCCTGGCCGGATCGACGCTCCAGAAGTTGGTCACACATGGCTCCAAGCATTTCTGCTGCAGCATCCATCGCTTAAGTCCGCATGGAGCTGATGCTTGGAGAACTCACGGCTCAGGGGCACAGACAGGGACGGCATTCGATCATGGTTCAGTCGGCTGGAGGAGACCATATGCAAGTACCATATCTTGTCCACCAACATCTTCAATATGGACGAGAGTGGGTATCGCTTTGGTCAAGGTGACAGTGAGCGGGTCCTTGTGCCTGATGGTGACAAGGCTGCTCGATTCAAAGCACAGCCGGGCTCACGAGAGATGGCAACAGTGATTGAGTGTATTGGAAGTGGTGGTCAGGTACTGCTGCCACTGGTGATCACAAAGGGTCATATACATACAGTCGGAGAGCAGCAGCGGATAGAGGGCATTCCCTCGTCCTGGCAGTTTGCTAAATCTATCAATGGCTGGAGCACCAATGACCTAGCCATGCTATGGCTCGACAAGGTCTTCGACGCTAACACAAGGCCGTCGATGCAATCAGAGTACCGCTTGCTCATCGTCAATGGCCATTGTTCTCACACCAACTCGTCCTTTGTCGATGCTTGCTGGTCACGCCGTATCATTCCATTCCTGCTCCCTCCACACTCCACCCACCTCCTCCAGCCTCTTGACATATTGATCTTTGGACCTTTAACCGGCACTTATTGCCGTATCATCAACAACGTGGCAGCTCACGTGCACAGCAACATTGACAAGGCACAGTTTGGAACATTCTATGCCCAGGCACGTGAGCAGGTATTGACGCAAACAGCTGCACAGAGGGCCTTCTCGGAGTCCGGTATCACCGTTTCACCGACTCCGGAGAAGGTCTTGGCAAGACTAGCCGGCGGCAACAGCTCAGGAATGCTGCAGCAATCGCCACTGCAGGAGACCGCTGTTCCATGCACAAATACCTCGGTCAACGCCATGTTGGACAACTTTCGCTCAGTACCAGATCCTCGGGACGCTAGGACGCTCAAACAGAGTCTCCTCGAGGCAAGCGAGGAGGCACAGGCAACGATATCGGTGCTACAGGCCAAGAACACTGTATTGCGAGCTCAGGAGGACCAAAACAGGAAGATAGCAAAGAAGGTGAGTACGAAAGATACTGATCGTGATCAGAGGATCCTCTCGAGAGACAGGATGATCTCTCGAGAGTTTGCTGAGCGCGAATTGGTTGTGAAGGGTGCAGCAACGGCAAGTCAGCAGGCTCAGGACCGTCAGCAGGAGGAGAGGCAGGAGGTGACACCACCACCTGCTGCAGCTGATGACGACGACGACAAAGAAGATGATGATGGCGAAAGCATTTTGGCAGCATTCATGGGCACCTGTCGGCGTCCAGTACAAACTTACGGTCACAGACTCGATGACAAGCAGCCGCTTAACGCCATCGAAGACACCGATGCTGACGCCAACAACTTGTATGATTCCGTTCCTGTAGCAAGCTCTTCTCGCAACAAGCTGTAGTTTCGTTCCGGCTTTCATGTAGCGTAGCATCTCATGGTATTGGCAATGTAAGTTAAGCTCAGTTCTCAACACAAACAGTGCTTGTCACGATCCGACAAAAGTACTACCATCAAACAGAATTTGAGATTCAAGGATGCGTCGGAACTACCTAAAACACGTTACTGTCAGTGTCGTCGGAAACCGGATCGCGGGTATCGGAGAATAACTCCACATGCTGCAAAAAAGTGCATTTGAGCAACATCTCTGAGCAGCTTGAGCTTCCTGCACTTCATGGTTCCGTCCATCCTACCACCTTATCACCAGATCAATCGTCAGCTGGCATGAAGCACACCTATTCTCATCATCAAAATGGCTGAGCCATCATTTCAGATGCCGGGTCATCGGTGGGATCCGGAGAAGAAGCGATTCTTCAAGATCCTTCCTGGCCAGCCTCCTCCACAACCTACCTCCAAAACCTCCGGTTCCAGCAAGGCTTCTGGCGGTCGCAAGGGCTCGAAGCTCACTGGCAAAGAGCAAGAGCTATCGGCTGGTCAGCAGTATGGAACTACGCCGCGTCTACCAGCGATACAGCTTCGGTCTTTGTCCAGACCACAGTCGGCAAGGCACCCACGACCCTTTCCAGACACTATCATCGACCCAATAACGATCAAGCAGCAAGGCAGTACGCCCTTGACCTTCCCATCTCACTGTGAGCAAGCTCGAATAGAAGCAGCATATTCTCACTTAGCTCTCTTTCGAGCAATGCAACCTCGACCATACCCCAGCAGCCGGCACAACGTAATCGCCTTCCAAACCGACATTGACAATCAATCCCTTCTTATACTAACGGATCACGGCGGCGTCTTCCGACTTGCTCAGCTGTATGGAGTGACCGACATCCTATACACAGGTGAGAGACCCACATCGTCACTCTTCCTCCGCAGTCGCCACGTTCTGTTCCACAGCCCCTTTGTCTATGAAGGATACTACGAACAGCTTTCCTATATCCGACTTTGGTCACCACTTCGCGATACCTACCCCTTCCGCCCACGTCCACCTCCACCAGCAACAGGAACCTTCCCGAACCTTCCCGAGATAGATCGCTCCACAGCCTTTCCCGAAGCTATTGCTGAGCACGATCTTTCATCGTGGGCCCTCCACGAACATCCCCCTCCCAAAACAGCAGCTAAACAAGCGCTGGGTATCCCCGAACAGGAGGATGGAAAGATTATCCTCGCCATCTCTAACTGCAAGTATATTTACGTCTTCCACACCCAGCCACCGGGAATGTACTTGAGTGGAGAACCCAAACAGTATTGGTCCGGTGACAGCGATTGTATGGCCCTCACCTTCAGCAGCGATGGAGAGATGTTGTACTGTGGGCTAAGGTCAGGTGGAGTGGTAGAAATGCCATGGGATCAGCCGAAAGGTGTCCCGCCCAAGTTCAGGTATCTGGTGGAAGGTGGTGCGGGGTCAGTGACGCAATTGAAAGTTGTTTCGGAGGAAAAATTGGTGGTGGTTAGGATCAACGGGGTTGTTGAGCTCATTGATACGAAGACGGGAGAGACGAGGAAGTTTGAAGGTCATGTGAACTCGTATCAGTTTGGATTGGGGTTTGCTGTTGATCCAGAATTAAGGTTGTTAGCGCTGGCGGGATTGGATAGGAGAGTAAGAGTTTGGTCTCTTGATTCCTCCTTACCTCTCGGAACCACCGCTACCACCTTATCCGCGAGGGATCAGCATCGCATAGATCCGGAGATGGATCTATGGGACCAATCCCAAACCCCCGCTTTCCGCACCGCACATCCTCTACCAAACGATGCTGAACCCGGCACACCAGCAGTACAAAAAGGCTCAACACTAAGCAGCATAGTCTTCCCCTCAGATGTAAAGGCTTTACATTGGAACCCGAGATCTGTTTGGGAAGGATGCGATCGAGAAGAAGCAATCGCCATCGAACAAGAACAAGATGAGAACGGTGGAGGAAGGGGGATGGGGATGCCAGAGAAGAGGTGGAGGGATCTATATGTGGGCGCCGGGGAATGGTTGTATCAGTTTAGATGGCCTTGAACGGCATCACCTTTGCCGAAATTGGCATCCTCCGGATGTATAGTATTCATAGAACATACCCTCTTGACTGAAGTCAAGGCGTTCTCACAACACAGCGACTCATGCTCTTCGGAGTGCCATGTGTCAAGCGCAAACCAGACACGATGCTACTAGCGTTCAAATCGTGACTCAAGCTGCCACGCAGCAAAGAAGAGTGGGAGAGAGACAAACGACACAAAGACAGACAACACAGGCTTGAGTTTTGATGAGGGTGAACGAGATATGCATTGCAACGAGAGGGGAATGAAGAGAAAGCAGGAAACTCAAGGCAGAAAAGAAAATCTCAAGAGGGCGATCTTTCCAGTGGGAAAAGCGTTCCCTCGCATAGTCTCAGTAAGCTCAGAGGAGCACAGACAAACGAAAGAGGCAAGCACACACAAGAGTCACGACCACCTCCGTCCCAATCCATCTTGATCATCTCCGGTCAAGCTCTCCAGCATCGATACCGGACAATGGAAACAATTGTGATGGAGCCTGCACTAGTTCCATCATAGCAATGAGTCCGAAGCAAGGCGTAAATAGGCGCAGCATTAGCAGTTTTATGCAATGACGAACTAGAGATGGAAAGATGGAAAGGGGGGAGGGGGGTGACCCAAAGCCTAATTCGAGACTTAAAGACGCTCTGGTGGACGTTTGGGTCAAAAAAGTGGGAATGCCTTGGAAAGGCGAAACCCGGATATATGGGCGCGAAAAGGAAGTATGATTACACCGTGTGGATTGGAGATACTGAACCGAAACGACGACACGCAAAAGCGAAGAACGACCGGCCATGAATGCAACGCAACAGTATACGGAGTGGGAAAGATAGAGAGAGTAAAGGGTAGGGGTCGGACGTGGGAGCGAACCCAAGCTTCTGTCTGGAAATCGACGCGCCGTACAGCCCTTCGGCACCTGGAGAAAAGTTCCGAAAGAACTCGATCGAGGCAGAGAGACTGAATTGCTGGTGGACACCGAGGCGGGTGAATGGACCCTGTTCGATGTTGTCCTATCCCTTTTTGGTTCCCCGAATGATAACAACGAAGTCATCATCTAAGGAAAGTACCGCCTAGGGGGCGAAACCGTTTAGAGGAAGCCAATGCGGTTGGAGACGTCAAGGGCATCCTGGTCAGGGGTGAGGCGGACGAAAGCCTTCTTCTTGCCGTCGGGGCGGATCAAGGTGTTGATCTTGGCGGCCGAGACATCGTAGAGCTTCTTAAGAGCACCCTCGATCTGGCGCTTGTTGGCAGCACGGTCAACAATGAAGACAATGGTGTTGTTCTCCTCGATCTTCTTCATGGCCGACTCGGTGTTGAGAGGGTAGAGGATGGTGTGGAAAGCATCCATGCGAGGAGCGTGGGGGACAGCCTTGCGGGGGTACTTGGGGTTCTTGGCAAGGTCGAGGGTCTTGGGGCGACGGAAGGTGGTGTCGGTGCGGACCTTGCGGATCTTGGAGCCGTTGGTACCCTTAAGGGCAGCCTTCTTGGCGGCGGTGGCCTTGACGGCCTGGGGCTTGTTCTTGGCAACACCGGCGGCGGGCATCTTGATGATATTAAAGGATTGGTGGAGGAGGTGATGGTCTTTAGGAAGGGGAAGAGGCGTTGAACACGGCTCAATCTCAAGCTTCCAGATCGCGCAACTTGGTCTCTTCAAAGAAAAACGAGACGAACAAGCCAAAACTAACATTCGAATTTGCACAAAGAATGCCAGGATCGGCCGAGCAGAAAAGTCATGTGATTCGAAATTTTTGGTAAAATAACTGTTAGACCAACGACATTCTCTTTGTTAAACTTTTGCGCCACACAAAATTAAAATTCGTCACAGTGTTACAAGCGTCTTGTTGAACAACTTGTGACCATGCTACGAGGACAACACCATCCCCCGAATCGATCCGAGCTCCTTGTCAGCCTGCGCGTGACCAGTAGACTCCGATGAGCTTTGAGATGGTCTTCTGACCATGATGGAATCTGCGGGTGACTACCAGCTGATGAACGACGCTGATGGGGTCGAGGGCGTCAAGAGCCTGGAAGGTTACTTTCAAAGTCAGTCGCCGAGCAAGCCACTTTTGGAATGTTGATCAGTTGGAAGAACAGTCGTCTTGATAGAGACAGCATTCTTGGAAGCGGTCGATGCTCTGACGTGATTGCTAGGGTGACCCCGCCTGACCCGCGACAGTCAACCAGGCACAAGGGCAGCTCTCATTGGATCGCACAACTACGTCGTGAAAGGAGTGGGCTCTCGTGAGAAGTGTGGGCTATCGACAGAGAAGCAAATGCATGGTGCACCGCTTCCCTGCAGATGCAACAGGATGAAGTGTCTGGCATCGTGCATTTCTCATGCGCGGTTGCCCTCAAGCTGATTGGCGAGCGATACACCACAGCTGATACAGGACTACTGTACTGTCCTGTCGATGCAATGCTAGATAGTAATGCGGACCGCGTGTAGGAAGGTATCAATGTGGGGATAGCAAATGAAAACCTTGCGATTGGCATCAGCTGATCTCAGCGGTTTGTCTCATATACGTCGTCCTGCTTTGAGAAGGTTAGGATCACTTGACAGTGACAAGCGCTGTCGAGAAGAACTGCGTAGGACGTAAAGGGTTTATCGGTCGTCGGCCATTCACAGGCGAGTCGGGAAGGGGGACCCGGGGAAGGCAAGCCACATAATCCGGGGTAGAGGCGCGGCAGTTGATGGCTGAGTTGCGACGATCAAACTTCTCGCTAAGACCGGCCCAGCTATTCTGTTGCAACTTCTTCTGATGAGGGTCAATCTGTTCTTCTCGCCTGTACGGAAGGCGGGATGAGAGAGCAGAGGCGGAGATGGAAAGAAGCTTTTCTTTCTTCTCCTGGCGTCAAGAAGGTCTCGCGTGGAATTAGGAAAGTCGAAGCCATCGGTGTGCCTGACGGCAAGAAAATAACGTTGCCGGTCGGCTTGCTGAACATATGAGCCGTTCTCGTGGTCCTCCAGGGGATGCAGCGATGCTGTGACCGAGAAAGTAGGAGAAATAGGAACAATAGACTTTTGGAACCAAGTGTCGGATGTCTCCGGTTGAGGTCACATTACTCTGCCTTCGCTGTTTGTTTGACTCAACGTTCGCGAAGATCCATTTGGTTACTTTGGAATGGCGCAACTGTAATTGAGGCGCATGTGCTTCATCGTCAGTCGCCCACATCGTCATTCGCCCACGTCAATTTGGAAAGCTGTGCAGGTCCTTGTATCAGATACGGTACAGTTCGTGTGTGTCCGCGGCAGGAACGCATGACCATCATCAGCAACAAGATCTAGTCTGCTGCTCGAAGCCAAACGCAGCAAGGAAGCTTCAAGGGCATCTCATGCGTTCGAGTGATCTTATCAAGCCACGATGCAGCAAGTGGGTTGAGGGTGGGTGCCAGGTACGAGACAATCGCAAGATACAGTAGAGGAATCGACGTCTGCAGCGTCACCTGGTCACTGTTTTTAATGACGATTTGTAATCATATCTGCTCTTCCTTGTCTCTTGTTTAGATATTGCACACTGATCGCTCTTGATGTTCGATGGAGAGCCCTTGAGACGTACGTGTGGCATCCCTCCAAGATACGTTATCGTGAGCAACAGTCGCATGAGATGTGCAGCTGATAGCAAAGTTTCGTGTCAGGCGTTGATAGCGATAGCGCACCTCAGGCTTTACATAGAGTCGGACGAAAGATAGCGACTGGTGGGACCTGCGATTGTGGGTCGAGGCTCTGATAGTTGCAATGTGAGGTCAGCTGCACGAATGGGGCAAGTTCGGTCTGGCAAATGGTGGGCAGCTGCTGAGCGTCTCATTGTGTCTTGGTCGAGCTCGCGATAGGAACACTGAGAAGGCGGATACAGAGGCACGAGACGACTCAATTGACAGTGGTGCATTGGAACTCCAATTCAGGTCCGTCGAGAGCAAAGGTTTGGAACCGAGATCACACCCCCTTTCCTCATGCTTTTTAGACAAGGAAGAAGTGTTGCTGGAACAACAGCAGGAAACGGGAGAACCGACGACACGACAGCGAGTGTCAAAAAGGGTCGAAAGGCCACGCGAGCTGTAAGTCTTCCCGTGGGTCAACTCGCTTACTTGTCCGAGGATCCGCGGATTTCTGCGAGATGAGAGACTCGAGCGGGCGGAACAGCAGTGTGTCAGCGAAATACAGAAGCCGTTCTGCAGCAAATGAGCAGCCACACAAAATTCGATTTCAAATTACATTTTCAACGACCGCCGCCGGAGAAGCTTTTCTGGCTCGCGTCCATCACCGCAGGCTCAGTTAGACAGCCGCTGTCAACCGCATCCGAGCAGTGTCAATTTCAAAAAAACAACAACAACAACATTCCGTCGCACTCAGACAGCGGTCAGATGCAAGAGATGCCGCTTTGCCTCTCTTTGAACCAATCAGAGTTGATCAGCTGAACCAACAAGAGTTCTACCCCGCTTTTGTCGTTGGGTCTCGACTCCCTGAGCTAGGTCAGCGGTACACTCCCATTGGTGCGCTGGTTGGTAAGCTTCGGTCTCGATTGTGCAGCTGCTGATATTTCCGATCCCGTTCTTCCGACAAGTTTGGCAAATATCTTTCCCCGACTGTGATGACTGGAGCTGTACGTTGAGTTGCGAAGGAGGGGCGGTCACTTGGTCAAACGCTGGAGCGAACAAGTGTGTCAAGCAGCAAAAGAGGGTCAATGCTCTGCGGGTCTCTGCTGCACCGCGGATGCATCATGCGCCATGTCAAAACAGAAGGTGCCGTCTCATTGGTCGAATGATCCATCAAGCCGTGATCGAGGGTGTGGCTTACCTGTCCCCTCATCGTGCAACCTGTCACGATCAGATAGCTCCACGCTCAGCAGTGACACAGCGTCATCATCGTTGACCAATGAGAAGCTCTTGTTTCGACGCCAGTTGCGGGGTTGCGATGAAGCTTGCAGCCAGCCAATTGAAACACGACGTCGTTGTTCTCCTCACTCATTGTTGACGATGATTGACCTTGATGCTGGCGTGATTTCACGATCAAGCTCATTTTACAATTGGGGTTGCGAGCAGGATTTCTTCGCAATCTTTGAATGAGAGGTCTGAAAGGCTTCTCTGCCTCTGCATTGTAAGGTTGAAAGCAGCAGTTGTTGTCGTATCTTCCGATGGATAAGGTGATTTACTTTCCGATGGAGGAAGAAAGAGGGCCGCAATGGGCGGGCGGGCGAGTAAAACTGCGCGGACGGATGACCCGAGGCTGTTGAGATAGGACACAGCACGGAGAATCTCCGCTCGGTTGCACGGTCTGCAAAAGCGCAGGCTCCAGCTTCGGCTGCTTCCCGAAAGCTCACAACAAATGTCACTCTTATCTTGCCCACTCTCAAGCCCATCTGGTCCCGCGAGCCCTGAAATGTACACGTCTCCACAATTCATACTGCAAGCACAATCGCAAGCCTTGCTTTCAAAAGATAAGGACGACAGAGCAGACAAGGGACATGTGCGAATATGGATAGCTGCAATGCGACTTATCCATCCAGAGGGCAAGAAAGAGAAGGGCAACGGTTCGTGAAGGACGTCGTCTGATTGGCGGCGGATTCGCCATTTTGGTTGGCTGTCTCGACCTCGTTTCTTCTTACAATCTAGACTCCGACTCAGATGCATCCTACCGCGCCTGCCAGCGAAAGTAAAGGAAATATTTTTTTTTAAAAAAGAAAAAGAATTCTCATTTCTGCTCCCCCTAGACAATGACAGCTCGCTTTCTCGTGTTCCTGCCCCAATGCCAAAGCCATGCGACACTCGCTACCTGCTCGATAAGCCACCTGCAGACCCCACATTTGCTGATTGCGCTATCGTACCAGTCTCAGTAGACCTTCTCTCATTGGCTACCCGTTCCCCGTCCCTCACAGCAAGGGCGAACCGTACCTCATTTCTCTCCTCTTGTGCCGTGCTCTCCTATCTTTGGTTGTCGAAGTGCGCTCGTCCTTCGCGCTACCCTACATACGACTCCGCCATTCCGGTGCTCGCCATGAAGGTATAAAGCTCTCCCTGTTCCGAAGCAAGTGTTCCACCTCTTTTCTCCATCAGCGTTTCTCACCCTCCCATCCACGCACCCCTAGACTCATCTCCTATCACAATGGCTGCTCACTTCTCTCCCACAGAGGAGAAGGACAAGTCCGGCTCCTTCACCCAGAAGCACGACGCCTACATCGCCACTCTCGAAGATGGCGCCGATTCCGACCAGACTAATGCCTTCGACCAGCGCAAGGGCGAAGAGCTCAAGCACGCCCTTCTTCCCCGTCACATGGCCATGATCTCCATCGGTGGTGTTATCGGTACAGGTCTTTTCCTTGGTACTGCCTCTTCCCTTCACAATGCCGGTCCTCTCGGTCTCTGGCTTGGATACCTCCTCATGGGTTCCGTCTGTTACGCCATGATGATGTGTCTCGGTGAGATGATCTCTTACCTTCCCGTTCCCGGTGGTCACATCAAGCTCGCTGAGCGTTTCGTCGGAAAGCCCCTTGCCTTCGCCATGGGCTGGAACTACTGGTACAACTGGGTAATTGTCCTCCCTGCTGAGCTTTCCGCTGCTGCCGTCCTCACTTCTTACTGGTCCGATCTCAACCCTGCCATCTGGATCACCGTCTATCTCATCATCGTCGTCGCTATCAACTTGCTCGGAACTCGCGCCTACGGTGAGGCTGAATTCTGGTTCGCCTCAATCAAGATTATCACTATTGTCGGCCTCATTATTCTGTCCATCTGCATCGACCTCGGTGTTGGCAAGCAGGGCCGTCTCGGCTTCCGCTTCTGGAAGGAGCCCGGTCCCTTCAAGCAGTACAACAGCATCCCTGGCTCTCTCGGCCGCTTCTTGGGATTCTTCTCTGTCCTAGTGAATGCAGCTTTCAGCTTCATCGGTACCGAAATTGTTGCTATCGCATCTGCCGAGGCCAAGAACCCCCGCAAGTCCGTTCCCAGCGCTATCCGCAAGGTCTGGATTCGTATCTGCCTCTTCTACTTCCTCGGTACCTTTATGATCGGTCTCGTCTGCTCCTCCAACGCTCCCGAGCTCACCAAGGGCGCCAAGACTGCCGCTCGTTCCCCCTTCGTAGTCGCGATCAACAACGCTGGTATCAAGGCTCTTCCTTCAATAATCAATGCAGCCTTGATTACGAGTGCAGTTTCGGCCGCTTCGTCGGATCTCTTCACCTCGAGCCGAGCCCTGTACTCGCTCGCTATCGGTGGATCTGCTCCGCGTATCTTCGCCCGCACCACCAAGGGCGGTCTTCCTTACGTGGCCGTCGGTGTGTCGATCATGTTCTCCTTCCTTTCCTACATGTCGGTCCGCGACGGCGCAAGCACCGTATTCGGGTACTTTGCCAACATGACGAGTATCGCAGGCATGGTAACTTGGTTCTGTATCGGTTGCATGTATGTAAGATTTTTTGGAGCAATGCGGGCCCAGGGAATGTCTCGCGATGTTCTTCCTTACCGTGCCTGGCTCCAGCCCTTCTGCGGCTACTGGACCATCGCCACCACCTTCATCGTCATGCTCTTCAGTGGTTGGTCCATCTTCCTCAACGGCAACTGGTCTACCAGCGACTTCGTCACCACATACTTCCCCATCCCCTTCTTCATCGTCCTTTACGCTGGCAACTGGTTCTACAACCGTGGCAATGGCACTCATATTCCCGCCAGCGAGGTTGATCTTACTACCGGTCTCCGCGAGATTATCGAGGCTGAGGTGCCCGATGAGAAGCCTACCACCATCGCCGGCAAGGTCTGGCACTTCATCTCCTAGACAAACATATACCAGTCTCACGACACCTTTCTGTTTCTCCTCTCATGTATTCTTGCTACATTTTTCTCCCACATCTGCTATGGGTCTCATGCACTTTGTAACGTAACGCTTCTTCGTCGCGGTCAAAAATGACAATGCCTTTCAAGGCTCTTTACAAACGGTAAACTCCTTTCTGCCTTGATCTGTTTCCGCTTCTAGTCCCCGCACATGCAGTCATGTCGAATAATGCCTTGAGCGGGCTTATTTTCTTCAAATTCACCCGCGACCGCTCTGCGCTGTACATTGCTTCTCACAGTCAAGTCAACCTCCACGAAGAACGGTCGACTTGAAGCTGTACGTCTGCTCTGCAAAAGCTGCGCGACGACTTTTACTCACATACAAATGCTTGTAACATTGCGAAATAGCTTGAGAGGCGAAAGCTCTGAGGCAAAAGCTACTTCACAATGTTTCAAGCATTCGTGTGTGAGTAAAAGTCGTCGCGCAGCTTTTGCAGAGCAGACGTACAGCTTCAAGTCGACTGTTCTTCGTGGAGGTTAAAGACTACTCGATCAGGCCGTACGTGAACATACAAAACCACCACAATAACCTTAGTGAAGATGCGAGAAAGAAGCTCTCACCTGTTCGATGAGAACCACATCCTTGGAAAGGAAGTTGCACAGCTACCTCACGGCCCAGTTACGATTGCCACAGAGCGCAAAAGGCAGGAGGCTATCTTTGAGCTCATCTCGACAGAGACCGCTCATGTCTGCGACCTTCATATCATCGTTGAGGTGTTCTTCAACTCGATGCGGATCATGCTTTCCGAGAAGGCGAGCACTGATATCATTACCAATATCGAGAGTGTCAAGGGTCAGGACCAATTCCAGGACGACAACATGAAGCTCGGAGGAGTCAGAACTCAAAAGAAAGCCTGCTCGCTGTTGTTCAGAAAAAGGTGATTGGATACGAGTTTCTCGAGCACCCCAGACTTCTCTCAATTGTGACACAATCTGGATCTCCCTGTCAATTTGCCATACCTCGAGGCTTCAGACCTCCGTATTGAGTCCCACAGCACACAATCACTGGACAGCTAGTGCGACCATCAAGTCCTCTCTTTGGTTTCGTTCTCGAGCAGCCTTGTGCTCACTGTCGCGCGGCTTGACGTTATGTACTTAGTTGCTCTTGTCACTTGTCTGTGATCGCACTGGATGACAGTAAGCCCGGCAATCAAAGCTCGCTGTCTAGAGCCGCGGATACATGTGCATATCTCACACTCAGCTGGCTGGAATGTATCTCAGTGGCGAACTTCAACAATATTGGTCCGAATCAACAAATAGCTTTCCTACATCCGACTTTGGTCTCCACTCCGAGACAACTTCCCCTTCTGCGCCCGCCCTCGTCCTCTAGAAACAGGGATCTTCCCCGACTACCCCGAGATAGATCGCTCCACTGCCTTTCCCGACCCTATTTCCGAACACGATCTTTCCTCATGGGCCCTCCACGATAACCTTCCATACAAAACCGCAGCAATGCAATCCCTGGGTATCCCCAAGCAGGAAGATGGGAGTGGTCCTCGCCATCTCAAACTGCAGGTATATCTACGTATTCCACACATGGAACCACCACGGGTGTATCTCAGTGGAGAACCCAAACAGTATTGATTGGGCGACAGTGATTGTATGGCTCCCTTTTTCAGCAGCGATGAAAAGAAGCTGTATTTTGGTCTAAGGTCAGATGGAGTGATAGGAATTCGCTCAGCTGTCCAACAACGCGCTTGCTTTTTCCGCATCCACAAAATCGCATCCGCACACCTCCAGAGACGGACACTTCACACTCGGGCAAACGTTGTTCACATACGCACGCGGCACACAAAAAATATATGGGAAGTTGCAGTCATGAATTGTTCGTTCGTATACATTGAAGCCGGACGCTAGCTTTATTTACGCGCTCCATTGATAACCTTGATCCAAGCCTGTGCGCTTCGAGGATTGACAGCTCTCAACTTGAGCGTGTCAGCCTGAGGAGGAGCACCCGCAACAGAAGGCATTGAATGGACGACATTAAATGCATCGGCGTGCTTTGAGCTCTTTGACTTTGCTTCTTGCGCCTTGACCTCGTTGACAGGAATGGGCATGCGATAGAGACTGATATCCTGCGTATGGAGCACCAGCAGCAAATCGGTTGTGAGTACTAGGCGCAACTTGCGACCTGACTTGGACTTGGACACCATCTCATCGCGCAACACTCGTCGATGTCGCTTGATACCTGGCTGCCAAGGGTCGGTGAAAGGCTTGGTGAGGTCGAGTCTCGCTTCTTCACCAAGCCACAAGTTCTCGGAGAGCTTGGAGAGGGCAGTGGCATCCTCGTTCTCGCGGATTGCTTCGTTGGTCTTAGCAAGGATGCTTTCGGATGTCTCCTTGGCTGCTTTGACGCGTTCGTAGTCTGCGTGGTCTTGCGGCGTGTAGCGGAGGATCTGTCCGAGCAGGAGTGGGTATCGGGTCAGCCTCTGCATCGGCACAAGGAGGAAATGACTGAGGTCGAGTCCTCGTGCTGCAGGATGGTTGCTGCGGAGGTTCATCAAATGAATGTCAACCCTCGTGTCGCGCTTCCGCTCAGCCTCGAGGATCTCGCTCGCGCTCTGCTGATTGACGCAGTACGGCAAGTAGACACTCATTGCGGGCATGTGGCGCTCCAACACGTCACCGATCGTGGTGACGAACAGCCTGTCCTCCTTCTGTCTCGCCTCGAGATCCGACAAATACGTCACTGCCGTGAAAAGAACGCTCTCGATATTGGCGAAGATAACAGTGCTCGCCTTCTCGGAGAGCATGCTTTGCATAGAATTGAAGAAGACCTCGACGATAATTTGCAGGTCGCGGACGTGGGCGGTCTCGGTCGAGATGAGCTCGAAGATAGCCTCCTGTCGCTTGCGCTCTGTGTCAGATAGACCAGAAAGCAGCTCAGGACCAACAAGGCTAGACCATGAAGGAGCACCGGCCCGTGCAGCTGCGCTCTCAGACGTGTCTGATGATTCCCCGCTGAGACGCTGTGGCTCCCCGATCGAAGCAGGCTGCAGTAAGCCGCTGGACGTGTTGCCACTGCCCATAGCGATAGGGCCACTGACGATTCTGCTTCCGATGCCAGAACCGGGACGATCAGTGGGGGCAGAAGAGCCGGTCCAAGCGCTGCGATGCGACATAGACTTGATGGTGGAGAGGAAGCCCGAAGTGCGCGACGGAGCTTCGCCGGCTGCTGAGCTTGGTCGTGCTGGAGAGCCAGGAACGACAGGAGGCGGCGACTTGGGTGGAACAGCTGCGTTCCTTGCTGCAGCTCCACTGGCCGTAGCTGGCAAGATTGGCTGCAGTGAGACTTCCTTTGTAAGCTTGAGGTAGCGATCGTATGCATCTTCCATGCGATCCTCGGGCGCAACATCGGCTTGACCGGCAGAGCCGACGGCTGACTGAGCCGGATCTCGTCCAGCATCGATTGGCACAGCGGGAAGGTCTCTGCTGGGACGCTTTCGAGGTCGGTGAGGTGGCTTGCGACGCTGCGGCTCTTCTGGCTTCGATGGTCGCTTGGTGGTGCGCGAGCGCGAGAGCATCATGAGTTCGTCGATATTCTTATGTCGCTTCTGGCCTGGTGGTGGAGGTGGACGGCGAGACGGCGTTGAAGTTTCGCCAGAGTCGCCACCTCCGACGTCACGGGATTGACCTTCCAGCGCATCACCTTTCGGCTCTGCCGACACCAACACTCCCGCCGCTTCAAGCACACGCAGTCGCTCGGTGGTGTGTTGACGGATCTCTGCGTCTGTGTGCGGAGTTAGGTCTTCATCTCCGCCTGCTGCCACTTCGCCGTCATCGTCCTCATCATCAACGTCGCTTGAAGTCCATCCGGTGATCGAGTCAGTGTCCTCAGAGCTGTCTGCATCTGCAATATCACCTTGTTCCGCTTGACCGACAGCTTCACTTCCACCTGCTCCAGCATCAATGGACCCAAGTGCGTAAGCCACAGCTTCCATCTTGGACGCTTCAATCGCCTTTTGCATCCGACGATCCTCGCGCAGACGATCTACCTCTCTGTCGCGTTGATCTTTCTGCGAAGCTTCCAAAGCCGCGGCGAGCTGAGCTTCTTCGTCGGCGATGGCGTCGGCCTCGGCAGTGCTCGATGAAGGTGGCTGAATATTGACGGTGGACGAGCTGAGGCTTCGGGTTTCTTCGTCTACCATGACCCAATCAGCGCTCTTTACCTGCGTGTCGGCGCGAGACAGCGCTGGCCTGCTTTCAACTTCGTGGGCAGAGTCTTGCGACTGCGCGCTTACTAGGACGCCGGATCCGCCATCGCTGTCATCATGTGCATGGAGGGCTGTCTTTGGCGACTCTAGTGCCGCTACGAGATATCAAAGGAAACAAGATAAAGTCTCAGTATCGTGTACTTCGAGCTCCGCAACTACACGGCCTCAGAAAATGAGCTTGCAGATACTGCTCCGTTTCCCAGCGGAGCTCCTGGTCCTCTTCGGTCACGCATCTCACTCCCTGAGCACACTCCTCAACGCGGATGTTTCATCCACCTGCACAGGCACAAGACCACAAACCTCTCAAGGAGAGGAAGAGTCAGGCAAGGCAGGGGCCCAGGATCACATGGAACCCCCAACCTAGCCGCCCTTCCTCTCGGCCTTCTGGCCTTGTATGCATACGAGGCCAAAGGCACGAGGCGAATGCGTCATGGTACGAGATTCTATTGATAATGACCCTGGGCCGCTGTGAAGGGCGTGACACAGGGTGGAACAGAACGAGAGCGGACAGCGAATTGAGGGACGAAAAAATGGACGAAGAAATGGATGAAGGAAGCAAGGAAGGGGTCGAGCGAAACTTGCACTAACCAGAGAGCTCCAGATAAGTGGCGGGAGCGACAAGGATCTTGGGGCCGCCGACATCGACGCGCCACCAGTTGGCATCGTCTTGATCGACGACGAGGAGCTCGTCGCCTTCGGAGAAGGTGGCCTCCTCGGCGGAAGCTCCCGAGTAGTCGTAGAGAGCCTTTGCCTTGGCAGCTGTTGATGGCGAGATAAGGTTGAACAATAAAAAGTCAGTTTTCAACGCTACAATGGTCCTTATAACATCTAGTCGTTCACTTTCACTTACGCTTGTCGATCGGCTCAACATACGAGCGTGGGAAGAATCCCTTCTTGCTACCGTTCGCCACCGAACCATACCACCAGTCGCTGCTGGCATCCTTGGGCGGGTGCGCCGACAAGATGTCGTTCTCCTCAAAGGTGAGATCCTCATCTCGCTGTCCAGAATAGCCGTAGAGAGTTCGCACACGCACAGTGCGCGAGAAGTCAAAGCCTTCAACCTCGTCTTGGCTCGAGGCGGCGTGACCATTGGCGGGCTTGCGAACAGAGTCGAGGTCTTCAGGTCCTTCATCCTCATCCGGGCTGTCCTCCTCCAATTCCTCACGCACCGAGGGTTGATCGGGGACAAAGGCCGCCTTGGTGTTGGCCTGGTCGTTGGCAAGACTATTGGCCCAGTCAACGCTCTGTCGGTTAGGGTTGCCGGCTGCAAAGTCACCAGCGCCAGCTCCAGCGTCAAAGGAACCAGGCATGGCGGGAGCGGGAGGTGCGGGCGGCGGTGGAGGAGGGGGCGGTGCTGAGCCATCGGCGGCGTCGTTCGCAGAGCGCTCAGCGACGGCAGACGATGGTTCGGGAGCCGCAGGAGGGCTGGGAGGTGGCACGTAGGTCTGTACGGGAGGAGTTGCATCACCAATCACACTACCAGTGACAAGAGGTTTGGAGCGGTCAACAGTCTGAGCCTTCTTGAGACTCAGGCCGCCTTGGATCTGTCCGAGCAAAGCGCCACGGTCAACAGGTCCGGATGCTGGCTTGATGACAGGGGCGACTGGAGCGGCGGGGGCAGCATGTGCGGGAGGAGCACCAGGTGCAGCGAGTGGCGCAGGAGGAGCAGCCGGTGCAGAGGTTGGTGGGGTGGATCGACCACTGCTTGGGATCAAATTGCTGAACAGAGCTTGAGCAAGGTTCTGGCGAGTGGCACGAGTACTGGAACCAGGTCCGTCGGCGTCGTCATCGTCATCCTCCTTGTCAGAGTCCTCCCAGTCATCATCGTCATGCTTGGGCGCTGTGTGAATGGTGCGCGAAGCCGACGAAGGGGTAGCTCCAGTGGGCTGAGCAGAGACTGGCGGTGTGGCGCGCGTGGCGGGAGGGAGGTTCGAGTCCGCTGCTGACTGCTGTCCCTGCTGAGATCGGAAGAAGGGGTTGGTACCTGCACCTGGCGTCGAAGCGGCAGGAGCTGGCGGTGCGGCGGAGGTTGGACTGGCAGCAGCCCCACCGGCACCTTGCTGCATGCGGTGGAAAGGGTTGGTACTGGAGCCTCCACTGGGACTTGGCTGAGCCGGAGCGGGTGGTGCTTCGGGGGCGGGAGGAGCAAGGGTGGCGGGCGGCGCGGGTGCAGGAGCAGAAGCAGGAGCACCACGCGATCGCGAGGGAGGAGGGGGAGGAGCAGCCGACTTGCCAGACTTGCGAGAAGGAGGAGGAAGAGCGGACGACGAAGACTTTGCGCCGCTGTTGAACATGTTTTGACGCTCCTTGAAAGCTTCTTCTTGTCTGCGAGCTTCTTCCTCCTGCTCTTCGAGCTTCCTGAGTCGAGCTTCGCGTTCGGCCTTCTCCTTGGCGAGGACCTCTTCGCGTCGTCGAATCATGTCTTCCTGGTCGTCGATCTCCTCCTTGGCAGCTTGGACGATAGGAGCAGGGGGAGGGTTGTCAGCCTTTTCGGCCTCCTTGATCTCCTGCTTGACGGTGGCCAAGCTGGCCTTCTCAGTCTGCAGACGGTGCTCTTCGAGACGGGCCTTTCGGGCCTCTTCGCGTGCAGCAGCTTCCTGATCAGCCTGAGCGCTCTTGGCGGCAGCTTCGGCCTGCTCAGCTTTGAGCCTCTCCTCGACACTGGTGTCGACTGGAGTGGGACCAGCAGGAGCGACAGCACCGAGCATGCGCATGCGCTCCTGAACACGTCGTTGAGCCTCGGAACGGATCCAAGCGGCACGCTCCTCAGCAGACATGTTCTTGGGAGGACCGGAGCTGGCGGCAGGAGTGGAGGGAGCAGGCGCAGCAGCAGCGGGTTTGGCTGGCTCGGCAGGTGGAGGAGGGGGCGCAGACGAAGACGAAGGAGCTGATCGACCACTATCGCGATCTCTGTCATCGTCTCGGCGACGGTAGCTGTCGCGATCGTCATATCGGTCGTCGTTGCGCCTGTCGCTGTCGCGGTCAAAGGTGCCACGGAGATATTCGCCATCGCCAATTGCCGAGCCTGAACGGCTGCTGCCTCGATCGTCACCACGGAGGCGGTCACGGTCATCGTTGCCTGAGGAGTATCGGTTGTAAGGGTCGTTGCGACGGTCTCGCTCGCGACTTTCACCGAGCTTGCGATCACGCTGGCGGCTCTCCTTGGCTTCGATGCGCTTCTCGAGTTGAGGAAGTCGCTCGTGCATGAGGTGCATCAATTCACGCTCCGCTTTGCGACGGAGGTCAGCCGAGTCTCGACCGCCACGTCGATTGTAATACTCAATGTCGTCCTGGATGCGTCGAATGCGGTAGCGAAGGTCGTCCATCTCGCGTTCGAGCTCGCGGTCCTCGTCATCGTCGGCGCCCTGCTTGTCAAGCATCTTTTGTGTATTTTCGAGCTGACGCTTCATCTCGCTGAGATCGTCTGTGGCGCTCTGACCCTCGTAACGAACAGTCTTGCGGTCAAGATGACGACTGCTGCTCTTGTAGCCGGGGACATCGGCATCGTCATGCTTGTAGGCGGTGGCGTCCTTCTTGGGAGCGACCGGGTTCTCGTGGAAGGAGCGTGCCTTGGCATAGGAAGCGCCGCTGTTGGAACCAGCCTCGGGAATGTTGAGACCGGTGCTGTGTCGGACGTTGGTGTCCTTCTTGAGCAGGTCCTTGAGGAAGTCGACCGACTCGTTGAGATCCTTGGCGGATGGAGGGATGAGCTCGGAAGGCAAGGTCTCTGGCACTTCGTTGCCATTGAGCGCTCGGTAGATGAGACCCATGGCTACGTGGAACTCGTTGACGTTGAGCTTACCGCGGTTGCTAGTATCGGCGAGATGCCAGATCTGCATGAGCTTCTCAGTCTCGAGACCACTCTGACCAAAGACCTCTCGCGCAACGTCACCGCTGATGAAGCCAGTGCCTTGAGCATCCCAGGCACGGAAGATGGAGTCGTAGCTCTTGCGCTCTTCCTTGCTGAGTGCCCATGGGATCTTAGGCTCCTTGGAGCCTTGCTGCTGCTGGCTGAGGTTCTGGATCTGCGATTGGAAATTGGAAGGCTGCATGCTCGCTTGACTGAAGTTCATATTGCTGGCCATGGGTGCACCGGAAAAGGGCTGAGAGGCAGGCAAGAATTGGGCGCTCATAAGCTGCATTCGTGGATCGCGGATGGGCATGCCGGTCATCTGAGGCATGAGACCGGTCTGCTGCATCTGTAGACCTCCACCGCCCATTCCACCCATGTAGCCGGTCTGCTGGGGCTGAAGACCGCCCATGTATCCTGTAGGCTGGGGCTGGAGACCACCACCCATACCCATACCCATACCCATACCCATGCCCATACCCATGCCAGTTTGACCGGGAGAGAGGAAGTTAGAGGTTGCTTGAGGTCGGATGGATTGCATACCCATGCCGCCCATCATGCCTGTCTGTTGGGGAGCGAGGCCTCGTGGTTGCTGCTGTTGGTAGCCGAAACCGGTCTGCATGGGACGCTGGAATTGCGACATGCCAGGATAGCCGGTCTGCTGTGGCTGGAGGAAACCACTAGCCTGCTGCTGCTGTTGTGGGTAGCCGGTCATCTGGGGCTGCATCGGCTGCTGCTGTGGACGGCCCCAGCCTTGACCTTGCATGTTGTTGTACATGTTGGGCGAAGGAAGAAGCGCAGCGTCTGGGACCGACCGCTACTTGTGATGGATGACTGTCTTGACGAAGTGAACAAAGACTTGGATAATCTTACGGTGATGGAAAGTCGTCAAGTATGATCGTGATCCTAGGTTCGGACGACCTGTCAGTAAGAAGGAAAGGTCCTAAAGTGAAGGATCTGGATGATTCCGTGTGAGAACGGAGAGGATGAAATGGAGATGAAGGAGAAGGGATGGATGGACACGAGAAGGTCGGATTGTGGTGAGGAACAAAGGAAGAGTGGACAAGTCGAAGATCGTGGATGTCAGCGCTGAATTCGAGCTTGAGAAGCAGAACACCGAAGCGAGACAGGAGAGGGACAGTCGATCTCAGGGTCGGATGGAGCAGCAGCACCGCAAGCACGCGGCACAGCCTGCTTGAATGGTCTGTGCTTGCAAAGTCTCGATCCCATAACGCCTCAGCTCACAGACACACGAATCGGTCCCACACTCTCCTCTTCTTCAGAGGATTACAGGTTGAATTTCGATTTGCGTGACACGCAAGCTGAATTTGTACAGTCAAACCTCTCGAAATGACACATGTAAATTGAATAAAATAATTCAAAAATCGCGTTTTAATTTTGGCCTGAAAAAGGAGCAAAAACTCTAGCATCATCCTGCAGTGCTTACATAATGCTTCAAAGGTATATGATATGTATATTGTTCTGAGCCTCTCAATCAGCTCTGGACACTGAAGAAGTTAACAGAGGAAACTGTCCATGATGTAGTGTGATCACCAGGTGAAGAGGAAGCACTAGCAGAGATAAAGGATACTGAAGACACTTTGGACTCCTAGCCCATCTGTAGCACCAGTAGAGCTTGAAAAGGGCCCATAGAGTGCTACAGGAGTGGTGGAAGAGCAGTTCAAGACTCTCAAGTCAGCTCAGGATACCCTGGCAGACCATGGTCTTCTGACCTAAAAAGTTTCAGATGCTTTCTCAGCTTGTAGCTCTCATCCTACTGTATCACAATCAATTCTGTAGTCACACATTTAGTTTAAAAGCTCTCACACTTCCATAGGTGCTCTAAGTGATGAGCTACAAGAGTTTTACTGCTTGAGGACATCAAAATAATTTACGAAAATTTTAAAATAAATAATGTGTCATTTCGAGAGGTTTGACTGTAACTGCCTGCAGGAAAGAGCTTTCGGAGCATCCGAAGAAGTGTATTCACGACGTAGCCGTGCAGCAGCACTCTTTCAATTGCCTGCAACAGACGAGAAGCACAATCGTGATTGCAGGTAAGCTCTTCTCCCGATTGATCCTCCACTCTCACCACCTTCCGGCTCGAGGCGGACAGGGTCCATCACGGCAACCAAACCTTTCTAACACCTTCAACCTTCTCGACATCGTTGACAGCGGCTCACTACAGCGGGCATTTCTCGATATCGCTCAGACAAAAACACTAGTCGCAATGCCAGCATATCTCGTCGGAAGGTAAGTCTGACCCTCAGGGCGATCCTCTAGCAACACTGTTGGCTTCGGCTGCTGACTCCATGGTCGCTTGTTCTATCTATCAGGGTCTTCGATCCGATCCTTGGCCTTGCCACAGGAGTGATGGCCTACTTCCTCTGGGAGAACGACGGACGCAACGCACATGAGCGTCCAGAGGGTCGTTCACTACCAGAGCTCGTACAACGTCGACTTTCCAACCAGCCTCCTCCTGCTGACCTCTACGCCGGCCCAGCAGCAACCCAACGATCGCTCTTCCACATCCCATCCGCATCACAAAAATCTGCCGCCACCACAGAGTCAACAGACGGAAGCAGATCCACATCGCAGATCATTGAAGATGCCAAGAAGCGAGCGACCCAGAACCAGGGAGAGCAAGGATCTGATCTTCGAGCTCTTAGGACCGCTATTGCGGACGAGTGGAACCAATCCAGCACTTCGAATCGTCCTTAATAATCATTCTCATCGATCAGTCTCGTTGTTCCACTTGTATTCTACACCTCTTCCGAATCTGATGGTGACTACCTCATACACAAACAATCGTAATCTGCAAGCTTGGAAGTGCACCTAAATCGTTGAATTGATGTCGGACAAGAAATGCGAAGGATGCGTAGAAGTACATGGATAATACGGAAAGGATGCACACGTGATGCCAAGCCGCATGTGAATATTAGAGGACCATGAAGGTATGGGATGTTCATGATGATGACGACGAGACTCGGGAAAGCTGACAAACTGAGGGATCATGTGAGGATGTTGCTTGAATGTTGATCATGCCTGTGCTGCCCGTCGCGAATCGGCCGTCTCTTCACCGGCACGTCGACCGTCTTTCGCAACTCCCTGTCGACGGCACATCGGACAAGTGTTGGAAGACGTCGACATCCATCTGTCGACGCACAGAGCGTGGAAAGCATGTCGACAAGCCATGACACGGCATTCTTCGTCATCCTTCCAATCTTCCAGACAGACCAAGCAGCGCTCGGCCATGTTTTCGGTGATGTCACCGGCACCAACCAAAGCAGCCACCTCGGAGCCTTTGATCTTGTGCAACTCGCTAGCATCGATCTCTTGCTGAGTCACCGTGCTAGGCTTGTGCTGCATCGCCTGCATGGTGCTGAGCAAGTCCATCAAGATCATCAGATCTCGACCAGCAGTGGCTGGGTTCGAGGTCAGCAGAGGATGGTTGGGAGGGTAGCGACCACCAGAGACGAACAGCATGAAGCGCGATGCAGGCAACTCTTCACCGTTCGGACCTGCTGCTTCTCCATCCGAGGGCCCCGAAGCTGCCGAAGTGGGGGCAGCTTGAGCGCCTTCCGACTGAGCCCGTTGGCGAGGCATCGACGCCGTTGGTCGATCAGAGCCCAAGGTCGTGGGTCGCGATGTTTGCTGTCGCGAGCCGTTGAACTCTCGTCCAGGACCCGGAGCTCGGGCGCCTAGCATCTCATCACCGAATCTCTCCGTCACATTGAGACTGCGCACGCCAACCACGATGCATGGGACCAGCTGCGATGGAGCGATAGGGTCGAATCGGAAGAGACGGAAGAAAGAGAGGTTGCCGTTCTGGAAGTCTCGATCGCGCCTAGCCTGCGTTTCGCCGTCCACTTCTTCGGTGGTGGTCTGCGAAGAGTTACGCGCTTCGCTGTTGCTCGAGGGTGAGGCATCACCGTGCTGCGTATGTGCCTGCGCGGTCTCGCTGGTATTAGTTGAGCTGGTCGTAGCGACGGGCTCGTTGGCGTCACCGTCCAGTACTTCGGCTCCGGAGGTTGTGTCGCTTTGCGCAGCATGCTCGAAGTAATTGATGGTTTGCGCCTCGGCACGTTGCAGTGGAACTTCGCTCGAGGGTCGCATGAGTTGGACTGCAGCCATCAAGTCACGAACAAGGTGATTGAGGAAGCTGCCAAAACTGCCAGGCACACCGTCGGGCAAAATACCGTTTCGTACTTGACGGAGCGAGCCTGCAACATCGTTCGGACCAAGTGAGAATTCGGATGAGTGTGCACTAGCGAAGCCAGAAGCTCGAGCACCAGTCGACCATCCGTCTCGAGTGCTTTCGGGACCTCCCGACTGCGTATCGTCTGAACGTGAGCCGCGACCGGGCAGAAGGCGGCTGGGACGCATGAAGGTACCGATGGTCGATCGGACAAGCCGAGAGAGGCTGCTTCGAGGCGCATCTTGTTGCGAAGATGCAGTCTGTGGCTGCGACGCGCTGAGGCTTGCCGATCGTGATCGGACTGCTCCCGTAGGAGCTGCTGTAGTCGACGGCTCTTGCGCAGAACCAACACGGCCGAGCCGTTGCGAAGTGGCTTCGCGTTCGGCTGCATTGAGAAGGTGAGCAATGATCTCCTGCTGCCTTGCGGCTTCGGTGTTGACGGCCTCAGTGCCGGTGGCAAACCCGGTGGCAGTGCTTGTGGCAGGATGCGAGGCGTCTTGGCTGCTGACTGCATCGCTCGTGGTGTTGACGACCCTGCTAGAGGTAGAAGGTCCGGAGCTGAGTGACGAGCTGCTGACTCGGCGTGACAGAGCCGACAGTCGGCGTCGGAGGCCGTTGCTGAGACCAGCAACAGGACCGACACTGTTCTGCTGCTGTCCAGGTGTATCAGTGCTCGAACCGGAAGAAGTAGTGCGTTCGTTGCTGGGACGCGAACGCTGCCAGTCCGCAAGCCATCGCTCGTTGCGGTCGGTCGATGCTTGGTTCATTCGCTCAAAGGGACGACGAAGACTGGTTTGTAGCAGAGAAGGATCCACGTGGTGAGATTCGGACGTGTTGAGCAACGAAGCGGCGGTAGCTGCAGCTGCAATGCCAAGGATGCGGCTCAACATGACTGCCTGCTCTTCTAGCGTAACAGCGCCTCGTATGCCATCGCCTTCCAACATCGATCCGGTTGCGTCAGAGTGACTTCCAGAGTTGCCCGCTGCGCTGTGAGAGGCGCCAAATGCGGCTGGGACAGCGGCTGTTGCACCCGAATCTACTTCCTGATTAGCCTGCTGGCTCGTACCTTGAGCTGGGGCAGAAGCATCGGTGTCAGAAGCAGGGCGGTTGGGTATGGTCCGAGCAACGAGCGCACCTTGCACCACCATGGAAGTGCCGCTGATCATTTCTGGCTGCAAAGGAATGCGGATGGCGTGCGGTCTAGGACCTTGCGGTTGCTGCTGAGCTTGAGTCTGGGAACCAGAGGCAGATGGCAATCCTGCAGCAGAAGCGGCTGTGGCTTCAGTCGTTGATGCCGGAGCCGTCTGGTCAGGGACAATACCGGAGGGGCCCGGTGGCGCTCTGCCTGTTGCCATGGCTCCAAGCAAAGCAGCAATGGTGGCAGATGCCAGCGCTTGTGAGGGTGGAGCCGCAGTAGCTGAATGGGTTGATGTGCCCGAGCTTGTGGCTGCCATTGATGATTCCGTGCTGACACTGGGTGGACTGGCCGATGCCGCAGGGGCAGCAACAGCTGGAGCGGCAGCGCCGAGAGCCTCGAGAATCTGTCGCCGCGCACGCTCCCGCTCTTCGCGCAATGCATCAAGTTGTGGGGGAGGTGTAGCGCCATTGCCGCCTTCAAATGGAGAGTCATTGCCTAATTGGATAGCGTGGAATCTTTGCTGGAAGTCGGATTGAGATGAGGATGCGGGTGTCGTGTTGCTTGTCGTGGCATGTGCACTCGCTGCTGTGTGCTGAGAAGTCGACGCTGTTCCCGAAGAAGGCACCTGGTCGACTTGCATCGCTTCGTCTCCTGCCGTTACTGGTGGCTGGTACGACCCGGTCGATGTGATGGCGTTGCTGACGGCATTATCGCTGGAGGCGAGAGGCGAAGATTGTGTCGTTCTGCGTCGTTGTGCCAGAGGTCGATCTTCCGAGGTCGATGTCGTCAGAGGTTCAGGAGAGACGGAACCTCGTCGTCGCTTCCGACTTTCTCCTTGGAATTCGGAGTCAGGTACCCTGCCATCTTCTGGGCTTTGCGACGAGGCTGCTGATGAAGAGGACCTCGACCGGTTGGATGCACCGCGGTTGCGGCGGGCCTGCCTCTGCTGGGCATCACGCTGGGGACGAGACTGCGCATGCCCCATGGTGAAAGATTTGAGCTGCTGCGACTGCTTGGTGCTTCGGTGCTGCTGTGTTGAAGTGCCAGTGCAGCTCTATCTCGTTGACGAGAGCGCGCTCAGCGTGAAGTCGCCATGTAAGCGGGATCAGACGAAACGGACGGTGCAGATGAACAACCGGGTGCTGAATAGATGTGAGCTGCGAGCGATCTTCTCTGGGATGAGGTGCGAAGAAAGGATGTGCTAGAAAGTGGTGAAGTACCGTCGCTTATCGAGTTGCCCGTCCTCTGGCAAAGTCGTTGGTAGCTGATTGAAATGTTGGCAAAATTCGTTCGATAGTCGCATAAGCCTGTGATACGCTGGTGGCCTGTTGCGAGGAGAATGTGGATGCTGATGTGCTGCCTTGCAGCTGGATTGATGATAGTGCAGAAACGCGAGAGTTGAGCTGGTAGTTGGGATTGACGAAAGTCGAAGGCTGTCGAATGATTTACAGAGACTCAGCCGGAGCTCAATCCGACATCGATGACGAGAGCATGTGCGTGTGATTCGCCGAGACCGCCCCTGTGACTGTGCTTTTTCGAGAAATTGCCCGGTGGAGGTTTGTTAAGACGATGGCAGCAACATTTGTCCCATTCACCACTCCGCTATCGAAGTGGAGGTACTGTAGGTGATGCTCTCTCTCTCTCTCTCTATCGCTCTATCGCGACTCAGTCACTGAAGAAACTGCTTCAAGGAGGTGCAAATGTGCACAAATGATGTCTCGTACACCCATCCTGAATGCATTGCCGTCATTGGACAACTCAAACCAAGCGAAGCAGTCATGTTAACGAGCGACGGTGTCTTGCTTCGGTCTTCTCCGGATGACTCTGTATTTGTTTGATATCGCGCTCTGCAGTCCGGCAATTGGGCTCTGTGCCTGTGTCGCTGAAAAAAAGAGACCGATTTCGGACAGAGCGCCGATGCGATGCAAGTTTTCAGCTGTGACTTGTGTTGCTCTCGCTTGCATCACAGCTTGGACCCTCATTGCGCCGCTCCAACAATCGCGGACCTGTATCTTCTCGTCTCGACAGCCTGTCTTTTGTCTTCTCCTGACTACCGTCTCCGTCAACCGTTCTGTCCTTCCTCGTTGCGGCCGTGCGCAAACGCAGTTTTCTAGTCTCTCTCGACTGCAATCACATCCTTTTTGTGATAACCGTGCCGGCTCGTGACGGAGAGCAACATCATGACATCCACTCCCATCGCCCGGGCGCCTGTTCGGGACGATTCGATGGCCGACCTCAACGATATCCAGGATGTTCCTGCACTCGCATCACCGCTACCAGGACCACAACAGTCAGTACCACAGCCCCAAGCGGATCTGTCCCGGCCTATGTCAGGTCCAGACGCTGCTCGTAGTCGAACAAAGCCAAACCTACTCGGCTCAGATGGTTTCGGCAAGCTGGGTGCACAGCTCTGGGCACAGCGAGAGGAGAGCGTGGTACGCAATCGACAGGGAAGTGTCTTGAATCGCGGCCTCATCCTCAAGACGGATCATTTTGCCGGCGGTGCCCGTCACGCTCACCTAAACCTTCACCTCCAAGGCGCTCCCAACTTTCGCAAAGCCGACTGCTCCCTCGAAGTGTACGGTGTCGCACAGCCCACCATCACCGGTCTCAAGACGATTCTCTCCGTTCTCAATGCTCGACCCACCAAAGATGCAAGTGGCTCTCAGACCTTTGACTCGCGCCTGTCCAGTATGGGCGCTGGTGGCGCAGCTTCCACTTCCCTGCCACAGACATCCTCACCTTTCAGCTCCCCCTCTCTCAACCAGGCACAACATTCAAAGGCTGACTCGAACGGTCGCAAACCTCCGGCCCGCTCAGAGAAGTCGCGCAAGTGCGTCTGGGTATGCACCAGGGAGGAGCCTGTTGTCTATGTTGGAGGAAGACCTTTCGTGCTTAGAGAAGCCGAGCGTCCTGTCAGCACCTTCGAACTCACCATTCGTGCGGACAACTTGGAAGCCATCGAGTCTCGCCTCAAGCAGGACATTTTGCGAGAGTCCTCCAAGTACGGCGGCCTCCTCATGGTGCACGAAGAGACCGCCACCGGTCAGATCGAGCCAACCTGGATCGCCGTCGACGAGGCCTCCGTTCACACGGTGCGCCAAGTATGGGACCGTGTCAAGGCAGAGGGCTGGAGGGTCGATTATCATCGCATTCCTATCGCCGAAGATCAAGCTATTGAGAACAATTATCTCGATGCATACACGCAGGTCATCAAGGACCTCGACCCTACCGAGACTAGTCTCGTCGCCAACTGCGGTATCGGATTCACACGAACAACTTTTGCCATGGTCGCTGCCGTGATCCTCCGTAGGAAGCAGATGCTCTTGCTTGGCTACGAAGATCCATTTGCTCTAATCTCGGAACAGCAGAAGTCGCCTCTGCAAGCACCTATCAACGGAACACCGCACTCCGGCGTCGCGCGTTCGCTTCGTCAGGCCAGCGAACAGCAAGCTCAAAACCTTTCGCTGTTGCGTCTCATCCGCGTTCTCAACGTCAGTCTCTCGACGCGCGACTCTCAATCCACCATCGAGATCCTGCTATCCAACCCAGCTTTGCTCGAATCACTCCGCAAAGCCAACTCGGGAGACTACGGCGTCATCAGGCAGCTCGCGGGTCTTCTTGATGAAGGTCTGGAGAACAAGGCTGTTGTCGACGTAGCCATCGACTGCTGCGCACATGTCACCAACTTGCGTGAGACCATCCTCTCATCACGAATTCGTTACTCCACAGATGCCTTGGATGAGGCGCAGGCCGCCTTGCATCTCGAGAAAGCAGCGAAGTCGCTCGAAAAGTACTTCTTCCTTGTCGCATTTGCCAGCTACGTCAATACTAGCATGACCGCAACCTTCCAGCATCGCTTCGCCAATTGGCTCAAGAACCGCGCCGAGATCTGGCGGGGTATTCAGCTGATCCGTTCCAAGGGTCGACGCCTCTACTTCTTCGATCCAGTCGGCGATCTTCGTATCCTCAGCGGAGGTAAGGCAGGCGAGCTGGTTGCTACCTCCGAGAAGCTTCAAGGCCGCTTCGGTGAGGTCTCGGGTCAAGGAGCTCAGGTGCCCGGCGACGAATTTGCCGACTACGTCATCCGCAACCGAGCCGGTATCGTATTGCGTCCATTCACATTGCTAAAATGCGATATTTGGCGCAAGTTTATTGAGAAGAATGCAGGTTTGCCTATCCGTGGTACCGTCAACTTCCGTCGCATTCCAGGCAGCAACGTCTTTGCCACAGGTCAGCCCACCGTGGATGGCATTCGAAATGTAGCGGCTGCACTTCAGGAGCACTACGCTTCCAAGACTGATGCAGCAAGCTATCCCACCCGCACTGTCACATGGATCAACTTGCGCGAGGAGCCTATTGTTTATGTCAACGGCAAACCATACTGTCTGCGTCAGAAGGGCATGTCCTTGCGCAACATCAAGGCGTACAGCGGTATCAATTGGGATCGTCTCTTGCTCCTCGAGGATCGACTCAAGAACGACGTTGTCAACGAGCTTGAATCGGGCGAGGGTCGTCTATTGCTGCACACCGAAGCATCGGATGGCACCGTCATTCCCATCTGGGAGGAGGCCAGCCCATCAGATGTCGACACAGTACAGGAGATCATGACCTCCATTGGTGCAGACTTCAAGGACAAGGTCCAGCTTCGGTTCCGTAGGATTCCGATGACCGCAGAGAAGCCCCCGGACTTTTCCGACATCAGCGAGCTTCTCTCGACCGTTCTGCAGGCCAACGTGGAGAGACAGCCGATCGTGCTCAATTGCCAGCTTGGTCGAGGTCGAAGTACCATGACGGCCGTGCTCATCCTCATGATCGCCAGGTGGCTCAAGCAAGGACAAAGCAAGCTCCCCGAATCAAAGTTGCAGGAAGTGCGAGACGACGAAGACGCATCCAAAGGCGTTGCAGATGAGAGCGACTCGGACGGACTTCGACTGTCGGATTCCGCTCAGCACAGTGGTACTGCCACACCTTATGCACGTGAAACCATCAATCCCGACCTGCTCGACGACACTGTTGGCTACAAATCGGCTGATGAGAGTCACGCACCAAAGCGAGCCCCTCTCAGCTACCACGTTATTAACAGTCTTCTTCGTGTCATTCCCAAGGGCTTGGAAGTCAAGAGAATGGTCGACGACTGCATCGACCAATGTGCCACCGTCACCAACCTGCGCGAAGCCATTGAAGAAGCACGACTTGCAGCTGAGGACACTGAAGACGAAGCTCTTCGTAAGAAACGCATCCAAAGCGCCATTCACAATCTGCGACGATACTTCCTGCTCATCGTCTTCCAGTCGTACCTCACTCAGACCCGACCGGACTTGCTCGAGGCCGCACCCAGCTTCCGCTCGTTCGTCACACGCCAGCCTGTGTTCGAGACCATCGCCAAAGAGTTCGATAAGATCGATATCTCGACCATCATGCCTCTGCAAAAGGTGGATGCGAGTGATGGTATGGCGCTGTCCGACGAAGTGCAGGAGGTGGTGTCGCACCGAAGCGGAAGCATCTTATCGGCGTACACGATGCTCAAGTCGGACTTCTTCAGTGGTATTCTCAAGCTTGGATTGCCAGAACGCATTGATGGCATGCCCAACTTGCGTGGTGTTCCTTTGCTACTGACCCCGCCAAGCCAGAACAATGCATCGAACCAGCCTTCCACGCCGATGACTCCCAAGACGTCGCTCGTCAGTCACGGTCGAGAAACTTGGGGTTCAGGTATGCCCACTGTCGATGGTCTTCGTCGAGGTCTGACCCGCATGGGAGCAGCACCGAACGGGCCAGCAAAGGTGGTGTGGACATCGCTTCGAGAAGAGCCTGTCTTGTACGTCAACGGCCGCCCCCATGTGCTGCGATTAGCCGATCAACCAGTCACCAACATCGAAGCGACTGGAGTCACGACCGATGTGGTAGAAAGCATGGAGTTGGCTCTCAAGAATGATATGCTCAAGGAAGCTGCTCAGCGCGACGGACGTGTGTTGTTGCACGACGAGACAGAGATCCGACAGGGAGAATTTGACATCATCCCTGTTTGGGAGACGGTCAAGGAAGGTGATGTGCTCACACCGCGTGAGGTCTATGAGCTTGTACAGAGGGAAGGCTATAAAGTCGACTATGCACGACTTGCCATCACGGATGAACAAGCGCCAGTGCCGGCGGTGTTCTCACAGCTCGAGGAGCGGGTGATCACGGCATTGCAGACTGGGTCTGCATGCGTGTTCAACTGTCAAATGGGTCGAGGACGAACGACTACAGGTATGGTCATCGCTTCTCTCGTCTCGACTGTTTGGCACTACGGCGACCAACTAGTGGCCAGCTACGAGATGTCCGGCTCAATGATCTTACCCTCCATGACAGCATCAGCTTCCGAAGATGGCGCCGCCGCCAACCTCTCCACTTCTCAAAGTGCAGAGGATGAAGCCTTCGGTCAGCCCAAAGACAACCTTGACAATCGTGAAGATGATCTCTGGCTTCAAGGTGAATGGCGGACCATCCTTCAACTCGTTGGTGTTCTTTCCCAAGGCAAGCTCGCCAAGAAACTGACAGATCGAGCAATCGACCGCATGGAAGCGGTTCAAAATCTGCGCAAGGCGATCTACGACTCTAAACTGCGCGCGGACAATGCTGAGCCTGGCACGAAGAAGCACAAGCACTTGACTACTGTGTTTACGAACTATTTGCAGCGATATGGATATTTGATTACATTCGCAAACTATCTGTTGGAGAAGAGCGAAGCTGATGGGTTCATATCGCTCTTGCCGCCGCTAGGTGGTGGTGGACCGGCGATTGCCATCGAAGGAATGCAGGAGGAGAGTGCGGCAGCGGGTGGAAGGGGCAGATCAGAATCGATTTCTTCGCAGTTCTCGAGCTCGACAGCGTTTACCAATTATGCAGCAGATGGGGGAAGGAAGTTCCCTTCTTTCCTTGGATGGTTGCAGCCTAGAAGGGAGATTGGGAACATTTTGGGCCGTGATAAGCTCGAGTAGAGGCAACACTTCAGTCTTCTGTGTTCACCCTTGATAGACAGCATACGATGGAACTATTTTATACGCATACCAACGGAACATACTGATCTGATCAGAAGCACAGGCGTGCTTGAGTCTGTGAAAGTAGAGTCTGATCCGTTGAGCGACGGAGCTCGAAGGAATGCCCTCCGTCGTCACTCGGAGCGATTAGAAAGACACACGCAATCACACAGTCTGTTGCGCTCTGATGAAAGTAAAGAACATCCAGATTAGCTGATATGGAAGCACTACAAAGAATGCAACTCCCTTCTCCTCTTCTTGCCTCGCTCAAACTCGGCAGTTATTAATACCAACAATCAAAATATCACTAGCGCCGATTTCCTCCAACCTATCCATAATCGTGGCCACATTCGCCTTCAACACCATGGAACTAACCGCGTTCCAGTCCTTCTCTTCCAATGGGCTGACGGTAGCTGCTCTTCTGCCTGGAGTGATTTGCAACGCCTTAGCTAGGTCCTTTTTGTGAACGTTGTATTGGCACAAGACGTGTTTGGATGCTGCGATGACACCGCGAATGCGAGCTGTGATCAACTTGATTAGCTCTGTGTCTGATCGTGGGTGGGGGGTGGTGGGTTTGATTAGGACCGCCTGGGATGTGAGGAGGGTGGAGATGGCTGAAAGGCCGCAAGCACGCATAGTTTCACCGCTTTCTACCAAGTCAACGATTCCATCGGCAAGTCCTAGAGCACAAGCAGCCTCAACACTTCCACCAACATATTCGATCTGGGTCTTGACCTCTTTCCCTTGCTCTTTTGTAGCTTTGGCATCGAGTTCTGCAAAGTAACGTCCAGCCAAGTAGTCGAAAGATGTTGCTACCTTTTTCCCGACCAAATCTTCAACGCTCTTGATCCCTTTGGCACTGTTAGCAGGCAGGGTAGGATCTGGAATCTGCACTTGGAGGGAACACTTGCCAAACCCAAGTTGGAGTTCTTCGGTAACGAGGGAAGAAACCTTTTCTCCTGCTTCCGCAACCATGTCTTGCCCTGTAATGCCTAGATCACAGTTACCCTCACCTACGAAGCGTGGGATATCAGCGGCAGGAAGGAAAACCAGAGCAATAGGGAGGTTCTGGACTAGTGCAACATCAAGTCGGTGTTGACGCTTGAACTGCACATCAGCACCAGAGAGAATCTCGAGACATTTTTCGTAAAGTCGTCCCTTCTTGGGGATAGCAAAAAGTAGACGACCGTTGAGGTTTTCGGCACTGAGAAGGTTCGACATCCTGGGCGATGTTCGTGATCAGTACTGAGTAGAAGGTGGTCGGAAGTGAGGTGAGATGGGCGTGCCGGGAACAGTAGCTTGAAATGCTGAAAAGGATGGTGATGGCCGCGACGCAAGCAAAAGTAAAGAAGAGTGCCGTGGTGGGATGGGAATGAGGTGGACTGAGATGATGAAGAAGGGAGGGTCTGGTAGATCAACAAAAGAGCCAAGTGACTCTGTTGTGCATCCGAAGATCCGCCGTTGTGCATCATTTTTTCAGTTCTTCTAAAGCAAAATGCACGCAACACGGTCGAATCGGGCTCAAAAAATCGCAGTGCTCTGGATCGGCTGTACGCTTTGCAAAGCCAGATCTCCGATAACGAGTCACTGCGCACGTGCTTGCAATTATTTTTCCGCCAGCACACGGCAGCTTCATTCTGGCACACAATTCGGCCAACTCCGACTGTCAAAATGCTTAGCCTTGCGCTTCTTCTTAGCCATTTCTAGCAATGCAGGCGCAACGATATGTAGGGGTCTGTCCATTTTTAAATATGAGGTGGTGACAGATAGAAACTGAGACATTGAAGGGGCTCTATGGCTCGGAAGAGCCGTGACCGAGGCGTAAACGTCTCAGTGATGGTGGTGATGGCCGTGAATATGTTCATGACTGTGTCCATGACCGTGGCTGTGATCATGAGAGTGAGCGGAGTGTCCGTGGCCGTGACTGTGGCCGTGATCGTGGTGACCATGGTGATCATGATGGCTATGATCGTGATGGTGACCATGTCCATGATCACACCCGAAACTATGCTCCGCACCATCGTCCTCATGTCCCTCCCTCTTGACACAAACCGTCAACTCACCCGCCCTCTGAGTCCCCCTCAGCATCTCTCCCGCCATCAACCCCCTCCCTGCCCCCACACTCGGCGCCAGTCTCTCCCAAACCCACTTGGTCATCTCAAAGCAATCCTCTTCACTTGCATCTTCCTTCAAGAAAACGGTCACCGAAGCCACAAGCGACGCTGACTTGCTTCCAAAGTGCACGCCTCTTCCCCCTCCGCCTCCGCCAGAAAGCATCCCTGATGCTCCGACCCTATCTGCCTGTACCAACGCTGACGTTGGCGGAGTCAATTGCCAAAGGTTGGGTGGTGGCACGTAGGATACGAGTGGATGCTGTTCGACGACCTTGAGAGCGCGTTTCAGCTGGTCTTTGTTCGGCGAAGCATCGCTTGGCGCCGTCTGCAAGAGTACTCTCCCCAGCGCAACAGACGCCGGGTAAGCAACGTAGAACATGGAAACCGATTCCAATCCAGCAAGCACTTTATCCAAAGCAGCTACTTGGATCGAAGGCATCGTTAACCCCGCAAACAACAACGCTGAACTGAAGAAGAGCACTGTCAAGCTAAACGGGTTTGCCAGCAGCGCAAGTAGGGGGGAAGCAAGCTCGGACGGCCGCATAAGGACAGATCCGCTTCGACCGTGTCTGGGTCCACCAGGCGCTCCACCGGAGGCAGCTGTACTGATACCGCATGCTGCCACCAATCGTGCGTGATTACCCATGACAATGTTGGAGAATACGCAGGCGGCGAGAGAGAGCGCAAGGAGCAGATTGGGCATCACTATCCCCAAAGAGTGCTCTGCATGGGCATGAGAATGGTCGTGCCCCGAAGCAGAGTCTACCAGCCCCTCTGCAGTGATTGCGTCGGAACCGCCTTCGAGCAGCGCATGCTCGACCGACTCTTTCAGCACGTATACACTGGCAAAAAGGAGGTAGATCGTCTGTACGAAATGTAACAGCGTCGATACTCTATGCATGCCGTAGGGTCGTCGAAGAGTGCCGCCTTCCGCTTTACCGCTTCTCCGACGAAAATCGCTAGCATGCTGCTCCCACTCCAGTGCCCAATCCGAGATCGCACTGCTTAGAATACCCATTGCATCAAAGACAACCAAATACCCCAACCCAGTCGCAGAGAGCGAATCAACTTCCTGTCCCGCCATCCACAGCGCTGCTCCCAACCCAAAATGCGAGATACCAAAGAGAAGAAGCGGTCTTGAGGCTTGTGGAATATGACCCAGTGCCGAAACTGTTCTTTGATGCAATGATCGTCGATGTGCGTGGCCATGACTGTGCCCATGATCATGCGACCGATGTTCATCATACCCAGCACCAAAAGAAGCATCGGAAGCATACGATGTCGAAGATGTCGACCTTTCCATCCCATGACCATTCTGCTTTGCCGAGATGGGACTCAACGCCGAGTCGAGCATTGCGACGCTGTGTCGGTGATGATGTCCCCTCCTACTCTTCGTAGGACTCGGGCTGAGATCTCCTAGATGATTGTCCGGGGTATTGAGCTTGTTGTGGGAGTGCTCGTTAGCTGTTAGTGCAGCAAAACTTGCAGAGCGGGGGGAAAGAGTAGTAGCATCGGTGCTGACGGTAATTTGGGGACGGTTGCCGCTGTTTCCTCGACGGTGCACTTTTGTAGCAGCGTCGTTGGTGGCTGTAGAAGTGGAAGCAGCACCTTGTTCGAAGTGCTCGCGTGCTTTAGCGACATCTGCTTCGGCTTCAGCTTCAGTGCCGGGTCGAGGGAAGAAGACGCTAAGGTTGCGACTATGGACTCGAGAATGTCGGCGGGAGTGCTCGCGGCGTTCGGCGACGGTCATCTTGGAGAAGTCGACGCCAGGTACTGAGAGGGCGGAGTCGCCGTTGGCGGAGGAGCTGGTGAGGTCGGCGACGCTGTCCATGCCTTCGTAAAGAGCGTCGTCTTCGGCGTTCTCCTCGGTAGAGGTGCTGTGGTCGTGATGGTGTGCTGCTTCTTCAGCATCATGCGTTCTGTATGACTGCGATGCGACTGGCAGAGCAGCAGCGATGTCCTCGCTAGGAGCGCCCATGGTGCTGACTTGGTAGACAGACACCTGTGGCGAAGCTGCAGTCTCGCTTCCTGTCGGCGAGGTAGAAACAAAGAGCTTGCCTGCGGTATCCAGCGCAGATGGTCGAGGAGGCTCAGGCAGGGACCGAATAGAGCTGTTCGAAGCCTTCTTAACCGGTGGTCTAAGCGTCGAAGGATAAGATCCACTAGCTAGCCTAATCGAAGGTGACCTAGAAAAAGTAACTCCTGAGCTGCTGCTCAAACTTCTAGGGCGTGGAGGGGTGGCAGTGAGTGTGGCAGGATCCGATTGACTGGGCAGCAAGAAGGAGTTGCGTTTCTGCAAGGCCGGTGCTGCAGCGTGATTCGTGTATGGAACGTCTAGACTGGATGCGGCTGCAGGACGCTGAGGTGGGGACTGCGTGGGTGATGAAGGGCGAGACGAAGCAGAAGGAGGGCGAAGGAAGGTAGATACAGCGGTGTCTCTTCGCTCTTCGTACTCTTTGGTGATGGATTTGACGGAGCGTTTGTGTGTGAGTGTTGAAGGGGCCCGTGTATGAGACTTGTCTACTGAGGAGTCCGTGGTGGGCTGGCTCGCAGCCTCCCGGTTACTGGAGACGTTGGCGGCACGAGAGTCGGAGAGAACACGATCGCCAGCAATCGTGGTAGTGGTGTGCAAAGGGGAAGAGTGAGAAGAAGCCGAATGGTTTTCGTCTTGTGTGGAAGGAGGCATCGGCTCGAGTTGTGCTCGGACCCTTCTATGATGAGCAGCAAGGCTTCGACCTCGTTGCTGCTGAACGACGGTCGAGCAGAAAGGCGAGACCGTAACAAAGGGAAGAGTTGGTGTTCGTCCAAGTCCGGTCGCGAACGGAAGTGAGTGCAGAGCGTGTGAGTGGGGAATGAAGAAAGGGTATGCGACGTGAGGACGAGGAGGAAGGATAAGTAGAGAAGCGTATCTTTGAGCGATGCGTAACTGGTGAGGTAGCGACAGGTTGTGTGCGTGTGCACGAAGAAAAAGCGTGGGATCTTAGTGGGGTCCAAGCACACACACACGCACACGCACAGACACAGACACAAATAAGCAACTGTGTGGTGCTTTGACAACGCTCTCTCTCTCTCTCATGCCGTGCTGCGTGTCTGATGAGTTGCTCGCACCGGAAAGTCGCCGACAGAGCGCACACACGTTCTTCTCAACTCAAAAAGCTGCTTGGCTTGGCGCGCTGCACTCTCATGACGCGCTCAGGCTTGTCTTTCTCGCTTCCTTCCTGCTAGAGTGATAAGAGAGCAACCTGTTGGTCTCGCTTTTTGCTGCCGGAATTTTAGCTCTAATTTCCAAGTGTCGGACTTCTTTTGGTCACATCAAATCCAGACAGACGCGACCATCAAATCCGTGTCACAGCCGACACAGTCAGAGACCATTCAAAGCCACCACGATGATGCGAACAATGCGAGAGCGTTCATTGAGCAGAGATAAAGTACAAGGTTCAACAGGAGATGGAACGGAACGGGCAAACAGAACTAAGCTGCTGATTGGGAGCCTTACTTGCTAGACGAGTTGAGATGTAAGCCATCAAGCTTGTTCTCGAGCTTCTGTACGAAGCCTTCCTCTTCCTTGTCTCCACCCAATGTCGCCGCTTCATCCTTGGTAGCATTGTCATCCTCAGTATCAAACCACTCATTCGCCTCACCGTCCTCCTCCTCATCCTCGCTATACAACTCCCTCTTCGTCGGAGGCGAAATCTTTCCCGCACCCCCTGCAAACGCATTCGCCGACGACGCGCTATCTGCCGACGGTGTATTCACCTGACTCTGCTCCCTACTCTCGCTCGCCAACTGTGCAAAAGTGCGGAACTTGGTCGAAGCCCTCACCGCCGCAATAGCCGACTTCCACCTCTTCCTATAGTTCTCCCTCAAACCAGCACTGATATCGTGCGAGCCCTGCGTCTCTTCCTTGTGCTCGGCCAACCATGGATGTGCCATTCCCTGATCCGCTGTCAATCTTGCTTTCGGATCCACCGTCAAACAAGCCTTGACGAAATCCTTCGCTTCGTTGCTGACGTTCTTCCAGTATCGATCGTGGAACTCTACCTTGCCCCTCTGTGTCTCCGCGGCTAACGCAGCTGCGTCGTCAGAGCGGAAAGGTGTATAGCCGCAAAGCATAGTGTAAGTGATGACACCCAGACTCCACATATCTACTGCTTTACCGTGACCCTTTTTAGCCAGGATTTCGGGTGCAGCATAGCCGAAAGAACCGCAAACAGAGGTAAGAAGTTCGTCATCGCTCTTCATGTGTGCTGCGATACCGAAGTCGACTAGGACGACGTTGGCGTCTTCTTCTTTGGTACGGTAGAGGATGTTTTCCGGTTTGATGTCGCGATGGACAATGTTGTGATGATGCAGGTATTGGATAGCGGAGAGGATGGATCGGATGGTGCGACAGGCGTCGAGTTCGGTGAATCGTCCGCGGGAGAGAATGCGCTCGAAGAGTTCGCCTCCTGTTGCTTCTTCGAAGACCAGGTAGTACTGTTGCAGCACAAGGTTACAAGCAATAAGAGGTCAGTGGCGAGTCCAAGGTGATCTCTGGGCTCAAGTAGCACTTACCTTATCTCTACTCTCGAACCAATCCAAGAACTTGACCACATGTGGCTGGTCAAGACCCTTGAGCACGTTCATCTCATCCTTGACGATCTCATCATGTCCCTTCAAGATGCGCTTGCTGATCACCTTGACTGCTACATTGATAGGCGGGTCTGCTGCTTTCCAAATTGCCGATCGAACGATGCCGAATGTGCCTTCGCCTAGTGTCTTTTTGAACTCGTACTCCTTCTTCTTGACATACGACTCGGGCTGCTTGGCCAGCGGGTTGTGGAATGGCATTTTGACAGCCTAGAGCTACGCTCCGTTGAGTTAGCTACGATAGAGTTTGGTGATGAATGTCCTTGGTCTCCAGAGTACTGTAAACTCGTAGTGTGAGACGATCTCTTCCAAGTTCCAGGTCGGTGCGATGTGCAAGAATCTGACTTGGGAGTCGAACTTTCTCTAGCTGATACTCGTGAGCTGGGAATGCGGGCTTGGGTGAGCGTAGTCGAAAGCAATCCAAAGTCGGTCGGGGAAAGGTGATGATGGTGCTTCGATGACAACCTTGCCAAGCACCTCAATCCTAGAGTGGAGCAACAGGGAGCGCGCGTCAAGAAGCGGAGCGTGGTATTTCACCGCTTACCCTCTCTCAGAGAGAGAGAGAGCCCTGATGCCGGAATTTATTGTCATGACTGATCCAGCAGCTTGGTCGGTGCGCGTGCTCTGCTTCATCCACATTTTTAGACATGGCACAAGCCCCAGGAACGCCAAACTCCGGATATCAATGCCCGGCTATCCAGCAGCAAGCAGTAAGCAGCATCAGTCAAATCACACCAAACTCTTTCATCTACATCAACGACTGCATTGCACTGAGATCAATATCGAGCTCTGCCCCTCGCAGAGATGTGACTACCACTTTTCGACAGAAGGCCTCAAATCAACTTCAAAGCCCCAAACACTCCTTGGCTGTCTCGCGGTATCCAGATACACCTGGGCAATAGCATCAGGATCCATCCTTGACCCTTCGGGGTAGTCTTTACCCAAAATAGAATCCGTTCTGTCCGTAACAATGATTCCATCAATGATAAAGTGTGAGACGTGGACACCCTTTGGTCCCCATTCTCTGGCCAAACTTTGTCCGAGAGCTCGTAGACCAAATTTAGCCGCTGCGAAGGCGGAGAACTTAGCACTGCCTTTGAGTGAAGCTGTGGCGCCGGTCAACATAATGTTGCCCAGCGCTGCCTTCGAATCATCGCCCTGAGAGGCAGAGCTCGAAGTGATGGCTTTGAGTATAGCTTGGCTGAAGACAAAGCCTCCGAATCTGTTCTCACAAATAAAGTTCTCATCAGTCGAATATCTTCTCCAGACATCCTACTAATCTTGTTTGGACGCGACTTACACTTGAGTCTTGAGCGCATCCTCAACCTGACTCGGCTTAGTCTCGAGGAAAGGAGCGAAAACAAATCCTCCACCAGGGTTGAATACACCCGTGTGAATAAATGCTCCCTGATGCTCAGCTCCGCCTTTACCACTGCTGAAATGGTCTTGAATCGAATCAATGGTCTCATGAACCGAAGTTTCGTCCTGAACGTCAACAGCGTAAGCGACTGCCTTGCCGTGATTGAGAGAGTTGATCTGGGAAGCGAGCGATTTGAGTCGATCCTTGGATCGGGACAGCAGCGCTACAGGGTGCCCTTGTTCAGCGAACTTGCGCGCTACGCTGAAACCCAAGCCGGGACCAGCGCCGACGACGACGACGATCTGCTTTGCTGCTGCACTGAGGGACATCTTGAACTTTTGCGCGGGTGAGCTGGATGAGGGAGACGTTGTGTGCGTGAAGATAGGCGATAGAAGTGACATATATATAGCCGGATTGAGAAGAGTGGAGGCCACGCACGGTCCTGACTTGCCAAAATTTGGGGCTGCTTTGGACCTTGCGTCAGGCTCAAGAAGGCAAGCTCGTGAGATCACGCCTTTTCTTATTCCCGAGGCACATATTGCCGGATGACATCCGCTGTTTTACCTTGCCATCACAACCTCAAAGGCAAGAGGAGAAATCACACGCACAGAGCACATTCGCCGATTGGGTCCAGATAAAGCATGGTACCTATAAATGTCCAAAAGACAAAGCAACTAATGTTGTCACGACATTGTCGGTGGCTCCGGAACAGAAACACAAAAGCGACCATACAAGGACAGCACTGAATACTGCAACCCTTGAGCAACCTCAACTTGGAAAGCAGCATAAGGCACCTTCTCACCATCAATACTAATCAGCCCGCCATTCTTGAGCTTCTTGTCCCCCTCCTTTCGCTTCGGTGTCACGCGAATAGCTTCGACCTTGAGATAAGACATCGCCTTCTGATAGACAAGCTGACCCGTCTCTGCATATCCGTTTTCCGGCACCTTGGCTACCCGTCCACCGGCGTGCAGGATCATCGCAACGTCGATAGTGCCGTCGTTGGGCAGAGCAAAAGGGAATTGCATCAGATCGCGACTGACAAAGGGCAGCTTGCCGGCGTACAAACTTGCGATTGGTTCGTGGATGCGTACCCAGCCCGAGGATGAGGATTGGGAGCCCTCTTGCGAGGATCCCAGTGCGGCAGCTGCTTTTCTGGCGGACGACTGCTGAAGGAAGGTGTGCGGCCACGATGGGTCATGCAGGTCGAATGGCGGTGGTGGGTTGCCGTCAGTCGAGAGAGGTTCTGTGACCGCACCATGTACGAGCTCTGCCGAGGTCGACGCTTCGTTCTCCTCGCCCTGTGTTGTGGGCGTGTTATCTTGGACGTCTCCGCTGTGCGATTGAGCGCCCCTGTTGAACTCGATGACTCTCTGTCGCATCTCAGCTCTGTTTTTGCTACCGCGACGCCCGAGCTTGATGTCGATGTCCACGTCGCAGCTAGCATTGCGAAGAACCGAAGTGGCGTATCCGATAATAAAGCGTGTATCGCCAAGTGCGCGAAGGTGCTCCGTCCCCAAATCGAGATCAGCGACGATACCGATGGCCTGCGACAAGAAAGAATAGTACTGCACAAACGGCGACGAGGGAGCGTCAACGAGCCTTGCAACATCTTCTGAGCCTCTTGCACTGCCGCCATTGCTGCCGTTAAGAGTGCCGTCTCGCCGCGCCTTTGCTGCCGCACGCTTGCCGTGAGCACCGCTTGCTGGCCGTCCTGGGACCGGAACACCTGGTGGGAATGCTGATGCGGGTTGTGTGACTCTGAGCAAGTCAAGCTTCATCGAACGGCCTTTGATGACATTGAGACATGCCAGTGCAAGGCTGAAACCTTGTTGAATACCGAGCAAATTGATCGACATGGCATTACCACTTCCTGCCGGGATGGGCGCCAATGGCAAAGTGAGCGCCTTGTCGGCATCTTTCCGTGTTGCAAATCCATTCAGCATTTCGTGCAGCAGACCATCACCGCTGACGATACCGACTGCATCGTAGTCCTCCACCTTCAAATCCCGTGCAATCTCGACTCCGTGCATTCGGTGCGACGTGATTGTAACGTCAAGCTTGCATCCGGCAGCTTCCAAGATGGGTCGAACACGACTCTCGAACAGCTGTCGACCCTTTCCAGGACCACCAACTGGGTTGATTAGGATCTTGACACGCCTGTAGGGCTTGACATCCTTGTAAGCTCTTGTCATGACAGTGTCAACCCAAGCGTGTGTTTTCGTTTCTACATCCGCTCCGTGCTTGTTTGCAACGACCCGTGCCTCGATCTTGACCAAGCGGAGGCTCGAGCATGGTCCCTCTAGCTGTTCTCTGAGCCGTTCGGAACGTTGCAAGGGTGTTAGCGCCTCGTAAGCCTGTTCCGACAGCGGCTCCATACACGTTGGTTGCGCTTTGCTCTTCTTGAAGAAGGAAAATGGGCCCGGTGTGTCACTGCCCTGTGCTTGTACTGGTGGCGACAGCAGCCGAACGAGAAGTGAGCCGCCATCTGAGTCGGAGACGAAAGAGGCGTTCAGCACGAGTGCCAATGGCACCCGGACGTACGCTTTGCTTGTTTGCGCTTCCGTATGCTTGTGATGGCCTCGAACGACATAGAGGAACTCGTGATCGTGTCCAATCGAAGCGGGTTTGCCGTCGATCGAGACCTCGACAATAGCAGGCGCGTTGCTCGTTGACGCTTCGATTGCCATCGTCTCCTTGAAAGTATTGCGATGATCAAAAAGACGAAAGGTGAAAGCTGAGTCGGGAGAGCTGCCGAGAAGGATATTCGGATGTGCCGCAGTTGTACTCCTTACTGTGACGCGGAATAGAAGATCCGCTCGAGCAGTCTCGTGAGAAAGTTCGGTGGTTAAGGTTGAATGGACGTGATGGAAGATCGCATGAGGTCCGAAAGCAAAAGTCATCGACAAATTGTGACAGACGCCGACCAAAGCGTACTGTATCCGCTTCTCGCTCGGCGGACACATTTTCGCATTGCTCTTTCAGGGTTCAGAGTAAGAATTTGGACATTTACTTCCGTTCCGCTCAGTCTGTAAGAATCGACTCGGTCTCAAGAGAGCAAAGAGGCCTGCTGAGTAGCTCCGCAAGCATTCAGATACATCCCACAGTGCCGCGATCTAGCGAAAGAAGCTTCCGGATGATCCGATATGAGACGGCGGATGGTGGAAAGCACGCGTCAAGAGAGGTCATACGCGTATCGCGGCCAAGCTCCGAAGAAAGACGAAAAAAAAAAGGCAGCAGGGTCCTGCCTTGTGGACGTGGAGGTCAACCTTGTTTCAAGGTGGCTTGAGCGCATTCGGCTCGAAGAAGTATGTACAGCACGCGTCATTTGGTTTTCCAGATTTCACTATCACAAAATTCGCTCCCCCCCCTGTGTCACTATACATGAATATTCCTACTCATCTCACAATACAACCTTGGCAGATTTTTTGTGAACACCTACTTTGATTGCTTGAGTGCAGAATCCACAAATCAGAACCTTGTTTGACCACCTTTGGCCTTAATTACAGCTTCCATCCTGCTGATCTGAGTGATATACATGCAGTTTTCTCTTCAGCAGTGAGTAGATGATGTGCTAGATGATGCCATTTGATGCAAAATTGAGCGAGATATGCTGATTACAGGAGATGCTGGTGATGAGGGGATACGATGAATTTTGCAAATCCAAGAAAATCTGGAAAACCAAATGACGCGTGCTGTACAGTCAAACCTCTCGAAATGACACATTATTTATTTTAAAATTTTCGAAAATTATTTTGACATCCTCAAGCAGTAGAATCCTTGTAAATCATCACTAAGAGCACCTATTGAAGTGTGAGAGCTTGCAAACTAAGTTTGTGACTATGAACTTGATTGGAATGCAGTGAGACAAGATTTACAGGCAGAGAAAGCATCTGAAACTTGTTGGGTCAGGAGACCATGTTCTGCCAGGATATCCTGAGCTGACTTGAGAGTCTTTAGCTGCTCTTCTACTACTCCTGTAGCACTCTCTGGGCCCTTGTCAAGCTCTACTGGTGCTAAAGGTGGGCTAGGAGTCTCGAAAGTGTCTTCAGTATCCTCTATCTCTGCCAGTGCTTCCTCCTCACCTGGTGGTGACACTACATCATGAACAGTGACCTCTGTTAGCTTCTTCAGTGTCACTTCCAGCTCCTTCTCCAGTACAGCATCATGATCTCCTGTGTCTTCACCTTCAAAGTCCACCAATCCTGTGTGCCTCCAGCAATTCTTGATGGTGTTGATGCTTATACTCTTCCAAATCTCTTGAGAAAGCTTCATTGCCTGCAGGATATCCAGCTTGTATATGTCTGTACTACCAAGTTCTGACTCCAAAAGTGCCATTTGATACTGTCTTGCCCTGTAATTTTTCTTGAAGGCTGCAATGATACCAGCATCTAAAGGCTGGATCCTTGAGGTTGTGTTTGGAGAAAGGAAGTGCAGCTTGATGTTCTGGACCTTGATTATAGGCTTTTGTGGCAAGCCATGAGCAGAGAAGTTGTCCAATAGAAGCAATATGTGCCTGCCAGGGGTTCTTCCAACATACTGATCCAAAGAAGTCAACCAAGTAGAAAAAATGGAGCTGGTCATCCAAGCTTTGGTATTGTTGAAAGGACCCCAAGCTGTTCTGGCTTTGCTTTCTTGAAGGCATAAGGCTGCTGTGCATGTCCAATGAAGATGAGATCCAGCTTTTCAGTTCCAGAGGAGTTGCAGGCAAAAAAGTATAGAGATTCTTGCTTTGTTCTTCTTGAGTCCAGATGTTGGTGAGGAGGCAATGGTTTTGTTGGGAGGCATGTTGTAGAATAGACCAGTTTCATCTGCATTGAATATATCATCAGGATGATACTGCTGCAAAAGCTGCCTTAAAGCTGGTAACTCCTGATTGATCACTTCTTGCTGAACACTACCTGATTCTCCATGCGCAACCTGCTGCTTGAAAGAGTGTCTATGGCAAAGCTTCTCTAGCCACCCATTAGAGAACTGGAGAGCAAGCTGCTGGTCTGGTGGAAGGGAGGAATTAAGCATATCTTGCAGTCTTTGGCCTTGAAGCTTTATCAGATGAGTATTGACCATGAGACCTTTGGACTGTTGAATATCTACCCATTCTGCCAGTTGCCTATCTAGCTCTTCTGTGTTGGATGGGAGCTTTCTTTTGCTGGATGATGGTGATGAATCTGATGCTGAGGTCTGGTGGATGATTCTGTGGATTGTGGATCTGCTTGGAGTATAGTTGAGCTTGTATGTTTCCTTGGTCCAGTCTGCAAGTTTCTGATGGCTGTAAAAAGAGTTTGAGGCTTTCTGTGCGTGGTAGTGGGCTAGTATTTGCTGCTTTTGTGGTAGAGTGAAATTGTGAGAGTTGGTGTTTGGTGCCCTGGGTGACTTGGGCATGATGGCTTCTTGTTTAGTAGGATGGTGATGGTAAGAAGGCAAGAGACCACTGTCATCATTGAGAGCTGATTGAGAGGTTCATAATGATATGCGTTTCATATACCTTCAAAGCATTATGTAAGCACTGCAAGATGATGCTAGATTTTTGCCCCTTTTTTAGGCAAAAATAAAAACGCGATTTTTGAATTATTTTATTCAATTTACATGTGTCATTTCGAGAGGTTTGACTGTAACAAGTGACATCTCGAAGAGAAGATATGAGACTCGGAACACCCGACACATCTCACTGCAACAGCATCCTTCTCACACGCTACAGGACGAGAGGTGTTGCTTTCGATCACCCGCACCTCCGCTTTCCACGCTTTCCTGTTAAGCTGCTAACATCACCTCCTCGTTTTGTCAGCTTGTGATCGCAAGAGGAGATTATTGCGGTTGTTTTTACAACCGATGCAGTCGGATCAGACCGCCGAAGAGCATGCGAGTACTTTTCTCGAGGAAAACCTGCGATTTGCAAGCAATGCCGACGACGAACGTCCGTATGTGACGCTCACATTTGCTCAATCCCAGGATGGCAAGATCGCAGGCGCTGGTAAAACTCAACTGGCTCTGAGTGGATCCGAGAGCATGCTGATGACCCATAAGCTAAGAACACTGCACGATGGAATCCTGGTGGGTATTGGCACGGTCCTCAACGACAACCCTCAACTCAATGCAAGGCTACTCTCTCAACCACCTCCGGTCTCCCGACTACCAAGACCAATTGTGCTCGACTCGAGTCTGCGAATGCCCGTTGAAAGCAAGCTCATCCGCAACTACAATGCCGGTCTTGGTCGACGACCTCTCGTCTTGACCTCTAGTAATGCAAGCGCCGAACGAAAGAAACTGCTTGAGGACGCTGGTGTCGAGATAGTTCAGATGCATAGCGGCGATTGGACGACGCTCTTGAAACACATTCACAAGGCAGGCATACAGCGACTCATGGTGGAAGGAGGCGCCGCTGTAATCGATAGCCTAATGCAGCAGCCACAACTCATCGATGCTCTCCTAGTCACAATAGCACCGGTCACCATCGGACCCGATGGCTTCGGCATCACCTCTCAACTGCCTACTTTATCCGAATCTGCATCAACGGCACATTGGTCTAAACCCAGCCAAGCCAGATTTGGCAAGGACGACGTGGTGCTATGGCATAAGCGCTGATCGTCTGCCACACGTGGACGGCCGAAAAGACAGCCTGGAATACGATACGACCTCTCTCATCCGCTCAAGGTATCTTTCTGACAGCAATGAAAAGACCAGCCATGTCAGGCGCATGCAGCGGCTCTCGTCCACAATGCAAGAGCAAGCTTCCGTCACAGACAATGATAGTCACGTTACAACAGAGCATATGATCAGGATGCAAAGAGGATACGAGCGAGCGAGGGAGACAGACCACACTACATCTGGAACTCGTGGCACCGCCCCATTGCCACTGCCTTCAAACCAAACCCGAGTTCGTGAACAATGCGGCCATCCCGATGCAAGCTCATTTGCCAAAAGGGCTCGATAGGATCTAAGCTCTGGTAATTCCTTTCGAATAGCTGGAAGTGAGCGCGTCAACTTCGTGGAGGGTCTTCACGAAAGATATGGCGATCTCGGCAGAGTTTTCTTTGCTTGAGTGGATGAGACAACTATGTACAAAGGTGACAACCTGGGTGAGGCCCTTTATAGCATTAGGGGCTACGCTATAGAACTAACTCGAAAAACTGAGAGTGAAAACCTTCCTCATGTGACGACCCAGTTTTGAGGTCGTTCACATGACGCCTAAGGAAGCATCGGCGGATGCACTTCCGAGAGAATTGAGCCGAACTAGCTTATTTATTTCTAACAAACCCAACACGGAAGCGCACAAATCCGGAATTATGGTCCAGCACATGTCTACAATATCTTGCATCAACGCCAACCGATCTCTAAACTTGCATGCATCAAGTTCGCCTGTCACCAGTCCATGCAAGTTCCTTGACAATGCAAGCTCCTTGAAAATGAGTGATCGTCTCACGTGTTCACGTACTTGAATCCCAATCCATCATCTAGAGACCTAAGGCTGCGGCGCTCCGAGACTGGATCGACCGGCTTGCATGAGCCCCAACAAACCGTACCGGTCGAGACTCCGGAGCGGAGCGAGAAATAGGCGCTGGTTTGCACAGCGTGCACCTGGCATCGGTCTTCTCGGTCAGATTGGTCAAACGCGCGACTAAAGAGAAAGTTTCTGCCACGATTCAACGAAAGACAAACAAGCTCTCGAATCCTTTCCCTTGACAATGACAGCTCAGTGAAAGCTGCGTGTGAGGTCGAGTGAGTTAAGGGCGTGTAGAAGCTCGTTGCCTATCATTAAAGTGTTCCGCCATCAGGTTTGTGTCTCGCGGCCCGCTGATGCAGCAAAAGACGACTACAGTACAGCATTTTGTCGCCTGCTCTTGCAGGTTGCACGTTGATTACAATGTACTGTCGGCGGCCTACATACAACATAGTACGCGACCATCTTTGAGCATGACATCCGCACAGATCGTACAGACGCTTCCGACTCGGTCTCTCTGGGATGATTGGCTGACAAGGTCGAAAGCTATGGGCCACTCGCTGCCTAGCGATGGTTCCGCTTCTGGGTCTGTGCAACGCAGGAACCATGGCCCTTTTCCAGCTCCGCGGCTCCGCGACTCCGCGGTTTCACGCAACAGGCAAAAGTGCTCGTTTGAAAGCTGGCTACAGTACCTTACTGTACAGTACAGTAGTGAGCGACAGCTGGGAATGTCCACTCGATCAGTGCGGCAAACAAGTAAGACAGCTGCAATTCACATATCCTCTAACCAAATGCGAGCCACTGTTCTTTCGGAATACCAAGACAAATCGTTAGTCCCCCTGTCCGTTGGTCCTAAGTCGTAGTCCAATCGTCACAGATACATGCACAAGGGGCAACGCGCTCCGACTCGTCTACCTGATTGGATCCTATTGTCGCGTACAATTGGCTCTGCTTCTTCTGCAATCAGTTCCGCTGTGCAGCAGAAGTCTAGCAAGCCTCACTGTAAGGTGCAGCATGCGCTTTGATGCGAAGATGGCCATTTCAGTAAGAATTTGGCATCTGCCAAGTTGCAGTCTAAAGCTCGGGAGAGCTAATGTTACCAGGCGAGCTAGACACATATTCCACCTTTTTTATCGACTTCATTCCGTCAGCAATGGTGTGATCAGCCAAAGTCGGACGATTTGAAGGTAGAGTGGCGGATGGGGACTGTCGAACAACAGTGCCGTGCCGAACGATGCGGCTGCGAATGGATCGATCGGGCTGTGAAAACATGATATCTGCATCCGAATCGGAGGTGTTGACGCTGTCTTTCACCGCCCAGGTTCTCACATCAAAATTCGTCCGATTGTTTCTCCCTGATACATAGGCTGTAGCATAGCTGATGGCTCGGATCTGATCCGTATGGAGATATGGCTAGATAGATTGCCTATGTATCACCTATACATAGGTGAGCCAAAAAAATAAAATAAAATAAAATAAAATAAAAAAGTATTTGGGACCCCCGCACCATTTTCCTCTTTTCTTTTGTTCTCCTTTCTTTTCGAGATTACTCTGGACAAGAGAACAGAAGCCGTGCTCGAGACCGCTGAATGTTTCCCCCAAAAAAAGGTAAAAAATCTCAATTTTGATAGCAAAAAGTGTATATTCCGGCTGTTTTCTCCAATTTCGGTTTTTTCTTCTTCTTGACCCATAGCTGGTACATTGCCAATACATCAGCTATGTACCAGCGCAGCTGCTTCATTGCTGGTAAATAGCACGCCAATGTATCAAGCTTGTTGGATTGGCTATACACAAGCAATGTATCAGTGATGTCTCAAAATAGCTGAAGCATAGCCTATGTACAAGCCTATGGTTCCGGTGTAAATTATCTGAGAAATTTCGATGTGTCTACCAAGAGGATTCAGAATTCTCTGAGTAACGAAAAGGCTGGAGCGGTGCCTCGACACGACTGTGGTTTCCGCCTTATACTTGGGCAAAACACGAATCTGTCAGTACCGCTGCCGTTACAGGAGAACTTGGGCCCGTTAAAATCTCGCTTCCGGAACCGGAGAAACTCACTGTTCTCCGGCATTTCTGGATCGACAAGCTGGCTGACCGTGTTTGCCACGAAAGATTCAGCAAAAAGGAAAGAAACTGAAGTCGAACTGACTGTTCAGCAAGGTATTCCGGCAGACCGGCGCCTCAGAATTCCGCAACTTGCCTTCCAAACTCAGACGCCGGCGACCGATTCGGACCCGAGAAAAGCTCACGACTTTTGGTACGACAGACATTGCCGGTCCAAAACCCAGGAACGCAGAGTCGGTGTCCGTTCCACTTAAGCCAGCGTGCATCGCTTTCTTTCGCTTGGCTTGTCTTTTCGAGGATTCTCAACCATGAGACCTGGCCCTGAACGTCAAGCTCCGGCGCCTTTCAAAAGAACTCCTGCTCCTGCCCCTCCAATGCATGAACAGCAATGGAACGAACTTGAAAGCAGTTTCCGGCCTTGTGATCCTTCCTTGGCAGGCTCAAACACGTTCTCCAACACGTTGAGGCTCATGCTTGGTCGCATGAAGCAGACAGAGCGGGGTGCTGCTGGGTGTCCCACTCGCTTTAGTTCATGCGTTCATAATCCTGAAAGAGCAACCGACAATCACCCCATTCGTTCATTCTTGTCTAGCGTGTCGCGGACAATTGCGACCTGCTTGTCGTTATAAGGTCAACAGCGTGAGGCCCAAAAAATGTTTCACAGCTGTACTGTTGACGCACAAACATCAAGCTGAGCACAGAGCTGACAATTGTTCTTCGGGCACCATCGATTAAACAGACTCCACCTTGATGCCATGCAAGCAATATCCGCTTGAGGGCCTCGTCGCGAGGACGAGAGTCTGAAACATAGCAAGGCTTCTGCCAGAGGATGATCACGGTGATGGTGTCTGGGCATCGCCGAGACCAAAACGCCGCGATCGCACCAATCGCAGCTCTTCTCTATCGTGCAGGAGAGATTTCGAACCACAAGCGGAGAGCAATTGGTAGACCGTCCTGGACATGAACAGGTGAAGAAGAAGTGGCACAAGTCTTACATCTCCATTCTTCGGGAGCTCGGCACCATCACGTGGAGGAGTTCAGGCACCATCCTTCTATGCGTTCTCTGCAGTTTGTGCTGATGGACAGGACCGAGCCCGGACCTGTACCGGCGGCTAATGTTTGTGCTGGTGCCGTCCTATTGTGTCCCCAACGCAGACCTCGCGCAAGCCCAGGAGAGATGGAACGATCGAGCTCGATTCTCTGCATGGTCAGCTTTGCTGACATGTCCAAAATCGTGGTGCCAAGAAAATCACGCGATTTTATTTATTTCGCAATTTGTTTCTGTTGCGCTCAGCAGGCCAGTGCTTGTGACACGCTAGCGACTTTGCACTCAACCAGCCTCCCGCGACATGCTCAACGAAGCCTGTACAGTACTGTACAACCTCAGCAGCAGCCATGGCAAGCGAGATTTTTACTGATCGCATACGCATCTACAGCACGCGTCATTTGGTTTTCCAGATTTCACTATCACAAAATTCGCTCCCCCCCCTGTGTCACTATACATGAATATTCCTACTCATCTCACAATACAACCTTGGCAGATTTTTTGTGAACACCTACTTTGATTGCTTGAGTGCAGAATCCACAAATCAGAACCTTGTTTGACCACCTTTGGCCTTAATTACAGCTTCCATCCTTCTTGGCATGCTTTCTAGAAGCTTACCAAGGTAATCTTCTTCAATGGTCTCCCAAGCTTGTAGGAGTGCTTCAAAGATTGCTTTCTTTGTCCTTTCAGCTCCTCCTTGTACTAGATAGAGATGTGGGGAGCCTTTGTAGAGCCTGTGCTTGAGGAAAGCCCATAGGTTTTCAATGGGATTCAGGTCTGGAGATTGTGGTGGCCATGTCATGGTCTTGATCTCATATAACTTGAAGCCCTGCTTGCTATAGGCACTTTGATGGATAGGAGCATTGTCTTGCATCCAAATAGAGTCCTCTGACAGCCCTTTGAACCATACAAAGACCTCTTCTTCCATGATCTTCATATAGTCTTTACTCTTTATCTTCCCTGAAGGCATCCTGATCAATGGGCCCCTTTGCTGTCCAATGAAGCATCCCCACACCATAACCTTGACTGATCCTGACTTTGTAGTGGCCTGCAGACATGCTGGATGAAACTTCTGCTGTGGTCTCCTAAGACAATGATAATGTCTGTAGTCCTGTTTTGATACTGCAGATTCATCTGTCCAGAGCACCTTCTTCCAATCTTCTACTGTCCAGTCTCTGTGCTGCATTGCAAAAGCAAACCTCTTTCTCCTGTTGGCTGGGGATAGCAAGGGTACTCCTGGTGGCCTTATAGCTCTTGATTCCCACTTTTTTGAGATGCCTACTGACTGTACTGGCTGACATACCATCATTTTGCTGTACAATCTCTTTCAAAGGAGTTCTTCTGCTCTGTGCATCCTTTTGTGTGTTTCTGATCATGTTTCTGATAGCTTGTGGGCTGTACTTTGGGTTTCCAACAGTAGAATATGCACTCTCCTTGCTTACAGTGGTGTCATAGCACTTGCAGAACTTATATATAGTATCATAGTTGAGGCCCAGGTGAGCTGCAATTTTTGGAAGCTTCCATCCTGCTGATCTGAGTGATATACATGCAGTTTTCTCTTGAGAAGTGAGTAGATGGTGTCTGGAGGGGCCAGATTATATGCTAGATGATTCCATTTGATGCAAAATTGATGGAGATATGCTGATTACAGGAGATGCTGGTGATGAGGAGATAGGATGAATTTTGCAAGTCCAAGAAAATCTGGAAAACCAAATGACGCGTGCTGTACAAAGGGCTAGATCTAAAGCGCTTGCTTGACCCACCTTCGCGGGCCAGCTCGAGGACGATCCAGGTCACGATTCGTTCTGCAACATGTGGGATGGACGAGGCGTACCCCTCTGCAACGTTTTAGGAGCCCTCGTCAGCCGAGCCGAGATGTGTGCCTCTCCGACACGGCGTGGCGCTTCTTTGCAGAAGCCTGATCGGCTGTGCTGCTTTCCTCAAAACTTGGCATCTCCAATTCCGCTGGAAGAGATGCAGCTATCGGATCTCAACGAGACTGATTGCTCTGAACGGTCCGTGCTCGGGAAACTCAGAACTATCCTCTCGAACACACTGTAGCCTCTTGGTTTCGAAACTGGTGCATCCAACAAGTTTGCTATGCCACAAAACGAACGGTTGCCAACCAACTCGAGGCGCTGAATGTGCGATGTAAAGCAAGTGGCGTATGCAAAGGTGTTTTAGGGTCTGTCGATGCTCTCTCACTAGCCCTCGTCGAAGGACGAAGAGCATACCATTCATGCTCTTCGGCAAGAGATACATTCAGCATAATGGAACGGCAACAGCAGCTGACATGATTGAGAATACTGAAGCGAAGTCCTTGTCAAGCACGGGATGCTGTCAATTTGAGGTCTTTGTCGGCCATCATTTGGGTATCCGCTGGCTTCCAATTCAACGACGCGACACGACCTAACCTGAAATTCTCTCTCTTCCCTCTTCGCTCTAGATTGATGTCGCGTGTGATGTTCTTATGTACCTAATGTTGCCTACGCTATGGAACCCCCTACTCGTCGTCCCTCCCTCCTTCCGCTTCCCTACTTCGTGAATGCAAAATAGTGTGTTCTGGAAAGGGGAGCGAAGCTTGACGAATTCCTGTGAAGTCGACGTAGCTAATCCTCCCCCCAAGTCTGGGTCTACATTTAGCACGAGCCCTTTCAGCACTTTTTCGGCTTTTCGATCTGCTGGGAAACCCCTTCTGTGCGCCCCTAGAGTGTCCTTGTCGTCTTCGTCGCCCTTTTCTGCCTTGCTGTCCACTCCTCAAACCTGGACCCTGTGTTCCATTCCTCCCCTCCACACTCGCTGCCGAATTCCCCCAAATCTACATCCACCACGCCCGGAAACTTGCCTGCTTCCGACGTTCGACGACAATAGGGTCCAAGGGTCGGCAGGATCAAGCGTCTCTACGCCCCTTTGTTTGGCTGGCTCTGATTCTTGCCTTCACTCTTTCATCTGAGAACCTGGTCATTGGACTTGAAAGTAGAATATCGTCGTCCTTAGGACTGCGAAACTCTTCCTCACTGTCTTGAGCAATTGTCTACGTGCTTCACCTGTCATTGACCTGCTCATCTGAACTCCTTTCAGACCACAGGCCTGGCCATCAACCGCCTGGCTCAACCCAATCCTCTGACTCGACCTGGTTCTTGTCCTTCCTTTCTCCCACACCTTCCCTTTCATCCCGGCCACGAACCCACCGATTTGCATGGCTCCCTCCTCGTCCTCCTCTCTCACTCTCTCGCCACATTCCGTGCCTGCTCGGTTCCGACCTCTCTTTGTCTCTCTGGTGCAGCCTGGACTGCACTTTGTCCGTTGAAAGCGGATTGCAGCGTCCGCGTCCGGCGATTCCAGCGGCGTCTCCCTGCATAACGTGAATCATGTACTTCCGACGCATATGTAGTTCCGATGCACCTGCATTTTGAAAAATCAGCACTAAATCAGTGTGTTGGCAAAAAACTGGTCCTCTTTGGGATGCTGTTGCTTAGCGATACAATGTTGACAGTACATAGGAGCTGGCCATGCCAACAATGGTCCAATGCTCTCCACAGTCTTCCTTGTTGCAGTTAGATCTGGTGTCTACAGGCTGAGCTACCATGACCCAAAATGGGGCTTCATCTCACGGCACAAGAGCAGTGTAGCTGCGATTTTTGCCCTTGCAGCTGGGCAGTAATTTGCAAGTTGTTGCTGATTACATACCCTTGTCTCACTGTAGCAAAACTGTCAATAATAAGAATAGTGTGCATTGATATACTGCTCATCGTGATCAGTGATGGAAAAAACAAGCAAAAAAGATACTGGTCCCATAGTTGCAAAATTTCAAGTTTTCCAGGTTTTTGTCACTGTCAGTGATCACGACGAAGCATATACTGTGCACAGCCCTTTTCATATGTCAATAGCTTTGGAGCAGAGGACCTGACCTATCTCTCCAGTCACATCAGGCAACTTACTGCTCAAAGGTGACTCACCCAGAAAGCAGCCACACTGCTAGAGTGCTGGTCGACAAGGGTGATCTTCAAGTTAGGACATCTCAACAGTGAGCAATTTTATCTGTGCTGTGAAAGCAGACATACAGTGGGCAGGACCTGACCTCCATTGTAAGCAAGCCTTTGCGTTGATTGACCATGACATCAAGCCTTGATAGCATCTGTTATCAATCCAGGATTTTGCATGGACACTGGTGTGGAGCTGCTTTTTCCAAATGCAGTGTGCATCGGAACTACATATGCGTCACATCTACATGATTCACGTTATGCAGATTGTTTCGGGATTGATTCTGCACTTCCGACTACAAGTGCACCGATCCTAATTTCTTCTAGAGCAGGTTTCAGCACCCGGGCAAGCGCTGGACAGGTTGCCTGCCAGACTCACATGGCCTGGCAGGATTGCTTGGGTCATAGATTCCGAGCTGATACTCGGAGGAGGCCTCGCTCTCACAGACTGTAGAAGTGGCTGCAATCTAGCCTAGAGCGCACATTGTTCAGCGCTTGTTCTTGTTCATGTACGCTCGTTGTGCCGCACGAGCTTTAGTCTTGCTACTGTCTACATCTCTCTACTTCGCTGTCCACTCCATACACTCTTCCTTCTGTACCCCTTCTCTGTCTTCTATATCGTCTTCCTCACGCTGCCGTCATTATAGCCATACTATCTCGCCAGCTCGCCACTCATTTCCACCTTGACCGCCTTCAGCTTATCGGGATAGGAAAGTCGAAGCGCACAGACATCACCCACTCAAACAGCCTTTAAAGGCTCACTTTCCGGAAGCGATCTCTGCTCTCAATATCACCACCGACCGGCATTATCCTGTAGCAACAGCCACCTGCATCTCCTTCTTCACTTTCATCTGCATCCATATCGACCGTTGCCTCCTATTCCCTGAGATCCGCCTTCTGCAATAACCCTGCCCCGGCCTCTTCGAGCGGGCCCATCGTCACCACCACTCAATAAGCCGAACGGAACGGCACTGCTGACATGGAAGTAATTTCGAGACCCTCATTGTAAGTCAACTTACCGCCTTTGGTCTCCCACACTCTTCTCTTTCTCATCCCGATGTGGGCGCAGAAAACTTCATAAGGTCTCGCCCTTGGAGACCTTTGGTTGGCCCAGCAATTCGGTCAGTGGGCGATATCGCCATATGTCTTGCGAAACTCTTGGCTACAACCAATTGGCTCCACACCTGAGGCTTCACAATGCTCAGTTCACAATGCCCTGTTCACAATGCCCAATGATGCTGCAGAACGGAGTGCCGACGATCGAGGCGCAACTCAGTTTTCTCTTTTGAAGCATTTCGTCCCTTTTTCACCTCCTGTGCCGAACAGATGGTAGTGTGGGGACAAGGTTCTAACTCCAACCTTCCTTTCTTCGGCACCGCATCCTGTTTTGCGCACTATGCCTCCCTTCCGTTTGACTTTTTCCATGTCCATCCTTACATCATTCGACGCAATTACAGCAAGATCAAGTATCACGAAACACAGCGGTCCAACTGGAGCATTCCTGAATCTGTAAGTGTCGAGCTCGCGGATACGTCTCCACATGATACGTCCATTGTGAAGCTTCCTGTAGTCGGCGTCAGCGAGATGCACAGGCGCCCGACGTCTGCATTCACTCTGCGCATCCGGCATTCTGCGCTGAAGGCTTGCTGCGCTTCGCATTTTTCTCTGCACATTGTTCTCACGAGCGCTCTCCTTCCGCGCTTCACTCTTCCGCTGAATGCTGCATGCGACGCTGTTCCCGCAATTCGGGGAAAAGCCTTGATAGTGTCGATATATGTGATCAGGGTGCTGACATCTTCCTTTCCCCCTCTACTTACTGTCCCTTTATATGTATCGCGCCGTGCTTGGTATTCCTTTCCTTTGATCACAATGCTGCTACCCACCTCTTGCTTTGTCCAGATATAAAGAGGCGCAAGCTCGCCACCCTCTAGCATGGCGCAACAGGGTTATGGCTTCACTTCTGGGCCTTCCCGCGCCGGTCAGCATGATGATCGAGGTGCAGGACAGGGTCGACAAGAGTATGGTAACATGCCCGTAGGCGCATCCCAGTCAGAAGCCTTTGGCCGTTCCGCAACCTTTGTGGAAAGTGCTTCCCTGTTCCCTCCCTCGGCATCATCTTATGATCACACCAGTGCAGGTCTTCGCGCAGATGTATCTTCTCATTCCTTGCTTGGTAGTATCCACAGCCAGTCCGCGAGCGGTTCTCCGACTTTGGGCCAGTATGGCGATGCTCTTTCTCATCCACAGTCGCACTACTCAAATCATATTCAGTCATCTTCGCACGCCAGTCAGTCGTCACACCCTCATCAGCCCTACCAGCCTCATCAGCAGAACCATCATCATCAGTATCAATATCACCATCATCATCATCTCGATCATCCGTCAGAACAGCAGCACCCGCTGGGCATGCAGATGCCAAGCGACCTGGCGGGCTCACAGCCTCTGGGTATGCATCGTACGCCTGCGCAGTACGGCTTCCATCCACACTCGCCTCGTCAGCCTGACTTGTCGCAAAGCTCGCCCGATGCACAACGCAAGGAGCCAAATCGTGCTGAAGCCGCCGAGCCGCACACTCCGCGACCTCCCAACGCATGGATCTTGTACCGCTCGCAGAAGTTCAGGGAGATACAGCAGAATCGCAACGAGCAGTCGCGCTCGGGCTCTTCGGAGAAGCCGAAATCGCAAGCTGAGATCTCGAAGATGATTTCGCAGATGTGGCAGAACGAGAAGAGCTCGGTCAAGCAGAAGTTCGAGGCGTTGGCGGACGAGAAGAAGCTGGCCCATCAGAGGATGTACCCGACCTACCGGTACCGTCCCAAGAAGAAGGGCAAGAATGCCAAGCAGAACTCAGCCAACCAGAGTAGCGACCAGAGCCCACCCAACAGCCACTTACCTGGCAGCAAGAAGGAAGATAAAGGATCGTTCGCAGGCGGACACCAGGAGCGCTACTCTCCGCAGGGCAGTGCGTCGTCTGCATATCCCGCTGACAGGAACAGCGGAGCTGGACCAGATCGCTCAGCTCCGAACCAGAGTCCTTCGAGCATCCACAATCAAGTCGGCAGAGATATGATCTCTCGAAAGACCGACTACGGAGACAGAAGGGAGCGCGGTGAGCTGCAAGTGCCCATTAACTACGGTCGTTCAGTTTCGGGTAGCGTCTCTTCTGGCGAGGGTCACTTCATCCGTTCGTACGGCAACAACCGTTTGCACCCGTATGGTGATCGCCCTGCCCTCTTTATGAAGCAGGAGAGCCCTCGGCAATCCAACTTGTTCGAGGATTCTCAGTCCAATGCCTCGAGCTCCTATGCTGGCAGTCACTGGCCTGGCCCTGATGCCATGGCTGGATCGTCCGGCAGCACGTACTTTGATGGCCCACGAGCATATACCAACTTCGGCAGTGCTCGTATGCCTCCTCCCTCGTTGATGGGTCCAGGATCCGCAGGCAGCGCCTCGCTGATGCTGTCACCTATTTCTCCGCCCCAGCGACAGTTGGTTCCTTCGCAGCAACTGCAGCACCCCATCGACGGCAACAACATGGACCTTACCGAATTCGCTGGTGTTGGCGGAGGCGCACCTGGCTACGGCAACAACGGAGGTAGCTTCCGAACAACACCTGTGACCTCCCATACCAATCGACTTGGACCAATTCCTTCATTTGGAGACGCATCAAGATCGGAAATGCCAACAGGCCTCGCCATGCCTGGGAGCCACGAAGGCCTTCCCGACAACTTTGATCCTCATAGACGCATATAACTGCCTTGATACATCCGTCTTCGATACAAAAAAGACCACCTCTCCCCAAGACACATGCGCTTCATCTTCTTTTCACAGGTCTACACATATGAGCAACTCTCGAATTCGGTGACTTTGTGGCCCCTTTGTCTTGTTCTCTCAGCACAGTCGCAATGCAACACGTAGACCGTATCCAAAGATCGCACTGTTTGCCTATTCATCAGTTTGGCTAGAAGTTTTGTGGTGTGAGGCAAAAGGCTAGACGGTTGCGGGCAGGGGGCAAATCCGGAAACCCATCTTCGGCTAACGTGAACGTGGCGACAGAGGTCGCCAGCGGGGCGGAGTCGTGAGTGTGAAGGCTTGCAAAAGACAGCTCCGCGTGGCGACGTGTCGAAGGCCGCTGACTGTTGTCGCCGTGGAGATTCATCTCCGCTTGTCGCCTTTTCAGCTAGAGTGTACAATCACATCGAAAAAGGTCTTTTTGTGCGCTCACGACGCTGTTCAACAACGTGCTCTACGTGCGTCCTCAATAGGTCCTTAAACAGCGTCACTTGACGCACTTTATGCAATTTATGCGCCAAAATACATAAAACCTTCCTTAACCCTCTTTCTTGCCCTAGCCTGGGGCACTGCGGGAGTCGAAGCTGCAACACACAGACGCACACTCAGCTCAGCTCAGCTCACCCAAGACCACTATAGCTAGCGTACTCAAGCCTGTGCAAGTGGAAAGAGCGCATACGAACAGTTACTTTTGCTTTTTCTCTTTTAAAACGCGTCAATTGGCGCGCTTTATGACGAGGTTATACCAGGCTGCGGCGGCTACGCAGCTCACTTCTTAAGCTGCGTCGTGGTGACGCATAAGCTGCGGGCCACCGTAAGAAGCCGCCAATGACGCTGTTTATTGATGCACAGCTGTTTTGGTTTACGTCAACGACGCAGGACCAGCGCACCTATTGTGCGATACACAGCGTGAGCGCACAAAAAGGCGATATTCGATGTGAGTTAGCTGCAGAATTTGTTAGGGTGAAGTCGAAAACAAAAGCGGAAAAATAAGCATCGGGAGATGAGAAGAGAGCGTTTCACTCCACATGCTAGATTGAGGGCGTGTGCGCAGCTCTCGAAAGACCCTTCGTCCTTCGTCCTTCACCATCTCTTATCGTTCTTCTCTCTTCCCTACCTTTCAGCGTCCTCGCATACACCTCGGTGGCAGATTACACGGCCCCGATCGACAGATCTTGATCGCAGCATCTCTTCATATCCGCATCATCATCTACATAAGCAAAGCAGCAACTAAAGATGTTGATCAAAGTCAAGACCCTTACCGGCAAGGGTAAGTTCCCGCATCTCTCTCCGCACATCTCAGCCCTCGCACCCACGTTCACCTCGTAAACTGACCATTCGACTCCGATGCTGCCCCATGTATTGCTGCCGGCCGTCGCGCTACTACAGAGATCGAACTGGACATCGAACAAACCGACAAGATCCAGCGCATCAAGGAGCGTGTCGAGGAGAAAGAAGGCATCCCGCCAGCACAACAACGTCTCATTTTCGGTGGCAAGCAAATGTAAGTTTCACGCTCGATAACCAAGCTTCAGCTACCGAGCTATCTGGAGCACCTATACTGACTCAGCTCCGACTGAAACGATTGCACTCTGATTAGGCACGACGAAAAGACAGCCAAAGACTTTGGTGTCGAAGGTGGAAGCGTTCTCCACGTAAGTTCACACTCCCAGCCCCGTCAAAATAACACGCCCCTTAAAGGCAGTAAGAATAACCCGCTGACAGCCTTACTCTATCCTTCTTCATTTCCTGCCTCCGTACAGTTGGTGCTTGCCCTCCGAGGCGGCATGCTCTAGAACCGCTTCTTCGCACCAAGGTGATCAACACTCCACCTCACTTCATCCCACTGTACCATAGTTGCGATCTCAACCTCTGTAATCGAAATCCTAGAAAGACTTTGAGCTTCAGGTCTGGGCCGAACTTCGCTGCTTGTGACGAATGAGAGCATTTCCTTCAGAGCGCACGAACAGCCTCACTGTATTGGCACTCTCTCACGGCTTTGATGTTGCAGCTGGATGCAAGCACCCGCTCCGTCCGCTTTGACTCACTCATCTAACGCCTTCACTCGTCATCATCACACGGTCACAAGCCTTCACCCACTTCGTTCTTTCGACAAGCGGTGTAAGGATCGCAAAAGATCACGAACAACAGAAGGTCGTCTTGAGTCTAGATGATGCTCTTGCGTTCGGCTAAAGGCGTAGCCCCCTGACCAGCGCCCAAACTGTTCAAATGCTGGATCAACTGGTTGAGATCGACGACTTCACCCTGGCCCTGACCCTCGTCGCTGTCCTTACCCTTCTGCTGCTTGACTCTGACCTGTCTTGTTTCTGCGTTCCACTCGTTCGGTGCCAAAATGACGGCGAAGGGAATGCCTTCCTTGTCCACCACGCCGAATTGGGCAGGCAACTTGGGCTTAGCCTTGTGCATGAATTCGGCTTTGATACCTGCATTCCAAAGCATCTTGGTCACCTGCATACGTTCCTTCAACAACCCATCACCGACCGACATGACATAGACATCGACCTCCTTGGAACGAACACTAGTGCGTTCACCCTTCTGCTCCTTCTCCTTCAAACGCTGCATCATGATCGCAAACACCCTCTCGACTCCGATGGAAACACCGACGCAAGGAACGGCATCCGGCTTCTTGGAACCCGAAAACATACCCACAAGGTTATCATATCGTCCACCAGCAGCAATCGATCCGACACCGACAGTAGATTCATCAACCTCGTCTTCTCCATCAGTACCTTTCTTCTTGCTCTTGGGCTTCTTCTTCTCCTCTCCAGCTGCACCAACAGCTGCACCTTCACCGTTGAAACCAGGAGGAGCAGAAGCTGCAGTAACAGCCTCATAAATCAACCCCGTATAGTAATCCAACCCTCTCGCCAAGCTCAAGTCGAAACTCATCCTATCCGAAATCCCATACACATCCAAATAGTCAAACAACAACTCCATATCCTTCACACCCTGCGAAGCAGTCGTGTGTCCCATCATCACTTGATCCTTCTTCAACTTTTCCAACAAATCCTTACCACCCTTCAACTTGACATACTCTCCGATCTTATCAACGACGTCCTCAGCTAAACCCTTGTCTACCGTCATCTCTCGCTTAACCTCTGCCCAGGGGCTCTTGTCGAGCTTATCAACAGCAGAACTGATGGTTCGGATCTTGTCAGCAGGTACACCGCAAATGTCGAAGATACCGTCAAGGATCTTTCGGTGGTTGATCTTAACAGTGAACCCTTCCATACCCAACGCATCGAGTGCTTCTACGAGGATGCAAAGCACCTCGGAATCAGGAACCATGGGGTCATAAACACCGGCAATATCAATATCGCACTGATAGAACTCCCTGAATCTGCCCTTGGACATAGCAGGCTGATCACGTCGGTAGACCTTGGCAATGTGGTATCGCTTGATGTTGCCGTGTTCGCTCGGGTTCATGGCAACAAACCTCGCAAAGGGAACGGTAAGATCGTATCGCAGCGAGCAAAGTTCACCACCCTGATCCTGAAGATCATAGATCAACTTGGAATCCTCGCCGTACTTGCCCGAGAGAATCTCTTTGAGCTCGAAAACAGGAGTGTCGATGGTAACCGCACCATGGGCAGAGAAAACATCCTCAATAGTACTGAAGATACGCTTGCGCAAAGACATGGCCAAGGGCTCCCAATCGCGAGTACCCTTAGGAGTCTTCAGAGTGAACTTGACCTCCTGCTTTGAAGAGCCGGCTTTAGCAGAACCACCGATACCAAGCTGAGCAAGCTGGTGTTCGAGCTTTTTGAGCTTGCCGATTTCAGCCTTGAGTGTAGCTTGTTCAGCATTGGCAGCGCGGAGTTGCTGCACTTTGGCATCTTGCTCAGTGCGAGCGGCTTGGAGAGAGGCGATTTGGTCGGCGTCGGCGGAAGACATTTTGTCGGATGCTGAACCAGAACGCAAGTATTTGAGAAGTTGTTCGGGAGGCACTTGCTGTTTGGTGAAGCAGCGCTGTTGCGAGAAGACGGTGGGTGTTGGTTTGGGTGCCAGTGTAAAAGAATGTAGTTGGAAAGCTGGACGAATGAGAGACCGCAAGAGTGACATCGAAAGAGCCGGTGGGGGTTGCTCTTCTGGAAGATCGTGATTGGTGATGATTGAGGGTTGTAGGTGTTCGATAAGAAGCTATGAGTGAGGAAAGTGAGAGCAACTGTTAAGCGAGTCAGAAGGATAAAGGCTTTTTTTTTTTTTTTTTTTTTTTTTTTTTTTTTGACTTATCCAGAGTGGAATGCGCACACACTCTTCTCAGTTTGCTCAACGCACGTGACTGGCACTTCATAAGGTCTAACAGAGTCAAGCAACTGCCAGCCGAGATCCGAGGTCTGTGCATCATGAACCGTGGCAGCTCCTCCTCGTCATCGTTCTCCGCTTTCTCACTAGTCTTCCAACCACTCACCGGCCTTTTGAAGCTTGCCCTGATCAGCGACAGAGCATTTTCGTACAATGGCAACCCTCCACGACGTCCCGATGTCGGCTAGCGCCAGGCAGCAGTTCCAACAGTATCTATCACAAGTCCCTGCCTCAACCTCAACCTCGACCTCGAGCTCTTTTCGCCCATCGAGCACCGACCTGACCACACTCCTACAACGAAGCGCACATCTCACGCAGAAGGTTGATGAACTCCATTCACAACTCTCTAACACTGACTCATCCTCGCACCGTGGCGACGACCCACAACTTTTCTGGTCCACTCTCACGCTCCAAACCAATCTTCGTGCGCTCTCATCGCAGCTCCAACGACACACCTCTGACCGTAAGGCAGCTGATGCACTAGCAAAGACCCAGCACAACGTAGACCTGGTCGAGTCACTACTCCGCTTGCTCTCTATCTCAGGCAGCGAAGGGTCGTCAACTGGGCTGTTCACTGCTCCTGTCAAGCCAACAACCATCAACTCAAAGATAGCAGAAAGAACGAGTGCGACGGGAGTGCAAGCGGGCTACGAATACTATAAACAGCAAACCTTATCTGCGCTTGACGACAACGATACAAACTCAAACTTCGCCCTCGTCCACGACGACGAAGCGGCTTCGGACACAGACTCCATCCTCACCGATCCAGAAATTCACCTCACTCCCTCATCCTCCACAACCAAATCCTCATCTACCCCACTTGCCGGCCCCACCAAAGACGAGGAAGATGAACTAAGGCAATACGAACGAGCTCCCAAACCCTCCTACCCACCCGCTCCTTCCACCTCCAACCTCACCCCAACCACAGCAGCAACAGCAGCGGGTGGCGACACAACAATCCTCCAATCCGATCGAGCAACCCACGAAGCTCTCTCCTCCGAACTCCTCCGCATGGCCTCAATCCTCAAATCCAACTCCCTCGCCTTCGCCGATTCACTCGAACGCGATCGTCTCCTCCTCGAAAAAGCAGGCACAGATCTCGGTCAGAATCTAGACCTAATGACCCGCACACGCGGTCGTCTGGGCGTATACTCAAAGAAAGCCCGAAGCATGGGCTGGTTCACTCTCTCAGCCATTCTCGTTGTTATCGTTAGTTGGATGTTGATGTTCTTACTCATTCGCTTAACCTAATTACATGCGGGATAGAGCCTCATCATAAGCCTCCCTGACCTGTTTTGTTTGGCCTTTCTTGGCGGCGAGTCTGAGATACTTCTCGTCGATCGCCTCTTCGGCAAAGAGCGGGGCTAGTTTGGAAGGAGCAACCCAACCCCAAGTTTTGGGTCTGCCGTAGAACTCGACTGGTACGACGCCTTCAATATCAGGTCGCTTGCGGAGGATGTCTCCAGGAATGAGCTTTTCATCAGTGTAGATGACGGCAGGGAAGTGAGGGAACGTGTCGACTTTGGCCCATACTTTTGTGCCGTTTGCTGGAGGACCTGAGCCAAAGTGCGCTTCGTTGCCCACAGAATATGTAGAGGAGGGTGAAGGATTGAGTCGCGGACGTTTTGCAGTTGATGGAGAGGTGGGTGGTTCAGCAGAAGCGGTTCGCACACGAGCACTGCGTCGAATTGGAGCAGCTGACGTGCCTTGTAATCCAGCTTCCGACTTGACTTCAGAGGCGTGACTTGCTTCTCGCTCTCGTGTGCGCTTCGGCCTGCGTTGCCTCGCATTGCCATTGCTCGCCTCTGCATCTCCATCAGCTTCATCCTTGACAGTCTTCGCCGTCTCATCGTCTGAGGTCAAAGGAGAGCTACCTGCAGTTTCGCCACCTTCTTGCGCTTCCTCTTTCACCTGCTTCGTTGCCCTCATCGCCTTGCGTGCACTACTTTGCGCCTGCTTCTCCTTCACTGCCGACGACGCTCGTGGACGCGAGTTGGACGAAGGCACAGTGCGAGACCTCGGTCGTTGCTGCGGTGTCGTGGGCGCTGCTTGCTCCTCGAGCGCAAGACTTGCTGCAGAAGGACCAGGCGACTCGGGAGCAGAGATCTTTCGCGGGCGCTGACCAATCATTTCCGGTCTCGCAGCTGCGTTGCGATGACGCTTCGAACCTTCAGGCAGCACCCAACCAGTGTTGAAGAGTAGAAACGAGTCGTGAGCGCCAACATCGTCCTTCATTTGCACGCCATCCTTTGTTTTGGTAGCTGCTGGAGTCGATAGTGATTTGGACATGGCCGTCGATTGCGGCTTTGCGCCTGCCTTCGCTTCGGTCTCTTCCGTGTCGCCTTTAGGGCCAGACGCGGTAGACGTGGTGGAAACATGGCTCTGTGCACGTCGGCGAGTGACGCGAGCCGGAGTGGCGGCGACTGGCTCAGCTGTTGCCGTGGAGGGTGTTGGCTCGGGCGAAGCCTCCGCTGCTGCTGACCGTCGTGTGCTCCTCCTCTCTGCCGGTTCACGTGGAGGCGCGTCCGATGCCTTGCGTTTGCGTGCTACCTTGGGCGCTTTCTGTGGCGATGCTGCTGAGCCTGTTGCGTTTGAAGCTTGCGCCTTCGTCTTTGCAAGTGGAGACGCAGGGGCGGTCGGTGGCGGTGGTGGCGGAACGTAGATCTGATGTACGAAATCTTCCATCAGATTGGTTACTGGCGTGGCTAGCCTCTTGCGACGACTTGGCAGCTCGTTAGCGCCCTCCTCTACTTCCTCTCCCGCATGTCCGTCCTCCTCTGCTTTGACATGCACGGTTGGCGGCATGGGATGCGACCCATATGCGAGGTGGCGTACATCCATCCGCTCCTGGTCTGCCATCGCACTGTAATCCTGCAACAAAGAGATCAAATCTGAAGGAGGTTCAAGACCCAACTCAAGCAGTTGTCGTTGTGTCTCGGCGCTCAACACCATAGGTCCTGACCGAGCCTGTGACTCGCCGTCACCTTCCTGCTGTTGCTGCTGTGCCTCATCCGGCTGTTGCTGCATCTTCTGCTGCTGAGTGCGAAGGTGAGACGTCTCGGTTGCTGCCAACTCCTTGAAAACGTCGGGTATCATCTTGAGAATCTTGGTGGCGGCCTTGTGGTAAGGGGTATCTGCCTTGTTGTACGTCATGGCGTTGGTAGCAATCTTGAGCACATCTTGTCGCATCTCTTCGACTGACTCATAGACTTTGTTGGCAATCTTGTCTTTGATCGCACTCCAGTCCATCGGCTCTTTGACAATGTCATAGTAGTCCGGCACATCGACTTTCGAGACTGGCTGTGCAAAGAAACCATATCGGTCGACGGCTTCGAACTTGGCGATAGCAGCTCGCAAGTCTGCATGAAAGGGGAAGAGGACTGGTTCGACGAGCGAGTTGCGGATCTCGTGTGCTTGTCGCAGCTTCTCCTTCTCGCGCTTGCGGACCTGTTCGACAAGCATGCGAACTCGCTCAAGGTCTCCACGGATGCTGCGAAGAAATAGGAGCTTCTTGCCCTTTTGTGCATCAGTCTGCTCTTTGTTTGATGTCGAGGCGGTCCAGGGTTCGAGGTGGAGACGCTTGAGCAGAGGAGCGCCTCGACGCGCTTCTCGTTTCAGAGACCAGTATCTTGCAATGAGCTGTACAGCCGTTGTCTTCTTGCGAAGATGGATCTTGGATGTGTATTCGAGCACGCGGTTGGCAATGTAGGCGGGAACAAGAGGCGGACCCGGCTTGAAGCTCTTCTTGTAGGCGCGTGCCGACTTGGACGAGCTTCGAGCGTCGCTGGTAGATGCAGCAGCGCCGTCAGGAGCACCAACGATGGAGCTGCGACGACTGACCGAGATCAAAGGTGCACCGAAGCCGGACTCGACTGAATGCTCTCGAGTGCGCGCAAAGGGCGATGCGCGGTAGTTGGTCTCGGGTCTGTCCTCGTCGATGGCACCTTGCCTGCTGAAGTCAACCTTGAGTTGATCTCGCATATGGACGGGCATGTGACGATGACAGCAAGCACGCAGTACTTCTGCACCCTCGTCAACGCTGTTGTCCGAGTCCTCATAGACGTGGTGCGACATGCGAGTGCGTTCAGTGCGGAAGAGAAGACCTGCTTTGCGAGCACAGGTGACGTGAAAGGCGGTGAAACAAGATCGATTGTCGCACTGAATGCATGCGCCCATTCTGTATCTGCAGAGGTAGCACTGCAGCTTCCACCTTGCCTTGGGAATGCGCTCTATGCTGTCGATGGGCTCCATGTAGACGGGATTGCTGACACCTGTCTCTGGGATCCACATGGCGCAGAGGAGATGCGCCCACTTGCTCTTGGTAGTCTGCTTGAAAGCGCCTCCTTCGTGAGGACAAAGAATGCATGAGACGGCACGGTCGGGTGAGACGGTGCACTTGCGACAGAGCCATTGACCTTCTGGAATGTATGGGATACCATAACAGTCTTGATGGACAGCAAGGTTGCAGCCATCGCAAAAGACAATGGCGTTGGAGTTCTCGCATTCGCCGTCGTCGCAGATTGCACACTTGCTGTCCTCGCCGTCTTCCGAGTCAGCATCGTCGTCATCTGCTCCTGCTGGATCTGCACCTGCACCATGGCGTGCCTTTGGCGGTACGCGTTTCATGAGGTCGAACCATTCCTTTTCGAGCTGATCAAGGATGATTTCGAAGATCTCGTAAGAGATGGTATCGAGACCTTCTTTGCGCCTGTCATAGTTGAGCGCATCGAGCCACTCCTGATCCTGCTCGTCCATGTCATATTCGACCTGCTTCTTAAGCTCGCTCTCGATAGGCTCGACATAACGAATGTAGTGGTCGGGCTTGTCGAATTCGGAGCCATCATTGTAGCCGAAAGGTAATGCATGAGGGTCGATGATGCCGGGTGCTATGGAAAAGAGCAAGGCTTCATCTGGCGGTACTTTGCGAAAGCTGACTTTTGGCAGCGATGATGCCAGGGGTATATTGTTGGGCTTGGAAGGTAGACCAGGCATGGCGTTGGCAATGTGCCGAGGCTAGCACCTCACTGCCTCGCTTCCTCACTCGCTGAACTGTGTGTTGCGCTCGTTACCTATCTTTCCATGGCTGGACTCAGATTTGCGAGCTTGTGCGATCACTCGAAAGGTTGCGACTAGTCGCAGCAGTAGTGAGCGTAATTTGTGGGTATGCTGTTGCCAAGTGTGTCGGTGGAGGTGCGCAGCGATGGTAGCGGTCTGCTGATGTCGTTGCCTTGTCGGCGTGTGCGAAAGGAGTGTCGGTGGTGACAAGCGGTAAGCCTGAGTTGGTAGCCCCTCTGTGTGGCTCTGCTAAAGTGCCGCGTGCGAGATGATGAACGATGATGGTGTGGGTGATGAATGCAATGACCATTGAATGCTCATTGATGATGGTCCATGCTCGCGTACTGTACTGCTCAGTTCAACACTCCGCTCTCTCTCTCTCAGCCAAAAATGCGCAGTTTCGTCCACTTTTTGCAGCGCGTCAAGCAGCGGACCCTTTTCTCGTTCGCGTTGGCGTGGCTAATCTCAAGGTTTGTTAGGCCACTCAATCCAACAAGCTTTGATTCTCGGAAGACGGATTTGCGTTGCACGGCTGCTTTTTTGGCGCCATGAAAGGGCTTCTTGGCTCATTTCCTCTTCACCTTTCCTTGCTTGCTTGCCACTGTTCTCATCAACAGCACAACCATAGCATATATCACCGCAACCATGTTCGCACTCCCATCGCTCAGGACAGCATCTAGCTCTGTTGCTCGCACTTCCATGTCAGCAAGATTCAACTCGACTCAGGCTGGTAGCGGACCTGACGCTTCTTACGGCTCAGCAACTCGTTCCACAGTCCCTCCTCGCTCGACACATGCGACCTACCACCCAGACGGATACGGTATCTCGGAAGGCCTCAAACGAGCACGAAAGCCATATCGCTTCCGTAACATCCTCACAGGATCCTTGATCATGGGCTTTGCCACCAGTGTCTACTTCTACTCGATTTCTAAGGTAAGTCACCTCTTACTCTGTTCTTAACCTGTAGCAACACTCCCGATGTACTGACACTTCTTCTTGTCTCACTCTGCTGCATGTATTCGTATCTACATTGTGCAGGTCAAGCAAGACGACTTTTCGGATCTCGCAGAGGTCAGGGCGCCGGCCGCCGGTTCCAATGCTGGACCCGTTACTACCGAGGGCGACCACAAGCACAAAGTATGATCTCACTCGCTACAATGCTATGAACCTTGCTCATCGCTCGAACGACTAGCGTGTCTGTATCTAAGTGTCGATTTGTGTGTGTATGGTGCTGAGCATCTGTTCGCCACGCTCATCTGGAAGGCGAGCAGCCCCTAAACAGAAGTTTCGAGATGAGTATCTCCTGGTTGTCACCGACACCTGCTCTTTCAGGCTTGAGATTCAGCTGCATGCTACGGGTATGATCTCAAACAAGCCAAAACCGGTGTCCCCGAAGGTGTGAAGCATCATATCATGTTCGAGATTGTTCGCAAGCAGACAGCGTAGCATGAAACGGGCTGAGCAACCACAAAAAGCGCTGCTGGCCGCGTTCCGAAAAAAGTAACGCTCTAAACCTCCACTTTCCCAAGTGACGCTGAGCACCGCAACAAGTCCCTTTCAGACTCGTAGCACCTCTTGCTATTCTTTATCCAACACCTTCTCATACACCTCTACCATCTCTTCTTAGATCGCAGCAGCTGGAGTGCCACACTCTTTCATCATGGCCAAGGCGAGGGCAGCGTCTGCTATAGCAGGAACGCACCTCGCACTGCGGTCTATATCCAGTGGTGCATCAGCAAGATGGGCGACAGCATCACCAACACCGGCTACCCATGCTATCCGATCAATCACTAACACAGCTTCCAGACAGGTATCTCCTGTACCCAAAGGAACCAGGTACGGCATTCACAAGACGCCTCGACGTCCGCCACCTCAGCGCCATACATCACGCAATGATCCACATCCTGCCACAGCATCACACTCAGCCGTGACTCCACAGTCAGCGCCACAAGAACCCAGCCCTGCAACCCAGCATGATGTCGCAGACGCCTCTCCACCGTCTCAATTCGCAGCGAACCTTCCCACCGACCCATCAGTAAATATCCTAGCCGTCGTGCCCAACGAACCTCGAGACGTCCTTCAACCATCCTCTTTCGCCTCTGCAGCCACCCTTCTCTCCCAATCAGCCCTGCTCGTAACACGTGAAATCGAAATGATGAACATCTTTCTCGGATTCGAGCAAGCTAACAAATACTCCATTCATGCTCCCGACGGCTCACTCGTCGGCTACCTAGCCGAAGAAGAACAAGGTTTACTCGGCGGCTCGCTTCAACGTCAACTTCTCCGCACGCATCGACCTTTCCGTGCAACTGTCATGGATGCTTCCGGCAAGCCAGTGCTCATGATCAGAAGGCCATTCACATGGATTAATTCCACAGCGCATATTTATGCTGTTCGCGGCGACTACCCTGTTGGATATGGCGCTCCGCAAGATAGCGATTTGGAGCTTATTGGTGAAGTGCAGCAAAAATGGCATCTTTACAAACGCAGGTATGAGCTGTTTTTGAGGAGACGAGGCGAGGCTGAGGGAGAGGGGGAGACAATGGAGCAGTTTGCACAGATCGATGCAGGGTTTTTGAGTTGGACCTTCTTGATGCAGGATGCAGAGAGTAAGTTGGTTGGTGCTATTGATAGGAATTTCCGAGGGTTTGGAAGAGAGATTTTCACCGATACTGGACAATATGTTCTGCGCTTCGACTCGGTCGGAGAAACTGCGATGACAGACGCTCGACTTTCCGCGCCCTCCTCCTCCGCCTCGGAACAAGCAAAGAAGAGTGGGATCGCAGAGGGAATGGAGTTAGTCCAAAGTCATGGTACACGCCCACTCACACTGGACGAGAGAGCAGTAGCACTGGCAACAGCAGTCAGTATTGACTTTGACTACTTCTCCAGACATTCGGAAGGCATGCATGGTGGCGGAGGGATGTTCCCTTGGTTCTACATGGGTGGAATGGGCGGAGGTGGAGGTGGAGAGCCTGCACCAGCGCCAGGACCTAATGGAGAGAATGTTCCGAGTAATCCTAATGCTGGAGATGGTGGGTTTGGAACAGGTGTTGCGGGTGGCGCGATCGGCAATGGTATGGACTATCCTTATGGACCCTCAGATTCGGGCATGAGCGAGGATGGAAGGTTGGGTCAGCCCCCACAGAATGCTGGTGGATATGGGTATCCTGACGAACAGATGCCGCCGCAGGAGCAGAGTGGTGGTGAAAGCCCATGGTGGCAGCAAGAACAGCAACAGCAGGAGGGAGATGTTTGGGGTACGGGAAGCTCAGATCCGTGGGCAGGGGCGGGTGAAACTCAGCCACAGGAAGATCAAGGTTTCTGGGGCGGGTGGGGTGGTGGCGGTGGAGATGACGGAGGAGGCGGAGGTGGTTGGGGCGGCTTCGGCGGGTTCTTTGGCGGTGATGAGTAGGCGGATCGCTCGAGATGCGAGTAGAAACCACATCAATAGAAATGCTTTACACCACTCACTTCTTTATGTGCATGTCCATCGTCATGTGCATTTCGCTGGGCTTCTGATTAGGCCATGACACAATTCCTGCTAGTTGAGTTGTAAACAGACTGTTTAAGTTGAGGTTCAGGTGGTGGGTAGTATACACGACTCGATCGTAGCATTTCGCTTTCCAAGCTGCTACGCCGAAATCTCAGGCTGTTCGTTCGTTCGTTCGTTCTTCGTCTTTCAATCATCCCCTAGATCTCCTTACTTTCGCTCCTCAACATCGATCTTTCGCCTCCTCGCAGCGTCCATCATGTCGTGCTGTTGTTTTAGCGCCACCAATCGCTGACTTGGTGTTAAATATGGATTGGCCTCAATGCCTTCCGTCCTCAGCACGGTACCAATAGACATGAAGAATCCGAACGTCGCCGCTGAGCTCAACATAAACTGACTCAGTGTTCCCAAAGCACCTCTTGGTCCTGGTCCAGCACGCAAGATCTGAATTCCTCCTCCGATGAAGCCGATTGTCAAGCCGACGAGGGTGCCGGTCATTGCACCCATTTTGACTGTCAATGCATAAAGCAAGGAAAGAAGAGGTTAGCGGGAAGAAGGGTGAGAGGAAAAGAAGAGGGGTGGGACGGGGGAAGCTTACTCTTCTGAAAGACGGTTGGCTCGGCGCCTGGAATACCTTGCATTTGAGGCGGGGGCGGCATGATCGATGTGCTGCTCGTTTGAGGTGGGATGTAGTGGGTTAGGGTGGTTGAGGGGTTGGAAGGATGATAGTGTAGAAGAGAAGAATCTTGGAAGGTGGCACGGAAAATGTGGAGGCGGAAAGAAGGTTAAAAGTGCACAAGACGGATCCGAACTGAGCTCACCTTGCGAAGAGCCAAGAAAATGCAGACATGTCAGATCGCGGTCTCACACAAACGCTGCGAATTTTCGACTTCATATCATGCTTTTACTCGCCGTGGACACCTCACTCCTTGTGCCTGCTGGTTGTTCTACGCAAGCTATCCTGAAGGCAAAAAGCCGTCTGTTCTGAAGATAATTGACCAGGGTGAGCCCGAGGTGATCCGTCGTCTACAAAATGTCTTCGTAATGGGCTGTGTTGAACCGCACTGCACCTCAGTAGTCTGGGGTGGTCGTTTGTGGCAGTGTGAGAGCGATGGTGAGCTTTCGGTGGATAAAAGTAAGTTGTGAGATCGAAACTCCGCACAAAAAGCATTTGACCTCCACATCGCAACGCACACTCATCCCCGCCTTGGCCACCTTGAACCCCGCTGCTTCTTCCAACACCATCCTTCCTTCTTCCGCCTTTGCCCCTCCTGCAACACGGTCGCATCTCACCACTACCACCTCTACATAGCACGAGATGGCCACAAAGCTAGCAAGCATCCCAACTCTCGCTTCTCTCTACGCATCCTCCACCATCCCGACCCCCTCCCCGTCCACCCTCTCTTCGTCCATCTACCCCTTCGCCTCCCATCTCTCCCTCCACTTCGGTGACATAACCACCCTCTCGCTCGACGCCATCGTCAACGCCGCCAACACCTCTCTCCTCGGAGGCGGTGGAGTTGACGGCGCAATCCACCGAGCTGCAGGCCCAGACCTCCTCAAAGAATGTCGCACTCTAAACGGCTGCGCCACCGGCTCTGCCAAAACTACCTCGGGCTACAAACTTCCCTCAAAACACATCATTCACACCGTCGGCCCCGTGTATTCCAAAACAAAACATGACGAATCCGAAAAGCTGTTGCGAAGTGCATATCGGAATAGCCTGGAGGAGCTGAAAAAGGTCGGGGGAAGGAGTGTAGCGTTCCCCAGCATTTCTACCGGAGTGTATGGTTATCCTTTCGACAAAGCTGCTATTGCAGCACTGGACGAGATCGGATCTTGGCTGGAGACGGAGGGGAATTCAAAAGCTGTAAGTAACCAATCCAAACAAGTGCAGGGGAATAGATGACTGACCATTTTGAACCCGATTTGCGTTGCTGGTGGCATAGGTCGAGAGAGTAGTACTCTGCTGCTTCTCCCAAAAGGACTACGATAAATACCTAGAACTCGCCCCAACAGTCTTCCCTCCTCAAGAAGTATTCGAGAAGTACGCAGAAACTTCATAGCTCCTCGCATTCGTTAGCACACACCAAAAGGATCGAAGCTAGGGCGTAGGATGCGAGAAGACGATGCAATAAAAATTGTAGAGCTTTTGATTAAAAACTGTGTGCGAAGCAATGCTTTGAGATGATGGTACAAACGGAATCGAGCAGTCTTGTCTTGAAAGACGACTCCTCTTGAGAGCCAGAAGAGAAACGTGATCCTGGGTGGATCCATGTCCTCGCCAAATCCCTTTTTTTTGTGTGTGTTTCTAGTAATCAGTACCACGAGAAACAACCTCCTTACAAGTAGGACGCAACAAAATCGTGTGCTCATACTGAGCCGTCATTGCACCTGCAACATCACAAAGCGGTGGGTAATCCTGAACAACTCCCAGCGAGACCAAATGTTTCAAACCCAACAGGTAATTCTTCTCCCCCACCCTGTCCAAGTACCTCCTGCAGAAGGGAAGAGAGTCAAAGTGCTTGTTGATAGTCCTCAACAGACCGTGTGCTGAGTGAACACGAATGGGGATAGACTTGGGCATCTTTGCCTTTCGTGCATAGTGGGAGCATTCACCCTGGTCGATAACGTATCCTCGACCTGTGGAACCGAAAGTCTCGATGGCATAGTATTCACCTTCCTCCATCTTTACGTCGAGATCGGGCATGGCGACGATGGGGACGGATTTGCCTCCGTGAATCGAGTAACGCTCGATGCTGTGGCCGTTGAGATTTTGGACACACTTGACTTGGTGGGTCTTGCCGTTGACTTGGAACTCGTGGGATTCCATGACTTCTTGGATGGAAGCACCGATTTCACCGAGACGTGCATCGATACCGGCGGCCTTGACACCGGCGTTAGTTGCTGCTCGGACGGCGTCAAGCAAAGGGTCCCAGGTGGGCTCGAAGTTAAGAGTGAAGGCAGAGTCTACGATACGGCCTTTGACATGTACACCGAAATCGACCTTGAGGACGTCGGTGGCTTGAAGAACACGCTTGTCACCAGCGTTGGGAGTGTAGTGGGCAGCACACTCGTTGAGCGAAACACCGGTGGGGAAACCAATACCGGACTCGAAGCCTTCCGCCTCAACCAAGGCACGGGTACCATCCTCGACAAGCTCGGCGATCTCGATCATCGACATGCCGGGCTTGATAGCACTCTGAGCATATTGACGAACCTGTCGGTGGACCTCGGCGGCACGACGAATGATGTTGTAGTCGAAACCCTCCTCCTGCTGAACGAGTCGCTCTCGCTCACGCAGCTCCTCGTCGGTGACGCGCTTTCGCTCTTCGCTGAATTTGGAGGTGTCGTACTGCTGAATCTCACCAACGGGGTACTTGCCGTTGGTGAAGATCTTGGAGAGACCGACACGAGGCGGGACAGTCTGACTGGCCTTGGCCTTGTTCTTGTTCTTCTTCTTGTTCTTGTTCTTGTTCTTGTTCTTGTTCTTCTTTTTGGCAGCACCGGTGTCGGCGGCAGCACCAGCGTTGTTGTCCTCGTCGTCGTCGTCATCATCATCATCATCGCCTCCGTCGTCGTTGTCGTGATCACCGTTGGTGTGACCGTTGGTGCCGTTGGTGGCGGGAAGGTTGGTTTGTGCGAGCTGGTCGGCGACCTTGTCGACAGACGCAGCAGCGCCGTTGGTCTGAGCAGCGGCGGCGGTCATTGTGAGGGGCGTGGGGAGACAATAAGTGGAACCGAGAGAAGTTGATATGAGGGATCCAAACTAGTCGATAGAGCTGGAAGGAAAGTGTGGACACAAACGAATGTGGCGAAGAAACGCCTTGTGGTGAGTAAACGAAGAAAGAAAGTGTATGGTGGTGCCAAGAAGGCGTGTAGGATGTTGAGAGGGTGCCGACGGATGCGAGGGAAAGGTAAGGTGAATGTGGTCGGGATGGTGGTGATACGAGTGCGAGTTGGCTCGAACTGAACTGAGCGTTCAGAAGCAAGAAAATGTGAAATTGGCTGCAGCCAAGCGTCCGTGCTGCGACGATTTTTCGGCTCTTGTCACCGACAAAGGCCTCACACAACCATTTCTTTTTTGGAGGACCGCCCGCTTGAACGGCTCACACCTTGAGAAATTTTTCGGTGAAATTTGTGGCGCTTGCTGTGTTGTAGCGATTCGGGCGGCTAGAGAATCGCCGATGGCATTACTCCACAGCCAATCGAACCGATGGCAGATTTGAAGAGTGGTCAGCCCCGCTTTCCACAGTCACATTGACCTCTTCTGGACGGATTTGCCGATCGTTCAGTCATCGATCAGCGGAGAAGCCGAAGAGACAATTCACTCCCTTCCTGTCCAGCTTGAGAGAAAGGGAGAATAGCATGAATGTGAATCGGGGCCACAGTTTTGTCGGAATCGTGCCGAGGATGAAATCGAGTATGACCGCGAGCTAATTTTTTTGCTTTTCTTCTTGAGAAATGGTCGCGGAAAGATCCTTCTGTCAGGGTGTACAGAGACTTTTTTTTTTTCTTTTTTCTTTTTTCTTTTTCTTTTTTTCCTCGTTGGAAATGAAGGTGGGCAGGGTTCACTTGACTGCAGGCAGCAGGAAAAAGTTGAGTCGGCCCGTTGCCGATACACGACAAGACTCGACTCAGTCACAGACCCTGGCAAGCGAAGCAGAAGAATAACCTCGTTGTTCTGCGCACAAGTGAGCGAGAGAGAATCAACTTTTGATTGGATTTCCAGTCGATTGGAGAATTGACATCTTCCATACACGTTGACGCTGCTTCTTGTTTCCTCTCCTCTAGGTATCCACCTCACTCGTCTCCCACGTCACTTGTTCTCCTTTCCGTCACCTCCTACCTTCTCGATACCAACCACGTCGCATCGATCATGTGTGGTATCACCGCTCTTCTGCTCGCTTCCGTCGAGCAATCTGCTGCTCCCGAGATCAACGAGGCTCTTTCTCTTCTCCAGCACCGTGGTCAGGATGCTGCCGGTATCGTCACTTGCGGTAACAAGGGTCGTTTCTACCAATGCAAGGCTAACGGTATGGTCCGTGATGTCTTTGACGTCAACGCCATCGCTCGTCTCCAAGGCAACATGGGTGTAGGTCACGTTCGATACCCCACCGCTGGCTCCTCTGCTCACTCCGAGGCTCAGCCCTTCTACGTCAACTCGCCCTACGGTATCACTTTTGCTCACAACGGTAACCTCATCAACACCGACGAGCTCCGTCGCTTCCTCGATGCTGATGCCCACCGACACATCAACACTGACTCAGACTCCGAGGTGCTACTCAACATCTTTGCCAATAACCTCCAAAAGACCGGCAAGTTCCGTATCAACGAGGAGGACATCTTCACCGCCATTCGTGACTTGATGAAGCAGTGCAAGGGTGGCTACACCTGCATCGCTATGCTTGCTGGTTTCGGTATCATTGCCTTCCGTGATCCTAACGGTATCCGACCTCTCGGCATGTGCTCTCGTACCTCGTCCGCTGCAGAGTCTGGCGAGCTCGACGGCCACGGCAAGGACTACTGCTTCACTTCCGAGTCCGTCGTCTGCGATGCTCTTGGCTTTGAGGACTTCGAGGACATCAAGCCAGGTGAAGCCGTTATTATCACAAAGCACGCCGTCTCGCGTCGCATCTTGACTCCTCCTGCCGACTCTCCAGACGCATACCCCTTCTCCCCTGACATCTTCGAGTACGTTTACTTTGCTCGTCCCGATAGTGTCATGGATGGTGTTTCCGTCTACCGTTCCCGTATGGCTATGGGTGACAAGCTTGCCGACGAGGTCCGACGTCAAATCGAAGCCACCGGCATGTCCATCGATGTCGTCATCCCTGTCCCCGACACATCCCGTGTTGCTGCCTTGCAACTCGCCCAGAACCTTGGTGTTCCATATCGTGAAGGCTTCATCAAGAACCGTTACGTCGGACGAACCTTTATCATGCCCGGACAAAGCGTTCGTCGCAAGAACGTCCGTCGCAAACTCAATGCCATGGCTCTCGAGTTCAGCGGCAAGAATGTCCTCATTGTCGACGACTCTATTGTCCGTGGTACCACCTCAAAAGAGATCATTCAGATGGCTCGAGACGCAGGTGCCAAAAAGGTCATCATGGCTTCTTGCGCTCCACCTATCCGCTACTCGAACGTATACGGTATCGACATGCCTTCGCGTCAAGAACTCGTCGCATACGGCCGCACAGTCGAGAAAATCGCCGAATACATCCAAGCAGACATGGTCATCTACCAAACTCTCGAAGACCTCATCGACTCTGTTCAACAGTTCAACCCCGACCTCAAAAAGTTCGACTGCTCCGTCTTTGACGGTCACTACGTCACTGGCGGTGTTGACGCCGAATACATTGCTCACCTCGAACATCTCCGCAGCGAAAACGCAAAAGCCAAGAAGGCCGCTACCAACATCCCTGTTATTTCCGAGAACCAGAAGAAGATCTACGCGAGTCGTGCTAGTCCTGCCGCGTCTAGTGTAGCTGGTGGACCGATGGACGGGGCTAATGACGAGAAGATGGCTACGGATCCTAGTGCTGCCGTGTTGAACGGTGCTGCGAATGGTAACGGCGCCAACGGTAACAGGAAAAGGAGGTTGAATGATGAAGAGTTGGAAGAGGAGGAAAAGCAACAGAATATTGGCTGTTCGGGTCCCATGAATGGCGCAGATGACATTGGGCTGTTTAACAGCTGGACTCGTTAATTCTTTCCTAGCTGCATCGTAATGTTTATAAAAGTCTTGGTTTTGCATATTCCCCCATCAAAATGTTTAGTACACGAGCATGGGTTCGTGCAGTACGTAGCTTCCTAGCTTTCTCTCAATCTGATTTGAAATGGTCAAGTAGCTCATAGTCAAGTGATTCTCGACTGTTGGAGGTGTGGGTGGATGCTGTGTGATTGACATGGTACAAATACAAGTGTGTGATGGTACAAGATGGGATCGCTGCTGACGTTCGAGAATATTGCGTGTGCTTGAGATCTACATAGTTCGCAACGGGTGGATCAGTCGCTTTCGCTTTCTTCTTCGGACAGATCAGATGTCTCGCGATCAAAATCAGCCGTTGCAGTAGCAGCGATTTCCGCACTCAACCCGGTTACGCTTGCTTCGTTGCGGTCGCCACTATTCGCATCTAAACCTGCAGCTTTCTGTTGTCCTTGAATACGTTGTCCTGTATAGCACGATCCAGATCGAATCCAGAGAAAGTGGTTAGTCCTTACCTTCTTGCGAAACTGATTTACTTATGGTAGAAGGAGTGTTACTTACGAATCAACAAAATCACCGCCTCCTTATCTCTTCTTTCCACTCTCTTCAACCTCTTCTCCAGGTCCCTTTTCAAATCCCAATTCGGTCGCTTAGGTGCGATATTTGTGAGATCTAAATCTTCTTGTCTTCTCTTTTCGTCTTCTGCGATCGTTTGCTCTTGAAGGCCGGAAATGTCTTTTTCTACTGTGTCAGGTAGGTCACGGGCAGAAGTGAATCGTTTCATTTGGCCTGTGATTGGGTCGTAGTTTCGAAAATGCCGTTTGATGAGGAGAGAGGAGTCATTGGTGGTGGTACGGCCAGATTGCTCATCGGAACGCCGCTTGCGAAGCAGGGCAAGTTTTTGCTTGCGCGCTGCTGAGAAAGCTTCCATTGACATTGTTGCAAGAGGGAGAGGCTGGAGGCAAAAGTTGGAGGGCGTGCGAATACAGTTGAAGAGGCGAACGTCGAGGGGTTAGGACGCAGTGTCAAGCGGGGTATCGAACGCTAGGTATAAGGCAGACGAGATAATGGTTGTTGATGAGCGAGTTGTGAAGAGAGGTAACGGAAGATGTCGAGAAATGCAAGTTGTGGTGATTCGTGTTGAAGGATTCGGAACCCGGAAATGTTATCGGAGCTGACCTTTCGCGCCGCCGTTCAGGGTCCTCTTCGACATTGCTCACGCTCATCCTTACCTTCCATCACGTCAACCTATTCCCCTGCGACGTTCCCTGCTCATATACCCACATCTCATCCCTATGCACTAGTCGAGTCCGAACATCAAGGTGTCTTCACCTCTTAAGCGTCACAGGCAGCCTCAAAATCGCATACTTTCGAAACACCATCATCATCCACACCGCAACACGGACCTACGAACTATCACCCCAATCGCCGACACCAATCACCGCCATGTCTCGACCACAACGTCCTCCCTCGGGGAGCTCGTCTCGCTCACGTTCCTCATCTCCTTCCGGTCCGACCCCCTCGACCTCCTACAGAATCGAACGATTCGACTCATCCTCAGTCCCCGCCTCCGACCTAATGGTCACATCCCGAACCAAACGTTCCACAGCAGGAAACCGTCTAAAACAGCTCCTAGACCAAGAACTCGAAAAAGACGAAATCTTCACCGAAGTTGAAAACGACATCGACTTCGAAGCGAACGAGAACGAAGATGGCGTCGATATCGTTGATTCCGACTTTGACCGGGATTCTAATGACGATGCCCGCGCAGCAACCGACGAAAGCGAGGGTGAAAGGGAGATTGAAGCCCAAGAAAAGGCAGAAAAGTCAAAACGAAGGGCTGCTGCTAGAGCTGTTGGTATCATCAAACGCCCCACCGCACCTACAATAGCTCAACGAAACATCCGCAAACCACCACCACCACCAGCAGGGGAGGGAGATAGAGAAGCGAAAAGAAGAAGAATGAGTTTTGCACCCGACACCACCCCCACTCCCTCTTCCTCTCCCTCTAACATCGCTGATGGAGGCAGGAGAAGAACATCAGCTCGCTCAGCAACGGTTCAGAGCAAGCTTCAAGTAGAGTCTAGATTGGAAGAAGCAGAGCAAAGAAGGGCGGCCCAACCAGTGAAGGTTGCTCCGAAGAAGAAGGCGAGTTTGACCCAGGATGCATTGATAGCAGAGGCGCTGGAGGTGGAGGAGGAGAATAGGGAGAGCTTGAGGAGGTTTCTGGAACAAGAAGAGGAGAGAAGGGCGAAGCAGAGACAGAGGAAGGAGCGGATTGAGGGACCTTTTGTTAGGTGGGCTAGTGTTGGGATGCGGGTGCGGGCGGTACAGGAGGTGGAGGGGGAGAAGAAGAGTGAGACAAAGAAGGATGATGTGCAGAGCAGTGCTGCCGATGGGCCGGCACGTGATGCAACGGAGGGACCTGGGTCAGCATTACAATCGCAGGAGCAGGCAAGCAAGCAAGTAGCTCAAGCTCAAGCTGGAGGCGATGGCGATGTGACAATGGCAGCACCTTCGCAGGAAGCAGGATCAAAATCGTCACACTCCGAGCCAGCATCAGAATCGACACCAGTTCAGAAAGAGGCAAGCTCAGAAAACCAATTAACGGAGCCTGCGGCTGAAAAACCCCCCTCACAAGCCCCAGCAGAACCCACAACATCGACCACGACTACCACAACCACCACCGCACAACCACCGACAGCTTCCACCACAATACCAGCCACCTCCGCCACCTCCGCCACCTCTCTAACCCTAGACCCAGTTCTAGCAGCAAGGAAGGAAGCCTCTCAACTGCGCTCTTCCACCACCACCACCACCGGCATCAACAACGCGCGCACTCGATCATCCGAGATGCAAGCTCGAATTTTACTCTCTGTGGAACGGCAACCTGCAGATTTCGAATGGATCGATGAATTCAACGCCGTTTTTGGCTCCCATGTCAATTGGTCTTCCTACCCTTACGTCCCTTCCCGGAACCGTCCGCTGAAACCACGACAGAGTATATGCCCGATTACAGGTTTACCGGCGATATACAAGGATCCGAGGACTGGAATTCCCTACGCAAATGCGCTGGCTTATAAAGTGATAACGAGGGTGCTGGAGGGTCGGTTTGTTTGGTCTGGTGGTCACTACCATTCTCCTGGTGGGGATGGAGACAAGGGGGAGGGTGGAAGGGGGAGGAAGAAGGAGAAGGAAGGAGGGAAGGGTACGGTGGGTGTTGGTGCTGTTCCACCTCAAATGGGGATTTATCTGGACGACGAAGCTGAAACAGGTCCAGCAAACGTTTGGGAGCTTGCAAGGGAGGTCGCTCCAATCCAGAAGCCCACACGAACCGCATCAACGGCAGAGAAATCACACTCCCCTGAGAAAGCGCGAGAGAAAACAAACGGAAAGCAGACCGAGAAAGTATCATCAAAAGAGATGTTGGTAGAAAAGGAAAAGGAAAAGGAGAAGAAAGAATTGAAGAAACCAGGCTTCGACCTAGTCCTCACAAACGCAATCGCTCCAGGTGACGAAAAAGCCCTACTAGCACAAGCACTAAGTCTACCTGCTGGCTCAACTAGGTCTGGTCGTCGAGTTCCACGTCCGACCTGATCATCTTATCACACCCACCCCACCGCGTTCACATCAGCTCATAGCATTTCGTAGCTTTGACAATTGAATGGTTCACTGACATTTTGATTGGTTCGTCTCGACAGCCCTTTTGCGGCCTGTCCTTTGAGTGGGGGTGACATGATGCTTCGACTGTCGTCGGCATGATGACGACTATGCTTTTATTTGTGAGTGAGCTCACTCCCAAGTCGGATTGAGACTGCTAGCGTTTCTCAACGGTTTGACTCCTCCTGCTTCACCGATGGGAGACTCCTTCTGCCCATTACTACTACTTCTCCTCGCACCTCCACCACCCCATCTACCGCCTAGATCCAGAGGAACCCACTTTCGCGCCTCGCCAATAGCTCCTTGCCACCTCGCCACATCTGCGTGGATGTAGACTAGGAAGAGATCCGATTCGACAAAGTCCTCCGCATCGTTGGCTACGTTGCTGTGTCGGATCGTCTGCACACGCAGCTCCCAGTGAGCTGCATCTGAGCCGACGACGATGGTTCGTCTGTCACTCGTAGGCGCTGATATAGGGAAGCCACTTGCTCCGGCACCATCGGTATCAGAAGCGACGAGCCGCAAAGCATCGAGCAAGACTCCAACCCTTCCTCCACAAGCCGCTCTTACCTCGTCGTCCGACCAAACATCCCATAGCTTCGCAACAGCTTCACGTCCCACCCCGTCTTCGGAGGTTGCGCCATCATCACCGTGCCACTGCGCATTGACGTACAATTGACGCTGTTTCTCGACAACCCGAGCGAGGATCTCGTCAGCTGGCAGAGGCACTGCAGTCTGAATCTTGCGTTTTCCCGATTCCACAACCTGCCCTGAGGGGAGGGAACAATCGTATCGATGACTCCAGACCAGCTCATGACCGCTGAATGGAGTAGACGGTGCACTACCAGCCGCCGCAAGACCACTCGGAACACCAGAAGTAGCCTCATGTGAGAACGCCGCCAGCATAGGTGTCTGAGGCGAAGGACTGCTTAGGAACGGAAGGTTCTCTGTACGTCGACTACGTGCTCGTCTACCAGATCTGCCTCGCTCGTCTCCATCCTCCTCGTTCTCATCACCTTCCCTGCTGATTGCTTCGTCGAATATGTCGTGCACTCTGGTCTCAACCGGCGGTTTGGGGACCGAACGAGACTGCAAGAACCTATCCGAGAAGGGATGCGACGAACCGTCGTGCACTGCACCACCCTGCTGTCGTTCAGCAGCGATACTACTCGCCGAGTGCCTCACAAAGAAGGCACCTTGGGTAGCATAACGCAACCGCTCATCAGCTTTGCTACTGGTACGCGGACGGGCAGCTTTCCAAATCTTGCCACCTTGCTCGGGAGGCACAGGTGGCTGCATCTGGTCCTTCGGCACCCTGTAGATGCCCGATCCGATACCTGCAATGGTGACCTCGTACCCAAAATCATCTGCGATTGTCTCGCACCATTTCTTGAACTCGTCAGGTGTGAATTCGAACTTGTGGTCTTCGTGGCGGAAGACTCTGTCCGTGCGGCCTGTGGGGTCGGGGAAACCGGGTCGAGTGCTGAGATCTTCGCCAAAGTTGTCGTTGAAGCAGTAGTTAGGGGTGGTAATGAGGACGATTCGGGGTCGGTATTTGCCGAATACGGTGGGAGCGAAGTTTTGCAGTGCGGGTTCGTCAAGATGCTCGATGACTTCGGTGGCTACGAAAGCGTCGTAGTCGTCAAGTGTCTCGTTTTCGGTTTCAACGGGACCTTGGAAGAGACGCACATCGAGGGACTTCCATCGTGGCCGGTTTTTGGCGAGAGCGAGGCCATGGAGGGAAAGGCTGGATTTGGCGTTGTCAAGAACTTTGCGTTCGACATCGATTCCAATGAGACGGGAAAGGACGATGTCATTGGGACTGTAGATCCAGTGGCGGCTCGAGAGAAGAGCAGCGTCATTGGCGGCGTCGTCGGCATTGCTGTTGTCCGTAGCCTGACCGGGTTGGGTGGCGGGCAGAGCGAGAGCAGGGAAGCGGTCAATGGGAAACTGGTCCAGCTGGAAGGCGGGCTGCATAAGAGCAGAGAGAAGAACGCCGTTGGAGCAACCGACATCAACGACAGAGTCGGACCGCTCTTGCCTAAGCTTGCCGAGAACCCACGACTGCCTCTGCAGCCAGAGAGGCGGATCAAAGTAGATCTTGACGACCATTTTGTGGGAGCAAAGGATGGCGTGAGAACTACGAGTCAGCTGCGACAGCAATCAACAAGCAAGCAGAGAATGCTCTTTCGGATGCTGCCGCTCGCTTCGGGCGTCAGTTTGTATCGTGGGGAAAGGTGACAAGGCTCAAATTTGAGCGGGTCTGTGTGTGTCCGAGTTGCCGATGCAGGTGAGCCTGAAAGGTGAGCTTGAAAGGAGAGCTTGAAGGAAAGCTCGAGAAAGGTCAGAGGGACAGCGCCTCTTGGTTTGGGAAGCAGCTCGACGGACGTTCTCTGCTTCTATGCCTTTGTGGAGCAGCTTCCGGATCAGTTTCGACGTTGATGAGTGTCAGCGAAGATGTCTTTGTCCAGAAGCAAGTCCGAGTGGTGAGAGGAGAGCGGGACGTCCGTGGACAGAATGTGGTGGCAATTGATATAGGCGCAGACGAAGACGTCGCGTTGCAGCCGATAGTTGGAGACTCCCGCTATCAAAGTTGAAGAGTGGAGCGGCAAGATTGAGGGAAGGAGCACAATGAATCAAGTGGACAGATGAAAGAGAGGTCGAGGCTCCGTAGGACCGTGGAGGGTTCTTCTGCGCAAGACCGACACCACCGTCGCCAGGATCGACTACGCCTTTGCGAAGGAGGCGGAGAGGAAGGCAGCAGGGATGAGGACTGATGGTTGCGGAAGGGAAGGTGTTCAGATCGAAGCACTAAGGGAGAAGGGTTGTCACTTGATCTCTCAAACACGCCTGCGCACGAACTTGATCTCACACAAGCTCAGCTGTACTCAGACCCTGAGAAATCACATCACATCCGAATGACTGCGGAAGCGTCTCTCCGAGATCATCACGCACAGCTTTCGGAAACGCCGCTCTTCCTTGCTCACACGTCAGCAGTTCTCACGCTCGTGGGCTCAAAGCCTTTATGAAGTGGACCTCAATGATTAAGGGTGAGTCCGCACAAGACCGGACATTGAGCACGATCCTGCGACGACCTGCGGTGACTAAGATTTGAGGACCGACAGTTACGTACTGTACTGTACACGGAGGCGACTCGCAGTCCAACGAGAAGGTGGGGTGCAACAGAACTTCTTTTCCGGGAGAGCTGCATGCAGCAGAGCGGCTACGAATGAAAGGCGAGCGAGTCATGGAACAGCAACAGCAGCTGTGATGGACCAATGAAATGCGGGGTCGGGTCGAAGTCGATACTGTATTTCATCAATTCTTCTCTGCGCTTCCGTTTAGTACTTCTTCTGTCTAGCGCCTGTCGTTTCGTCTCGCCTCGGCGCATCTCACCCTTGGCCCGCTTTCAGCGGTTGTAATGTAGTCTTGCGGTACGAAACGAGGAGGAACCCAAAAATCTGGGGAAAATATTCGGTCAACTTCACGTCAACCTTTTCGGCTACAACACCGGAAACACCTTCTCCTTGCCACGCACTAGACGAGTGTACTGTATTGACGAAAAAGCTCGAAGTTCCACGTATGCATAGCGCCACATTTCCGAGCAGAGCAGAAACAAGATCGAGGTCGCTTTTCAAGGTGCAAGCAAGATGCCGAAAGCAAGGCGAACAGAGCCGAACAAGCACGAATTGCTCTGAGACTCTTTCATATCCGCGCTTTGCTTTCGCCTTCGTAGAAACTTCGTAGAAGTACGTCTGCGCGCACACAACCGTGCCAATGAGGCCACGTCGGAGTTCTCGGTCAGGCAGGACGGAGTCTGGTATTGCACGGTGCCGTACCGTTCCAGTTCGAGTCGGGGAGCTGGAAGATTATCCGTGAAAGCCGTATGGTGCGCCCCAAAGGAGACAAAGGGCGAGCTCACTATTGTGTGTGTACAAAGCGTTGAGATCGTTCACAAAGGGATGCACTTGAGCTTGATACACAAAGCTTTAGCAACGCTTCCGCTCTGACATGGCAGACAGAGCTTGACCTTAGATAAGAGAGTTGATCTCTCATCTCACACGATGTCAAAGCGGTAGGTGGTAATACAAAGCTTTGAGAGGAGGTGGAAACACATGACAAACCTGCTTTGTTCTCAGCCCTTTGTTCCAGTGTCGCCAGATCGATAGCGACGGCAAGATGATGCTGGCGTTTGCTTGTACAATAGGCACGGTGCCGAAAAGAATCACAACTTTGCTTGTACGACGGATGTAAGGATGCTAACGTCTCGATTGAACAGCTCGACGCCATTCTTTTTGTTGTCCTGAAAGTAGGCTCCTCTTCCCGATCACATGAGCCATGCGCGCTACTGTTTGGGAGTTGGCGAGGCTTGGCTTGAAAATCACGCTAAGCGAGCGCAAGTCTCTCTCCCTCTCTCTTTGACGCTCGGGTCCGCCTGTCTCCGGACGTGTCTCGAGTCTTGGCATTCCAGCCCGTGAAGCCGGATCGCAGAAGCAAACAATTCACAGTTTTTCTAGAAAAATCTAAAGTTGAGCCAATTCTCCCGCTCACGAGTCGACAAACGATCCCACTTCGACACACGAGCGCAAGTCGTCATTCGGACCATTACTTATTGTTATGACCACGAAGCACAGAGCACAGCAACATCGCACAGCTGACTTGGTGTCACAGAAAGACTGGATGTCGCCACAGTGACGGTCGAGCGAGAGCTGCGAACAATGACAGTCACTAGACTAGGAGCCTAGCGCGTCATCTTGAGGCTTTCCTCCGCCATTTGTGTGACGAGGAGGCGTGCAAACACGGGCACTCTCTTGGCGGTTGGAGCAAAGTTCACACTCCCAAGCTTTGCACAGGTCATTGCGCCGAAGTCCGTAGAGCGAGTCAAGTTTGTACGAAGACCGACCGACGGCCCCAGAGTTGGAGATGCTATCAGATTACTATCAGCACTTTGAGAGAGATCTACCGATGTTCGGCCGTGTTTCCGTCACAAGCCTGTCGACTTCCGCAACGTCCGCTAATGTCAGCATTTCCAGTCAAGAAAGCCTCCCCCACACGCATTTGAAATTGTCCGACAGTCTTGCCTCTCACTCGAAAGCAAGGTCCTCTCTACAGTGTCAGCCCCACAACAGCCGCAGAAGGCGAAAGAGCCGATCTTGAATGAGCGGCTTGACGCCAAGCCAAGATGACTGCATACGAGTGCATCTACACGGGGCATGCCCCAAGCCCACTCCCCACATTGACCATCTGATGTTCTCGACTGCAAAGCGGAGACCGGAGTGGAATCGCGTCATGATCAGCCAATCGAAAGAGTGGTCATGTTTGAACGCATGCAGGACGACAGAGAGCAGCGCCATCGGAACTCTCCGTCGACTTGTCTCACAACAATGAGACCGGTCAATTCCAGACTCTAGATACCGGTTACAGAGCGATCAGTGCCCTCTTCTATACAGTATCTTGTTGTTGGCTGTCCTCAGCCTGCTTTTTATCGGTAAGAGGCGGTTACCGTTCAACTGTAGACGGAAGGGTCAAAGTTGCATGTAGAAGCTTTGCAAGTCCTTCTCTCACATCCACAGACGGTCTATGGTCATTGTGATGCTATTGTCTCCCACATTGTCATGAACCCGAGCGCAGTCAGTAGCACTGGACCTGGGCGAAGGTTAAGCAAGTTGCGACGGATCATCAAAGAGAAAGATGTTCCCGATCGGATCTGGTCTCACCTTCCGCCCTGTATATCCGATTTGCCTTTGCGATTCTTCTTTGATGCGGGAAGCACACACGTCAAACAGGTAGATTGCCTTCTTGTCATTGGTTCGATCGACAGGATGACTTGGCGATTTTCCGCCGCTCCGTCTTTTTCCTCACTTCCTGTAAGCGAATTCTCTGTGAGAGAGCTCAAATTTCAATTAAGAGAATCAGCAGGCAGGCCAAGCCATACTGTGTTGGAAGCAGGCTAGAGAGGGGGGTAAGAGAGAGCGTTATTGATCTCTAAATTTCTGAACGTTAGACAGCCAATTGTTCTCGTAGCCGACACGATGTCCCTCGCGCGTGCCTGTGTGTGTGCATGTCTGTGTGTGGGCTCGCGTCTGAATTGAAACCGTGGCTGAATGGTGGCTTTTTATTGCCTCGATCCAAGCCTTCTTTTTGCCAACGCGCTCGTTCTTGCTGAGACCTGATGAACTCCTGGTATCGTCGAATCACAGCAGCATCCATCGGCCGATCCCGAAAGACCAGCGATCTCGGACACTGAGAGAAAACATCGACAGTCGACCATTGTGATTTGCCTGACAGAACTGCGACGTGCAAAGTGTTCGCTTGGCAGGCCAGCTTAAGAGCCTTCCATCTTTTCCCCGTCTCGTGCTTGCTGCGGTAATTGCAAGCGAGATGAATTTGACAGGCGCTCGCGTTTCCCTCTCTCTCTCTCACTTTTCTTTTTCTTTTTCTTTTTCTTTTTTTGAAAATAGATTGCCGCGAAGGAGCAACTTGGCGAACAGAGGCGAGCGGGTCAGCTTTTCCTACAGATGCCATTGATGCAGCAACCACTGGCAAAACTGCTATGGAGCGAGCAAGGACAGGCGAGGCAGCCAAAAAGCAAGCCCAGATCGCGAAGAAAGCAGTGGTAGGCAGCAACAGCTATTTTTTTTGGGTTGGAACTGGGATTGTTAGGAACGAATGGCAGCCGTTTCCCATGCGACTGCGGCAATGTCAACCACCAAAAAAAGCAAAAACAAAAAAGTTGGCTCTCATGGTTGCCATTCGCGAGCGGCTAGCTCGCATCTTTGAATCGCCGTATTTCAGCTTCACAGACGGACACATCTTCGGAGAACGCCAGAGTCGCTCGCTCTCTTGTCCACCCTCTGAGATGTGGGACAGAGCAGCCCAAGGATGCTGGAGTGCAGCTTTCTCTCTCCGCCTTTTTTTTGGTCTCTGCTTCCCCCCACCTAGTCTGGACCTGAGACGTATGCAGATGCAGGTGATGTGCATCTCCCCGATCTGAAAACCGTCTCGCCGGCTTGCAGCCTTGCAGCGTTTGCAGCACGCGCAAGAAAGGGCCTCCTGTTACAGATGCAGCGTTGAGAGGTCCCCGTCTGTCCACCAAAAAAAAAAGTCTCGAGGAGGGGAAATTTTGGAGCCGTGTGATTGGCTCCGACTGTCATCACTGATATACTGGTAGCAATCAGACAGTATCCGCCAATAGTATTACTACACAACGTCAGAACACCTCTCTACTTTGTCAGCGTCTTCAAAACACATCCGATAGCGGTCTCAGGCTCGACACATCTCAGACACGCCTGTGAAGCAGCGAGCGGGAGCGACAGAGCGACCATGAACGAAGGAGAGTCGGGCGATACAAGATTGCAAGGCCAACGGAATTTCCGATGGACAGACGTTGCTCCGCGGGGAGAGTGAGAGGAAGCCTTGGAAGAGAAAAGAGTCTCGAGCCTCGCACGCAATACGACCGCAAGCAGGTGACCTTGCGACCATGTAATCCAGCCGGTGGCTTACGATTCCTGACTCCGCTCTTCCTATCATGTTTGTGATATACGGTCAGCGTCGTAGCAGGATGAGTTTGTTTGGAAGTTCCTACAGTGAACCATAGAGCTGTCTTGATGCTGTCAGAAGCGGAGATAGAGAAGCATCTCCAGATCGAGAAATGGAACAGGCAAAGAAACGTGATTCCCGGGCCGACAGTCGCGGAAGCGTTTGGCCGATTTGACCGTCTTTTCCCTTCAATTTTTGGCTGGCTGGCGGGAAAGCACTCGGGACTGCTCGTTCGACGTGTGCTTGTGTGCGTGTCTGTGTGACCCTTGGAGGCCACTGCAGCTGTCCAGACAAAGCAGACGACCTGCAGCAGCCAATCGAATTTCAGAATCAGAAAAAGTCACAAGAATCAAAAAATAATAATAATAATAATAAAATAATAAATAAAAATAAATAAAAAAGTTGGCTGCTCACGCTCGCCTTTCCAAAATCCCCCCTGCAGCCGCTCCGCTTTCCTTCGACACTGCTCGCGTGCTCTGCATATGCTGCGTGCTGCTACCTTGCGATTTTTTTTCTTTCTTTTTTTTCTTTCTTTTTTTGGTCTGGACTTGCCGCGCCGCTGCTGCCCGGCCCTGTCTGCGTGTCCTCACACGCTCTCGAGAAAGTCAGGCACCTTCCAAGTGTGCTCCCAGCTCACAGCAGCGACAGCTCTTCCTGTTCGATGAATGGGATGCTGTTGGCTTGAATGTCCGGCTGCGACGCTCACCAGATACCACCACCACCACCACCGACACCATCATCACCATCATCATCATCGACTCCTTTCGCTTCAATCGCTTCAACTTGGTCTACTACTTTGCTGTCTAGCGCTGTTACCTGATTCGTCTTCGACACTGTCCTTAACACCGATCCTCCTTCTCGTTTGGATATTGTCACCGATTCCCTGGTTTGCTTCGCTTCTGCTATCTCTCACATTTCACGGCTTCCATTACCTCACTGCCTTGTGGCTCTAGCTCAAGACTTCAAGTCCACAGCCATCACATCGATTCCCGACGCGATCCAAGCTGGACTTGACTTTGCTGCAGAGCAACTCGGTAACGACAGCCTAAGCTCAATTCGTCTTTTCTCCGCTCAGAACGCAGCTAGCTCGCTCTCCGGACCTTTCTTGACATCAGAAGCTCCTTTTTTCGTGCTTCTGCCAACTTGCTCGCTCGCAAACTAGGATCCTACTCGCTTCCGGCAACCCAGCTTCTTGGTTCTTGCCAAAGCAAGCACCGCATACCGACTGGTTTGAGTCGACACTCGCCTCTCTTAAATCACCCCCTCAACAAGCGGCATCCATCATCCTTCTTCGCCGGTAGCGCTCCTTGCCTACTAGCGTACGCTTCACGTTCTCGTCTCGTCCATCCTTCTCCACGAATCGAGTCTCTTTGGATCTTCTTTTGAATTGGCCAACCCTCCAAGTTAACAACTCTGCCTCTATTCATCTACCTCGCTGCAAGTCGTGAGTTTCTCTTTCGCTTTCTTCTCCTTTGCATTTTTCTTTTCTTTGTTGCTAGACTCGCCTATAGTAGCCGCACGGGGCTTTTGGCGCCGACGCTTCGCCTTTTCCGGCTTGCCTCGATAGTGACGTCGACGACGCTAGCAGCGGCAACACGCACTGACCACGTCTGAACGAGATCTCTACTAGCACCCGAACTCATTCGTGTTCCTTCTTCGGATTGACCCAAAAGAAACTGGCGACACTGTCGACGAGGCTTTTGTTCGCGTGTTCCGTAGCTGTCTCTCGCTTCAGACCGTCAAGGGTGCACTGATATGCAGCACCGCCAATCTGGCCAGACGTTTCTAAGAGCCTTCACAGCCTAACCATTTAAATCCTTCGTTTCTTTTGCATTGTTTCGTCTCCTTGTTTTGCCTGTCTCGTTTCGCTTCGCTCGTCGATATCCGCCGTTCCTTCCAACTTCAACTTGACACAACGACGCAACCACACGACCACTCTGCAACGTCAATCGTGACTCTCGACTTGCCAATTCTGCTTCGTTCGTAGTCCGACTCCCAACGCAGCGTCTCGTAACGTATGAGCTTCTCCAACTCTGTCGGTCGTTTCTCTGAAAGCAGCGGCAGCACTACCACCACCACCACCACCACTGTAAGTGTTTGGCAGTAGCTTCACAGCACTGTACAAGCAGCGAACCAGAGCCATAAGGCACCTCTCGCAGCTCAGCAAGAGACCTAAAGGCTGACTCGTCATACCGACCACTTTTTTCATCCATTCAATCCTGCCGACGTACCTGCAGACCTACACCGTCGCCAGTCCCGTTCGTCGCGCTTATCACGGCCAGCCTCAAGCCATGACCATGACTATGCCATTGACAGGCCTCTCGCCGCCTTCCAAAGGCTTCTTTGCTCCCTCGTCCGTGCCCAACTCGAGGAGCGATGTCTCATCCAATGCTAGCATCTCTTCTGCTGTGCCCAGCCGTGGACGCAGAAGAGAGTCCATCACAGGATTGATGCGTCGCAAAGCCACCGACACGGCTTCGGCTGCTGGCGGTGGTGGCGCTTCAGGCCTTTCGATGAGCCGTGGTGCCGCTGGCATGCCCACTTCTCCCAACGGACGAGCTATCCCAATGATGGCACGCTCTCCTCGTATGGGCACTGCCGAGATGGGCGGTCTTTCCACTTCTTTCGGCGCTGCTGCTGAGGCCCTTTCGCTGTCGTCTTCCATCACTTCCAACTCGACTGTCGCGCCTGGCTCTTTCCAGGCTCGAAGCAATGCGCAACCCATCAGGGAGGAGGGCCGCTCGCAAGGTCACTCGCATCTTGGTGTCGAGTGCTTTGGCCCATCCAGTCTGGACAGCTCCATGCCTATGCCAAGTCCAAGCATGATCACTTCCAACTCGAGTGCCAGTGGTGCTCTTGACAATGGAGCTAAGCGTGACCGCCGTGCTTCGGTCAGCTCAACAGGGACGGTTGGTGAAGATGACGATACCAAGGGAGGCAAGCACGAGCAGCTTCACCGCTGCGAAAGCTGTGCCAAGGTCTACCGTCACCCAAGTTGTCTCATCAAGCATCGTTGGGAGCACACGGTCTACTGGAAAGAGGCCTCCAAGTTCCTCATGAGCAAGCATCAGCAGGTGCAGCTACTCGAAGCTGCCGCCATCTTGGTCGGTATGGATGCCAACGCTCGTTCCTTGCCCGAAGAGAAGGCGCTGTGGCCTGCTGCCGTCAGCCCTCCTTCGTCCGGCTTGCTGGGATCCGAATCGATCAACTTTGAAACCTTGATGGCTTCGAAACGTCGCAACATCATCTCGAGCAATGCCAGTGCTAGCCCGGCACGTGGGCCTACTCCTTCGTTGGTGCCCAACGACAGCAGCGATGGCAGCACCATTAGCACGTACGATCCTTCGATGCGCAGTGCTACTATGAGTCCGCTTGCCGGGCTGGGTAACATGCGTCTCACCGAGACTGAAGGCAAGCACCGCGATCTGCCGCGTTACCGTCTTGATGACGGTGGTAGTGGCAGTGGTCGCAGTGGCAGCGCTAGCGGTAGTGGTAGCGACCGCACTGACCGTTCTGGCTCGGCAGAGATGTACGACGATGAGGACGTCGATGAGGACGACCGTATCGACGAGGGTGAGGAGCGATACGGTGCTGGTGCAGGTGGAGATGTCATGGCTGAGATGGAGATGGACGATGTCAACTAGCTCGTCACTTTCGTGGCGTGGTTATGATCGTCTTTCTCGCTCAGGATCCTGATTCCTATCTGTCGCCGTGCCCGCCTCTGTCACTGTCACCAACAAAACACCAATCCGAACTTTCGCCCTTCGCTGAACAGCAGCATTGGGCGAAAGACGGGTTTAGTTTTATTCTTCTCCTGGCTCACTTGACCTATGTTTTCCGTTTACCTTTTCTCTAACGAGCCTAGTTGCTCTGCGAGAATGTACCAACATCACTAACACAAATCAAAATGGATATCGACTTTCAGAAGTGCTAGTGTGTGCAAGCTTGAGCGCCAGTGAGGATGAGCTGGAGTCGGCCGTTAGATGATGCTGTCACGACTCTCGACCTCTGTTGTACTTTGAACAAGCCAGAGTGTCGGCTTGACTACGATGGCTCGTTGGTTGGCAACCCAGCCTTAATCTGCTTGGAACGGCTGAGGAGCGTTAAGGATCGCCCGATGCGAATCGTGGTCCACGGTGAGACCCGATCGCAACCTCCGCTCCCCTGATGCTGTAGGATCCCGTCCGGCGGACAGACGTGGATTCTGCTGGTTCACTGAAAGCCGCTCGCCCAAAGTTGCCGTAGAGCAGGGACTGTTAGTCAGGCAAATCAACGGAATAGGGCGGATTTGCAACCGCATCATATTCATCGGTCAACATCACCAGCAGCCTGACCTCACTTATTCATTCCTACCCTGGGGTCTACGGAAGAATTGGACGGCAACAACCGGAAGCCGGCATCATCTTTCCAACAATGAGAAACAAGCTCTATTCCTCGTTTTAGGGTCACAACCAAGCACTTTGAGTCTGTCGAGAGAAGGGTTGTGCGGATGTGGCGCGCCACATGAATGTGGGGTGGAAAGAAAGCGGATCCGATATGGCGGTTCACAGTACATCGGGGCGGAAAGGTGTGAGGATCGTGTTTGCTCGTGAAAATATAGCCAGGAAATGCAGCCGAATGCACTCCCTTTTCTGCAACACCTGCCGGTCTCTCTCTTTTTGACTTGGGAGCCGGCTATGCATGAAGGGATGGGTGGTGGTGGTGGTAACCTTCATCCTACCCCGCTTCCCCCGCCTTCGCCATCGCCATCGCTGTTGAAGCAATGGTGGTGACCCTCTCTCAAGACCCCAGGTCTTCGGATACGGTGCGAAGAACCACTTGGCTGCTGCGACGGGATGGATGATGAAGCGAGACACACACATTGTATGACGTTCAGTGGCCGGTTCCTAGACTGATAGAAACAGAGCTCTTTCGAGTCGTGGGAACGGCGACGTCACGAAGAAATCCTTAATTCGGAGAGTCGGAGAGGAACAAGGTGCGGGTCAGGCACCCATCATCACGAGAGTGTGCGGTTTCATTACGGCAATGCGCCTCGCCCAACTCGGCTGGAGTAAAAAGAGATCTAGGCGAACAGTCGAGGTAGGCTCTTGGTGCGGGGGAAAGCAAAGCAGCCTGAAGAGCTGGTCGTCATATCGAACTCGGCTGCTCTATTGTTTGTCGCGTACAAGCACCTCGTTGGTCTTCGCACACGCGGTATCACGGACATCGATCTACCCTCAATGATGGACGCCTCTGACGTTGGCTTTCTCCGATTCACCGCGGCTTATTGGGAGTGATTGTCGACATGCTTCTCATGGTCAAGTATGCTGCGGAAGATGAACGTATTCCACGTGCTTGATGCCGCTCGGTTTTGAGCAATGAGAAGCACTCAGAAGACTGATTCGATAGACAGGAAGTGAGAAGGAGGGTCTGCTGACGGCATTGCATGATGATCAGGCTGCGTCAGTGTGACTACAATGACTACAATGATTGCTATTAACGGTGTATGGATGAGCGGTCGGGGTTGAATTTCCTCTCCTACTCCTCTTCCGACTTTCTTCCCTCGCTCAACCTTCAGACTGAATTAGAGTTCGTCATTGTTTGTCCCGGCAGCGTTCCCATCATCAACTTCCACACTCCACTGAGCTTCAACCATGAGCTTGAGCTGTCTACTGTACCATGCGCTGTGTTCTTGGCTGGAAGAAAGGTGAAACTCGTATGGTAAGGTAAGGTATATAAATGGGAAATGGGATACTGTATGGAGTTTCGCACACAGGCGAGGTCGTCGGCGTCAGTTTGAGGATGCAAGTCATGTTTTAGCCGAGGTCATACACTTTGCTCTCGTGCTCTCTTGTCTCTATCGATGATCCGCTTTCTCTTGCAGCTGTGCCCTGCTGTCTCAGATGTCGTCCAACTGTATGCGCATTTCACATTCAACTCTGTTTCTCTTCTCGTCAACTTAACCCCACACTTGCCGCGGTCTCAGAGAAAGACTCAGAGCATGTCTCCCTTCTTCCTCCTTCCTTCATCTTGCTTTCGCCGACCTTTGATTGGTTCCGATTGTTCTTGCTGAAGAGGTGAATGCTCAGAAGTGGATGGAAGTGCTGTGCAACGATAGTCTTGGCAATCAACCTGAATCTTGTTGCATCGGGTCGCCTCGACATGTATTGTATCGATCTATAACTTCCCGTCGGCTCGAATTTCGGGCTAGCTACTCGTCTCCCTCATCATCAGAGATCTGCTCTCATGCTGCTGGCCCCAGGTTTACCGCTGATAACTTGATGAGAGCCCGGCTGATGTCACTGCAAATATTTGTCGGACAAAGCCAAGCGCATGTAAGAGGGCGTCAAGGTCCGCCAGACAGCGCAAGATAGAGAGAGAAGAGCACAATTTGACTTAGCCGCTCCGTTGGTCGCTCTCTCTCTGTCACGCTCTCAGCTGAGTGTGGCTTTGCTGAACGGCGGCTGATGCTGGTGATCTGCCGCAGACAACAAATGTACAGTATGCAATGCATACAGCACGCGTCATTTGGTTTTCCAGATTTCACTATCACAAAATTCGCTCCCCCCCCTGTGTCACTATACATGAATATTCCTACTCATCTCACAATACAACCTTGGCAGATTTTTTGTGAACACCTACTTTGATTGCTTGAGTGCAGAATCCACAAATCAGAACCTTGTTTGACCACCTTTGGCCTTAATTACAGCTTCCATCCTGCTGATCTGAGTGATATACATGCAGTTTTCTCTTGAGCAGTGAGTAGATGGTGTCTGGAGGGGCCAGATGATGTGCTAGATGATGCCATTTGATGCAAAATTGAGCGAGATATGCTGATTACAGGAGATGCTGGTGATGAGGAGATACCATGAATTTTCCAAGTCCAAGAAAATCTGCAAAACCAAATGACGCGTGCTGTACATCTGCAAAGAAACTCAACTTGACTTGCAGTTGCCCTTTTCTTAGCGGCTTGAGTGTGTGAACACTGCTCATGTGCCGAATGTCTTAGGAAAGAAGTGCAAGTGCACGGGCGCGCAACTTTTCCTGTTCAAAAATGGATCCACACTCCGATCCAATTTGTGACTGCATTTTACTGTATTCTCGCTGTGGATTAGCCTCTTTCACCAGGAAATTTGGAATTTGTTCGAGAGTGAGCCTAACCTCCACGCCCGCATGCTCTGTGTGTGTGTGTGTCTGTCTCTGTGGAGCCGACGATTTCTCCACTCTCTCTCTCTGTTCGCTTTCACTTTCGGCGCTTTTCCCCATTTTTCTCTTTGGCCGTCGTCACAAAACTCGAGCCTCGTTTGTGCTGCGATACTGCTCTTCAACTCCAACTCAGACCTCTTGAGGATTGTCGAGGCGCACTTTTTGTGTCTCGCTTCTCTAATGCGACGGCTCACGGCTCCTCCAAAGTCTTTCTCCGGCTTCTGCCTTCTGCCTCGCTCCACACCCATGCACTGCATCAGCAGCAGCAGCAGCAGCTTAGTCTCACCTTAGTTCCATACTCGCAGCAACCTCGTTTGGCCCCCATCTCAGAGCTCCTCCGCTTTCCCCGCTCTCGTCCAATATAACCCCCCCACCTCTCATTGCCATCCACCTCTGTGATCCTTCCTTTCTTTCTGCTCTCACCACGCTCTCTAAAGCTCGCCTTCTCTCTTTGCTCTTACTCCCATCGTTCCTTTCTAACGACGACCAAAGGGCGCGCGGCTTTTCTTTCCTTCATCACCACAACTCACACTCCCCGCACCCTTCTCATCGATACCCGTGCTTGGAGTTTGTTTCCCGTTTTTTAACCTCTTTTGCGTATCTGATCGTAGAGAGTCTTCTTTTCTATCTTGCGCTCGTTTCTGCTGCTTCCGAGCTGTAACGAACCAACTCTCTTTCTCACGCTTTTTCCTGTCTCTTGCCGGAAAAGCCGACACAGCAAAGTCAGCACGACTTGCATCTGCGTAAGAGCCCTTCCTGACTTCTACTTGGACGCCAAAGGTGCATCGGAACGCTTTTCATAGCCTCTTCTACCTCCCAGTTCTCCTGGTTCGGCAGCAGTCGCTTCACTTCTACCACAAACAGGATTAGCAGTCTAGACAGTCTTTTTCGTCCGCAGCTGCCCATTCTCCTTTTCAATCCCAACCCTCTTTCCCTATCAAATTCGGTGCAGCTCAGCGCAGCACTGATACAACGCAGTCCTCGCAAATGTCGACTGTATTAAACGAGTTCGGCGAGGAGATCCAGCCCGCCTACCGAGGTAAGTCACACATCCCTCCTCACCTATTCCAGTTCGATTCACTGCTTCAATGCGGTTCTGCTTGGCAGTGTGGCCGGCAGCTGCTCTCTCTGGCGCGGTTCTACCGTACCGCTAAGGAGGAAAGTCAGCCTGCTCCAGTCGTGCAGACGTCTATGTTCTGGCTTGCACGCGCCTCATGCAGGCTGCTGAGCAGTCAGGAGGCTTCCTGGCAGCCACAGTGTGCTTGTCGCCTTGCCCAACTGCAATGCCATATCGCTGTCTCGCCAACGTGGACAGCTGCCTCGCGATGACGATGCAGCGCGATCAACTCTTTCGGAATCGAATCTCGAACTAAGGAGCCAAACACTAACCTTCTCTCATCCCTCCTCCTCTACTCGACAGGCAACCTCTCCGCCTCGCAGCAAAAGGACCTCCGAGAAATCTGGAGACGTCTCTTCGAGCTCTTTGAGAAGAACAAGGATGTCTCGGAGCATGTAATGCAACAAGGTGGCCCTAGCAAGGTCCCCAAGGGCGCCGCAGCTACCCCCAAGGACGAAAAGGACGCCAAGAAAGACATCCCCAAGGATGACAAGGCCAAAGAAGAGGCCAAGAAGGCCGAAGAAATGAAAGAGATGAACGAGTTCATCGACAAATACGGAGGCCCCATCTTGAGGCAAACCATGTGGGAGTTCACCAAGATGGATCACCCGGATACTTCCGTCCTTCGTTTCCTTCGTGCCCGTAAATGGGACATCGACCGTGCTCTTGCCATGTTGGCAGCTGCCTGCAAGTTCCGTCTCGAAAAGGACGTTAGCGGTATCATCTACAAGGGTGAAGACGGTCTCAAGGATGTTCCCGGTTTCATGAATCAGATGCGTCGTGGTATCTCATACATCATGGGTTCCACCGACAAGATGGAGAACCCCATCTACTTCATTCACGTTGCCCGCCACTTTACCAGCGCACAGAAGCACGAGGTCCTCCAGGACTACGTTTTGCTTGCCATGGAGAACGCTCGTATGATCACCACTGCTCCTTACGAGAAGGCCGTCGTCATCTTCGACATGGCTGGTTTCGGTCTCAAGAACATGGACTGGCAGTGTGTTCTTTTCCTCGTCAAGTGTCTCGAGGCTTACTACCCCGAATCCCTCCAGCGCATCTACGTCCACGGTGCTCCTTGGATCTTCAAGGGTATCTGGCAAGTCTTGCAGCCAATGCTTGACCCTGTCGTCCGTGACAAGATCAAGTTCTCCAGCAAGGCTCAGGATCTCGCCGAACTCGTCCCCGCTTCCAAGATCCGAAAGGGTATGGGCGGTACCATGGAGTGGGACTGGGACTACATTGAGCCTCAGGCTGGCGAGAATGACGTCATGAAGGACAAAAAGTCTCGATCCAAGATCGAGGCCGAGATGAAGGAGCTCACCGATGAGTTCGAGAGGCTCACCAAGGAATGGTTCGAGTCGACCCGCTCCGATGACGACAACCCTGAACTCGCTTACCGCCGTGAGGTCGTCTCCAAGCAGATCCGTCTCAAGCACTACCAGCTCATGCCCTTTGTTCGAGCCAAGAACATCTACCAGCGTGCCGGTATTATCACTTACGATGGTACCATCACCTGGAAGTACCCTCAGACCAACGGCAAGACCATCACTCAGGTCGTCAATGACCGTCACAACTATGGCGCCCTCATCAAGTGGCTCAAGGAGCACAACGAGGATACGCTCGAGGACTCATTCGGCCACAAGAAGCTCGTCGAGCTCTGCGACGACGGTACCATCAAGGAGTCCTACGGCGGCGGAAAGGGCGCCAAGTCGAGCGATGCTGCTTCCACCAAATCTGGCGCCAAGAAGTCTTCCAAGAAGGCTGAAGCTGCTGGTGCCGGCGCCGCTGCCGGTGCTGGTGCGGCTGCAGGCGTCAAGAGGTCCAAGAGCAAGAAGAAGCAGCCTGAACCCGAGCCTGAGCCCGAAGAGTCGGACGAGGATGGCTTCGAGGACCCCGAGTCCGAGCCCGAGCCTGAACCTGCTCCGCGTGCCAAGCGCTCGCCTTCGGCCAACAAGTCGCTCAACCGCAAGCCCAGCAGGTCTGCTGAACCCGAGCCCGAGCCCGAGCATGACGATCACGATGACGACCAGCAGCAGCCCCAGAGCTACACTGGTGCTGCTGTCGGTGCCGTTGCTGGTGTCGCTGCTGGTGCTGCTGGTGCTGCCGCCGCTGGCTTCAACTACCTCCGTGGTGGTAACAAGGATAACGGTGCTGCCAACGGTGCTCAGACTCACCGCGACGAGGAAGACGACGACGAGGATGACGATGAAGACCACGGCGTCGCCCGACCCGGTCAGCGTCAGCAGCCACCTCGCACCGTCGACCACTACCCCGATGAGGATGAGGAGTTCGATGAGCAGAGCCCCGACGATGATCAGATGTCGGCCTACTCTGACGAGTCCATCACTCCCGAGACTGCCGTTCGACCCGATTACATGCAGCAGAAGATCAGTGCCTCGGACTGCAAGATCGACGACAACGACTGTCGCGAGGACCTTGTCAGTGTCCGTGAAGCCATGGCTCTCTTCCTCAACTCTCGCATGCGCGAAGCTGAAGAGATCTGCATGAACGGCGCCGGTACTCGTCTCTACAAGGCCGAAGGCATGGCTCTCATCAACTCGGTCAAGTCAATCATGACGTTCGAGCCCTCTGATTTTGAGACCGCCATCATGTGCTGTCAGCACTCGATGAAGATTGCTGGTTTCTTGCGAAAGAAGCAGGGCGCCATCGGCAAGTTGATCGGTGGTGGCAAGATGGGCAACTACCGTTCGATGAGCTTGGTCCAGTTCCATGCTGAGTTGGTGTTTGCCGAGTCGCAGCTGCTCAAGTCGGTGCTGGGTATCTTCTACTCGGGTGACAGTATTGGTTTCGTGAAGCAGGCTTTCAGCTTGCGTTCGGCTTACTTCCAGGTTCGCGAGCTGTTCAAGTTCGTCGAGGCTGTTGATGCTGAGGCTGAGGAGGCCGAGGTTTCGGGCAAGCGCTCGCAGACTGTTCACCTCGACCAGGACTTCCGATCGGGTGTCTACCTTGGAAACGCCGTCTGCTCGCTCGTTTTGTCCATGTTGCCTACCAAGACGCTCAAGATCATGGAAGGATTCGGTTTCGTCGGTGACCGCAAGTTCTCGCTCGACTTGTTCGCTCGTGCCGGTGGATGGAGTAAGAGCAAGCCTTTGCCTACAATCTCGGCTGATGAGGAAGGTGTCCGTCGACCCTTGTGCGACATTGCCATCCTCATGTACCACCTCTGGATTTCGAGCTATATCCCCGTCACTGAGCTCGACTTTGAGTTCGCCGACAAGATCCTGTCGTGGAACTTGGTTCGATTCCCTAACGGTATCTTCTACCTCTTCTGGTCTGCTCGTCTTTACGCCGCCCAGGCATTGCCTGAAAAGGCCATCGAGTACTACCGAAACGCGATCGAGTCGCAGCGCGAGTTCAAGCAGCTGCACCACTTGTGTTTCTGGGATCTCTCGCTCACCTACCTCTGTACGTGCGACTTTGCTCGTGCCTACGAGTGCTACGATGTTCTTTCGCGCGAGTCGAACTGGTCCAAGGCCATCTACCAGTACGCTAAAGCCGTCATGCTCTACGAGACTGGTATGGATGACCGAGCCAAGAGTGCCACCATCATGCGCACTGTCGGTAAGCTGACCAAGAAGGTGGCTGGTCGACAGATTCCGTTTGAGCGCTTTGTTGCGTTGAAGGCGAAGAAGTACATTGCTCAGCAGAACCGCTTGCCTTTGCCCGGTCTCGAGTTCTCGTACTTGTGGCACTGCATTGGGCAGACACCTGTGTTCTTGTTGGTCGAGAACACGCTCACTCGCATCGATGAGTTCATTGACAAGCTCGAATCGTACCACAACCCCAAGTCGTACGGCACGGGAGAGAACGAGTACTGGTCTGCTTACTGTTTGGCTTTCTTCCTTCGCGGTGTTGCGCTTCGATTCGTCGCTTACCCCGAGCCTCAGACTCTGGTTCGTTTGCCCGCCGAAGACACCGTGGGTCCGATCGAAGAGATCCAGGCCGACGCGGTTCAGTCGTTCAACAAGGTGTTCGAGCATGGTCAGAAGCTTGACGAGGTGGACAGATACTTGGTCTACTTTGCTCACTACGAGCTGGGTCGTCTGCGCGGATGCATGGGTCAGGATGAAGCCGCCAAGACCGAGTTCCGCAAGGTGCTTTCGGGCAAGCCGCTCGAGGCTAAGGGTAAAGGTCTGATCGGAGGTGGAAGCAAGGCCAACTACTTGCTTTCCAACATGTGTCAGGTCCGTGCTCACGCAGCTATGGAGACGATGCGTATTCAGAAGTCGCGATCGCGCACTTCGTTCTTCCACGGCGCAGAGGGCAGTTTGGCTTCTCAGAGCATTGCTTCCAAGTCGACCAGGAGTAACTCACTGGCCAGCTCGGCTGGTAGGAGCATGACTAGCAGAGGTACTAGCATGTCTTCTAGGTCCGGTAGGGGTAGCATCAAGAGTAACCTTTATGATGCTGAGGAAGGATACAGGGCAAATGGGAACGGTAGACCTAGGGCTGATACGGGTAGGTCGCAGGGTACTGATTATTCCAGGAGGCGATGATCAGCGAGCGAGGTGCTGTTGCTGCTGCTGTTGCTGTTGCTAGGATGTGATACCCGGATGTCCCTTTCCTCTTGCTTGGTTTTGGATGTGAGTTTCTCATAAGTAAATAGTGTTTTCCAGTTTCCGGTTCTTGTTTTCTCTCTATGTGATTCCTCCTTTTAGTGCTTCTTTTTTTGGTTTCAATATGATGTTTCCCTCTCGATCTCAACAGTCTGTGGGTGTGTGCTGTGTTGTTGGCCTTGACATGCTACATTGAAGCGAATGTAGTCCTTGATCCAGTTCACATGAAAGAAAGAGAACGTGGGCGGGAGACTGTCATGCCACGTTTTTGTTTAGGGCAACTCTCGACGTGCTTTCGGGGAATTTTGAGCAGCCGAGAGAGGATGAGCAAAATTGCGTGATTGGATTGCAGAGAGCACGTCAGACTGCGCTTTCCAACTCTCGCACTCTCCACTCTCGATTTCTGACTCTGCATACCACTCGCTTTCCTCGCATCTGCTGGTTCGATATGATCTTGTCATTGATCACTTTTCAGCAGAAAATTGGGCAATGGATAACCGAACCTTTTGGCTCTATTGGCTCGCCCCACAGCCCCGGTCAACCTTCTGATGCAAGAAGAAACTGAATGAATGACAAGAGCAGGAAGGAGCACACCATCTTCCCTCCACAGCTTTTACTGCACAGCAGCTGTCAAGTAAAACCCATGCCGCCATTTTCTGTATCTGATCTCGTCATCCCCCCCCTTCCTGGTGGTGGTCGGTGGAAGAATGGCCGATGCATGCCGCTCGTTCTAGTTTCCCACATTGCTTTCTCTCTTCTGTGCTGTGTGCGAGTCATGGGCCATTGCCCTTTTCATTGTGTGGTACAAAGTTGAGGCTCCTTGACGAGCTCTTCCCACCCCTGGTGGTGTGTTGTTGCTGTGTGGTGTGCCGTTGCAAGCTACCCTCCTTGCAAGCTGGCTGGATCTCTTATAACCCCCCCTCCACTCACGCTCTGCTCACCCTCCCTTCCCTCAACCCCCCTTCTCAATCATATCCCCAGCACCACAAGAAACCCGCCCCTCCAACAGCCGCAATCATGCCATCAGCATCCCTCACCCTCCCCCCATGGACCCCACCCCAGCCCACAAAAGAAACCGATCTCGAATGGGCTCCTCTCACCACCCTCGATCTCTCCCAGATCACCGGTGCTGACTTTACCTCGGTCCCTGACTCGCTCGTCTCTTCTGTCGGTGAAGCGTTTCACCGGGATGGTTTTATCTATGCCACTAACCACGGTCTTTCCTGGCCGCAAGTTTTGCGCCAATTCGCCATTGGCCAGTACGCCTTCAACGGGGTGAGCGAACAAGATAAGGCGAAATACAAAGCCGATATTCTCTCCACCGGATCCTTCGTCGGCTACAAAGAGCAGGGACATTGGAAGCTCAACGGGGTCAAGGATAGGATTGAACAGCTCAACTTTGGTTCGCAATCCTTTGCTGAGGGGAAGAGGGAGGTTCTTTTCCCACCGAGCTTGCAAGAGTTGATTCCGGAGATCGAGGAATTCGCACGTTTCAACCACGCCGTTATCCTGCGTAAGATCCTCAGTGTTCTCTCGCTGGTACTCAAACTTCCTGCTGATTATCTTTGGAATCTTAGCAAGGAGCCTGAAAAGCGTGGGTTGGATTTGCTGCGATACGCCATGTATCACACACCCGATCAAACCGACGACGAGAAGTTGGGCGGTGTCCGCCTCCAAGGCCACACCGATTTCAACTCTGTCTCGATCCTCTGGTCGCAACCTATCACTTCACTCGAAGTTCTGATGCCGGATAACAAATGGCGTCTGGTCAAACATCGCGATAACGCCCTCGTCATCAACCTCGGTGACGCCATGCACTTTTTGTCAGGTGGATACCTCAAGCAAACAATCCACCGAGTCGTCGCTCCCCCTGCAGACCAGGCCCATTATACCCGGTTGGGCATCTTCTACTTTGCGCTATTCAACGACGACGTAAGTCTAGAACCACTAGAGGAACAGAGTGAGGTCGTAAGGGAAGCGTATAAAAAGAAAAAGAGACTAGAGGGCAAAGGTTTTTGGGATGACCTCAAGCAGAAAGGAGAAAACATCCCCACCGCAGGAGATTGGGAAAGGCTAAGGGTTAAAGCGTACGGTCAGCAGCATGCTAAGAAGGCAGAAGATGGCAATGACGTCGAGGAAATCGCTGGTCAAAAGGTTCTCGGATACAACGGTGAACGAGTTAAGCCAAAGCATCAACACCAACAGTTCGCTCAACAAGCTCCAGTCAAGGCCAACTAGCAAGCCTGAAGAAGGACACTTGGTCTCCAACGAAAAGAGATCAGAAAGATGTCTGAGCGACATCATCTGGATGTCTTAAATGACCGTCCAGGACGAGGCTTCAACCCTCGCTATACCCCCCCTCAATTCCCCACTTTAGCATCGTAATTTTGCATTCAACATGGTTCCACGTCCTCCCCCTTTTTCTAGTCTTTAGCTCTTCTGTACAACACCCAGTCTCAACGCACACAATCTTGTCGCTTCGATAGTTTTTGCATCCAACTGCATCGGTTTTTAATTCTCATTCTCGTCAACCATTGCTGTCATTGCTTGTGCCATTGCTTGTGCCATTGCTTGTGCCATTGCTTGTGCCATTGCTTGTGCCATTGCTTGTGACTTGCTCGTGACTTGTGCTGTTGCTAGTGTGATACTGCAAGTGCCCAATCGTGATGTGCTACTGTGGGGGCTTACTTGTTGACCTCAGTAATGCGACGAGCATAGTCGAGCAAAGATGCATGGTTGCCTGGCAGGGTTGCAAGTTGCAAGCTCAAGTGAGGCAATCTGTCTTGCTCGCCGTCACCTGTCTTTGCGTTTATGACATCCGCCTTGATCGGGCCAGGCAAGTGCTTTGACCACTCGGGTGACGATGCCGCCTTATCCCTGAACTCTTGTCTGACTTTGCCAGCAAGACGTGCGAAAGGAATCGAGATAGCAGGCCAGTCGAGAAGATTGAAGATCTGGCACCAGATTTCACTTTCCCCTGCATCGTCCAGCTCGACGAATGCTTTGTTTTGAACCGGCCCACCAAGAATGTACGTCGGAGTGATAAAGATGACGTTCTCGGGCTCTTCGACTACCTCGTCAGTGATACCGGCTTGACTAACCAAGGTCTCTTTGAGCTTATCCAGACGTTCCGGGTTGGGCTTCCATGAGTTCTTGTCCGATTCCGAAGCGGTAGAGGCGAGTCGAGATTCGTCGAATAGGGTGCGAGTGATGAGTGGGTCATCGCCGAGCATCTCACGGGCATCATCAAAGCCATGTTCCTTGGCATGTTCAGTCCATGCGGTAGCCCAGGACGCCAGATCGATATCACCGAGCGGGTCGCACTGTTCTGGACGACTGTTTTCTTCACCATCTTGCATGATTTTGAGTAGCCGATGGACAAGCTCATGCACTTCAGGCGAGCCTTTCTGCGTCGTGTAGACAATTCGAGGCATGTTCCTCTCCTTTGCCTCCAGCTCTTCTAGCTCGTCTTCATCCACCTCTTCCATCCTTTTCTGGTCTTCATCAAGGTCTTGAGACTCCCCACCGCCAATCACTTTCGCTACGAGCTCCAACGTCGACATGTCTCTTTCCAGCAAGCCTGGCGCTGTGGCCGGTACCGAAGTATGAGGGAGACCAGTCATAAAGTCTTGTGGCAGCTTCCAGCGGAAATGATCGGGTTTGGAGACGTACTTGAATCCGAACAGCTCGTTCAGGCACGCCGGCTGTCGCACCGATCCCCCCCATGTCAGTGCCAAGGCCGATCTGACTTCCTCCCATCTTGACCAAGCTAGTTTCACCACCGGAGCTACCACCGACCTGAAACTCGTTGCTCTGCTTGTCATCTGCATCAGCAGCTTGCACTGGAGATCGTGTCGTACTCCAGAGAGGGGAGTGTGTGGTGTTAGACATCATTAGCTGAGGCGCCGTGGTCTTGGCAATCATAATGGCTCCCATGTCTTGCATCTTCTTGACCAGATCTACTGTCGCAGCTTCGTTCTGACCTACTCTTGATGAGCAGCCCAAGGTTGTTGGGAAGCCTTCGACGTGGATGCAGTATTTCACGCTGAAGACCAAGCCGAAAAGGGGATAACATCCGGTGATGTCTGAAATGTCGTCGTAGTCGCCGTCTTCGATGACCGTTGTCTGGTACCATTGGGCTTCCTCGAGGGCCTTTTCGTATGGGAAGGCCGTGAGGCAGTGTGTTTCCAAGCTTGCCTTGACGGTGAGTCTGATCCTTGCCTCAACCAGGCCTGTCAGCGTAATATCTTTCCATTCGATCAGCCGTGTTTGGATTTCTGAGAGTGAGAGGCGAGCCATCTCGTAGTCCTCTTTGGTCGGATCTCTAAAGCGCTTCTTGGCCTTCGTCACTGTCTCGAGGAGCGAGTCGACGACTTGATTAGCTCCAGGACCCTTAAGATCAGGGTAAGGGTTGCGGAAGTCGCCGCGAAGGATATTTGACGTTGACATGCCTTCGATTGAATGGTTGATGGAGGTCAGAACAAAAGGTGGAATGATAGACTTGACATGATCAGTGACACGACACTCAGCCGTGATGAGAAGATGAAGGGACGGATGGGACGTGCGTTGAGTCAAACCTCCACAACAACATTTGTGACTTTTTGGCGCACAATTTCTGTATCACTTTTTCGATGCCGTTTTGATAGCCGAATGTTTTTCTGGTTACGCCAATCCAACTGCGCCTCGTTACCTTTCAAACAACCATCACTTAGCTTCCCAGCCGGGTCTCCTCGCGATGGCCAAAGATCCCCTCTACGCCGAACGGCGGTGATACACAGTCTACAACTCACAGACCCGCTGGTCCCAAGAAGGAAAGCTGGAATACCCCGTGGGACCCCATGTTTCTGCCCCGCAAGTTGCAGAAGCGTGCGCATGAGAAAGGAGCAACATCGACAACAAGTCTCGTGGTCCCAGCTGTTGATGCCACTGAAGGCGGAGCAGGTCCGTATCGATCCTCGGACTACACGGAGGCACCTCCGACTTCGCTTCGTGAAGATGGCGACCAGTCTGAAAGTAGCAGCAGTCGAACCACATCAGCGAGCAGCACTCCAGCAGCTCAACCCACTTCGACAACGTCAACCGAAGCAGCCAAACTCGAACGACTCGTGGACTTTCTCTTCGTCCGCCTCTCACCACTATCCCTTGCGCTTGCTGCCTCCGAGGAGCAAAACCGGTCGGGCAAGGGTCCCTGTTCTGAGCTTGTGAACAACATCACGTCTTCCACTGTATCAGGCAAACAAGGATCGAAAAGCAAATCACCCGACAGCAGACGGCAACAAGGCTCGAAGATTCATCTCGCACGTCTGCTCAACCTCACTCCAGGTCTAGCGACAAGGTGCAAGTCCATCAGCCTCCTCTCTGAAGCTCTTTATGCCTTGCAAGAGGGTCCTGCCGGCGCGTGGTTCAGGCTTCACGGGGACATCTTTCAAATCGAGTGGTCCGCAACTTACACCGAGATTGTTCAACAGCTTCACACAGCTACAACAACGAGCGCCGAGAAAGGCTTTTTGCCTGCAACACTGGCTCCCCACCTGGTCTACATCGAGTCGATACCGCCTAGGATCAGGACGAGGTCTCAGGCCGCATCTTACGTCGTCCCTCTGGTGCAAGATCTTAGCGACACAAAAGCTGCCGTGCTGGCTGTCCTTGAACCAGGCCTCGTCGATCGTCATTTGATGACAGGCCCCTCTTCGCTGCCCACCTCATCTCTGGAAGACAAATGGATCTCTGGTCGAGGATTCTTTATCGTAGACTCCCCGACGTACGTCGAAAAGCTGTGCAGCAAGTATAGATGGGACCTCGCGGAGCGCATGTCGACGTCTCAATCGACGACCGCGAGTGAGAAGCTGGAGCCGATAAGGTGTCTGAATTGGCCAAAATGGATCGAGATGAAGGAGCTATATCTGGAACAGCAGCAGCGATCGAGGCAAGTGCAGAACGAGCAACGGGGTTCTTCAACGGAGCAGAGCCAGGACGTCACAGATAATGACGCCTTAGCCGGCACAGACATTAACAATGGCAAACGCAAGCGTAGCTCTGCGCAAATTCTCACAAAAAATGGGACGGACGAGACCGACGGCGAGGATGACTGGTATCGAGGAACGATCCTATTCCTCCCTCTCACCCCTTCTTTGCAGCCTGACGCTAGCCTGACACTACCCTTCTACTCCCTCAAGTCAGACTTGACACCAGCCTTCTTCAATCGACACCTCAAGCCGCAGCTCGAGAAACAAGTCCCTGAATCAATCTCTTACATCAACACGCTCCCTTCTCACTCGTCAGAGAGCAGCGACACGGTCGCAGCGATCCGGACGTCGCACCCAAAGTACGCCGCTCAACTGCTCTGCCACTTTCCAGAACTCCAAAGAATGGGCAAAGACGAAGAGGCAAAGTACTGGGCCGACCTACCAGCCAAAGTACGCACCGCAGCTCAGAACCGCATCCTCGCCCTCGACCGCAAGCTCTCTCCACACCATCACGCATCCTGACACACACAGCTTCACAACACATGTATAACAGCCAAAAGCATAATCCGACAGTTTCCATTACAGTGCATTCCTCCTCCCGAAGTTTAGAACAGATGCAAACTCTGCGTCAAAGGCAACTCCTCCGCCGGTGGCACAGTCAACAATCTTCCCGCGTCGGTCACTTCATACGTCTCCGGATCCACCTTCAAATCGGGTGTGTGCGTGTTGAGCTTCATATCCTTTTTACTGACTTTTCTGCATCCTTTGACCGCCTCTACCCTCTTCTTCACCCCGTAGCCCTTCACGATGCCCTCCTTGACCGAGATCTGCGAGACGAAGAGCACCGAATTATGCGGGGCAGCATTGGCATTAGACCCATGCATCGGCCTACCATAGATCGGCTGTACTGTCGGAATCGATGCATTGGCATCACCCATTTGCGCCCACGCCACCTGTCCACCCTTAAGTACGAACTCTGGGCAAACACCGAACTTGCTCGGCAGATAGAAAACCAAATCTGCCAACTTGCCCGGTTCGATAGACCCGATCAGATGCGAACAGCCATGAACGAGAGCAGGGTTGATCGTGTATTTTGCCACATATCTCTTGATCCTCAGATTATCCGAAACGGCTTCACTAGGATGAGGAACCCTAAACGCATCCTTCTGCACTCCACCCTCGAGAGCTTGCAACGGCCCAACCAAACCAGCCATCTTAGAAGCGGTTCTCCAAGTCCTAGACACTACCTCACCAATCCTTCCCATAGCCTGAGAATCACTACTGATCATCGAAATAGCCCCACTATCCTGTAACACATCCTCTGCAGCCACTGTTTCGGCCCTGATCCTTGAATCGGCAAATGCAACATCCTCCACAATATCCTTACTAAGATGATGGCAAACCATCAGCATGTCGAGATGCTCATCGAGCGTGTTCTTCGCATAAGGCCGAGTCGGGTTCGTCGAGGAAGGCAGGACGTTTGTCTCTCCACAAACCCTGATAATGTCGGGAGCATGTCCACCACCGGCACCTTCCGAATGATAGGTATGAATAGTCCTCCCCTTAAACGCCGCCAAAGTCCCCTCGACAAAGCAGGACTCATTCAACGTATCCGTATGAATATTACACTGAACATCATACTTATCGCACACGGTCAAAGAAGCATCGATCACCGCCGGAGTAGCTCCCCAATCCTCGTGAATCTTCAACCCTGCACAACCTGCTCGAATCTGATCTTCCAACCCTACTAGACCTGAATCGTTACCCTTGCCTGTAAACGCGAAATTGAGAGGAACGCCGTCGGTGGCGATCATCATATTCTTCAACTGGTCTTGTCCTGGCGTACAGGTGGTAGCACTAGTACCAGCCGTCGGACCCGTTCCTCCACCGATAAGAGTCGTAATACCCGTCGCCAACGCCTCCTGGTGTAGGTCGGGACAAATGAAATGCACATGGGCATCAATTGCTCCTGCTGTAACAATGTATTTCTCCCCCGCAATCACTTCGGTACAAGAGCCAACGACGAGGTTAGGATCAACACCGTCCATGATTGCTGGATTTCCTGCTTTGCCGATGCCTACAATATGTCCATCGCGAATACCAATGTCTGCCTTAACAATGCCCCACCAATCAACGATCAACGCATTGATAACAACGATATCGAGCACAGCTTTGTCTGGACGACCAGAAGCCTGGCCCATACCATCACGGAGAACCTTTCCACCACCAAACTTGAGTTCGTCTCCGTAGATCGTGTAATCTTTCTCCACTTCCAGCCAGAGTGGGGAGTCGGCTAGACGGACTTTGTCGCCCACGGTCGGGCCGTACATCGCCGCATATGCATCACGAGAAAGCTCGAAGGGTGCTGGTGGATTCGAGTCGTCCGGCATATCGGGCAAGGGCTCGTTAGCAAACCCTGCAGCTTCGATACGCTTAACCAACGCGTCTTTGCTTTCGTTGCTGGCGAGGAACTCGTCAAGTGGCCCCGAAGTAAGGTTGTTTCCACCAGCGAGAATCTTTGTCCCACCGATGCCCACCAGCGTAACCGTCTTCGAATCTCCCGGTTCGAACCTAATCGCAGTTCCCGCGGCAATATCCAATCTCTTGCCCAACGCCAACAATCTTGGGAAAGACAGCGCTGCATTAGTTTCAAGGAAAGGATAATGCGAGCCGACCTGAATAGGTCTATCACCGGTATTCGTAACTTTCACCATCACCCTTTCTCTCTTCGGGCACAGCTGGATGACCCCTGCGCCTTCTTTTGTAACCAGTGCACCGGGCAGTACTTCCCCTTTACCTGTAGCTTTGACGAGTGCTCGTTCAGCTGCTAGTTCCCTTTCGAACACGCTCGGATCGGGCGCGGGGTAGAAGCTGGAATACAGCGCAGCTTCAATATCTCCCTTCTCCGTACACACTGGCTGGTGGACGGTGACAAGAAACGTGCTGTCATGAAAACAGCCTTCGACCATTACTTCGTGCAACAACTCGGCTACACCGGGTAAGACGTGGCATCGACCAAGGAGGGTCTTGCCGTGTTGCATAAGTTCAGCTACCGAGTGTTCGCCATCGCGAATACGTTCCTGAAGCACAGTAGCGATGAGAGCTGTGGCTTCGGTCTGGTTGAGACGGATGCCACGGGCTAAGCGTTTTTGAGCGAGTGAGCCGGCGGCGTGGAGGAAGAGTTTGTCGCGTTCTCGGGGTAGGAGATGCATTGTTGATACCGGCTTGCTTTGTGAGTAAGCTTTGCGAATTAGTCTCGAGGAAGCAGAAAATCAAGCTGGGTTGAAGGAAGGTTATGACGGGATGGAGGGAGGGGGAAAGTTGGATGGGAACGAAGGACAGATGATACGTTGAGGTTCAGAACGACGGCAAGGTTGATAGGTCCGTGCAACAGCGATAAGGGAACAATTAGTTAGCCGAAGTCAGGGTCTTGTTTCGGTCTAACAGAGTTTGTTTTGTTCCTGCAGAAGAGTGATTTGTGTTGTGCGTTCCGAAGAAGCATTTCGTGTAACAGCTTCCTCGAAATCAGCATGTTTCAGTCTTCTATTGCGACCATGAGTTGCTTCCCGCATCTAAAGCATCAAAGCTTGCCTCTCTTCTATGACCCTGCTCCCAGCTGCAGCTGTGCTAGCAGCCAGCTCCAGGGCAACAACATCGAAAGTCACGCTCGAGACTTTCTCCTTCCTCACCCAGCACGCACTCCGACCACGACGCAACGTCTTCCACCCAACACAGCAGCCCAGCAGACGCACTTTCGCTTCCTCACCTCTCCCACGTTCAACCAGCAACGATGCACCACAAACAGCAGGGAAAGAAGAAGAGGGCCTGTCAGGCCAAATTCGATCCCTAATGCGGGAATCAGCCCAACCAGTAGCTCTCATAACTTCTTTCCTCCCTCCCACCTCCACACCGGCTCAAGGAAGGTTGATACACGGAGCAACATTGTCCAGCTTCTCATCGATTTCGCTCGATCCCGACTTGGTATGCTTCTCCATGAAGACCCCCTCTAAGCTCGCTGACTCCTTGCAACATCACTACCTCGCACGGCAGAAAGGAGGGGGAGAGGGAGGAGAAAAAGAGGTGGATTTTGTGGTAAACATTCTAACCGATACTCAAGCGAGCTTGGCTGCGAAATATGCTGTGCCTGGTACACCACCTTTGCAACATCCTCCAGCAGTGGAAGAGCAGAGGGTAGAAGGGGAAGAGGGGGAAGTGCATCCATTGGAGGACGCCGGATTAGTCGAGGTTAAAGAGGGCGCTGTACCAGTGGTAAAAGACTCCATCGGCGCTTTCGCTTGTCAAGTCGTTGACACCGTAGATCTTTCTCGATACAGCACTGCTGCTGAGGGGGGAGGAGAGTCCAAAAGTGTGCTCTATATTGCACGCGTACTTCATGTCTACACCGACACCAGCGGAGCAGGGAAGGAGAAGAGGCCGCTGATATACCATCGACAAAAGTTCGTCTCTACCACCCCAGACTTTTTCTTATCTCATACCACACACAAGCGGTAGAGTAACCTAGAGTACAATTGCATTGCATGATACTGGACTTGGCTGTATTTAGGCGAGGAACCCACGGATAGCACCACCAACATTAGCAACATCAATCAAAAAACTATCATGTCCATGAGGAGCATCCAACTCGTAATACCTAACATTATCGTTTCCGTTCAACCTCAGACACTCTGCTATCTCTCTCTGCTGTTCCACCGGGAACAAGATATCGCTCTGCACCCCGATCACCAGTGTTGGGATATGCGAGAGCCTCGCCATGCCTCTCGCTAACGCAGGTACGTAGGCGTGTGCTGCAGGTGAGGAGAGGGTTGAGATGTGTTGTCGTTTGCGCGGTCTGGGTGGGGGGACGGAATCTCCTACGGCCAAACCTCGTTCTGAGGGGGTGGGGGGGCCATGTACGCGAGTGCGACGGCGTTCGAGATCGGCGAGAGAGTGATCTGACATATCGAACAGATCCATGGCTTTGCTGATGTAGATGAGGGAATTGGCGTCGTATTTGAGACAGAATTGTTCTCCTTGGTGATCGAGGTATGTTTCGATCAGGAAATCTGGACATAGGGCTGGATCCAATTCCTCTTCCACACCCTCACTCCCCTCTGCTCCCTCTGTGGTGGTGCTGGGTGCAACCCGTCGTGCTCTCCCGAACCTCTGCTCCCACTCGGGACCGGACCGATACGTAAAAGTTGCAATCTGTCTCGCCAACTTCATCCCCGTATGAGGCGGCAACGATCCGGCTGAATAATAAAACCCTCGATTCCAATTCGGATCGCTCATCAACACCGATCTCTGCGCATACCTCAACGCTATACTTGCTGGAGCACTTCTCGCACATCCACTGATCGAAACCAACCTCGCCACTCTATCGCCCTGCAGGTGTGCAGCTGCGATGGATTGCATCCCTCCCATAGACGACCCTACACTAGCGTAGAGTTTGTCGATACCAAGATGATCGAGGAGTAAGAACTGGGCTCGGACCATGTCGAAGATGCTGAGTATCGGAAACCTTGTTGCGTATGCTGCACCGGTGGGATCCTCCGGATGGGGAGACGAAGGGCCGGTGGAACCATAGCAGCCACCAAGAACGTTTGTGCAGATGATGAAGAAGCGGTTGGTGTCGAGGGGTTTATTGGGACCAATAAAGTCTTGCCACCACCCCTTGGCTGGGTTTGACTCTGTCGAAGCTGCATGTGAGGAGGCTGAGAGACCAGTGTGCAGCAATATCGCATTGCTCTTGTTCGCATTCAGCGTCCCCCACGTTTCATAAGCCAGATCGAACCGAGGTAACGATCCGCCATAGTCCAACGAGAAGGGATGAGGATGGTGGTAGGTTTGATAGCCAGAAACGACTTTAGTGTAGGATGGTTCAGGCCCGGATTCGTCGACTTCACTCGGGGAGGAGGAGGCATCTGGCGCTAGTTGCGGAGAGGAAAGCTGAGCTCGAAGACCATCTTCACGGGCTTCATTGGCATCTACACATGGAAAGACGACGGAAGGGTCCGTGGAGGAAGGAGTGGAGCAGAGCGATGAGGAAGAGGTGGAGGCGGTTTGCTTGGCTTGATCGGCGAGTCGTTGAAGCTTTTGGCCTCGACGCTCGTTGGCGTCTACGCAGGAGAATTCCGGTTTGGCGTGGACAGAAGATGATGACGAGGGTGTCAGGCGGACTGAGCATGCGTGTAGGGAAGCGCGTCGTGTGGAGATGATGCGTGATGTCGACGCCAATGATGATGATGAGGGGGTGGCGAGTGTCCGTGCCGACGAAAGGAATCGTAACGATGCTCGCGACATGGTGGCAGCGCCCTTGTTCGTCCGCTTAAAGCTGCGACTCGAGAGATCAAGTTGAGGATGGTGGTAGTGACTGATGGCGAGAAGATCGTTTCCCGACCACAGAATAATGGCGGGGATTAGAAGCGGGGCCACGCGACAACTCGACGGCAATAATATCCGATGCGCTTTCTCTTGCTGCTGCTGACTCGGCAACTTTCCTGTTTCTTCTTACCACAAAATAGCCGCTCTTTCAACACTTTACCCTTGTCTCTCATACTCGAACCTCTTCTCGGTCACTTGACAGCCACATTGTCCCACACCATACATTCTGTCAAGTATTGAGCACAATCTTCGATCGCAATGCCTATGTGAGCACAGCGAGTGACATTCAGGGCGATATGATTCAGGACCCTGTCGAGAAGAAATCGGAGATCGACGTTGGCCAGCTCGGAGAAAAAGAACCAGTCTCGATGGCGTGATTGTGCCTCAGCCATTTCGCCTTTCTTGTCAGAAAAAAGTGTTGCTCTCCACCTTGCTTGCACCTTCCGGCTTTCTACCCGACTTCGAGTTCTTTTTTTTTTTTTCTTTATTGGCCGTGCACCAATCAACCTCCTTCCTCCCTTCTCCTCATCATCAACATCACTAACATCACCACCACCAACACTACCATTGCACTCTCCATCAACACACCGTACACATCGCTCAAACATGGTCCACGCAGACGCAGCAGCACTCCCCTCCTACGTCGTGACCAAATCCGACTTCTACGACCACCTCACCTCCTCCCTCCAATCCCTCATCGACCCGAACACAGACTGGATTAGCTCACTCTCCAACGCCTCCTCTCTCATCTTTAACTCCATGAACCGTTTCCCCGAATTCGCCTCCAAACGTATCAACTGGGCCGGCTTCTACCTCTTCTCCCCCTCCTCCCTTCTGAACTTCACAACCGAAAACCCCGCAAAGCCCCCACACTCCTCCTGGGCCCATTCAACGGTCTTCCCGCTTGCCAACTCATCCGTTCCGTTCCAGGAAAGGGTGTTTGCGCAGACGCCTCCGCTCTACTCCCACCACGAGTGGTCAGGGTACAAGATACAGAGGCTTATCCGGGACATATCGCGTGTGATTCCCTCAGCAAGTCCGAAATCGTGGTCCCGCTCGTGATCAAGAGAGATAGACTCGCAAAGATCCATCAAGAGGCGTTGGAGCAACAGAGCCCAAGAGCAGGAGGCAAACCGGTTCAGGGCGAGGACAACTCTTGGGCTGGTAGAGGCGATGGCGAAGAGGTCATTATTGGTGTGCTAGATATCGATTGCGAATCACTCGACGGCTTCGATGCCGAAGATGAGAAGAGGCTGCAAGAGATCGCTCGGTTGATTGTTGAACGATCGGCTTGGTAACACCATTCTCTAAACATACTCTCGTTCAGATCATACCCCATAGACAATGCAATGCAGAATAAACCGGTTCAGAACACCTTGGCATCATTACAAGTGCTGGCTCCGCTTCAGTCCATGCGTCGCGTAGAAGAAGACCCAGCCGCAGTCGTAGCTTGAGTAGTGGTTCCAAACGAACGCACCGTCCTTCCGCCCGACGTAGTCGACTGTATTATCATAAGAAATATCAAAGCTTGTCAGTCATGCATCCGCATCAGCCATCCCACTTGAACGCGAGGTACTTACACCACCAATAGTCTCATCCCCATCTTCATCATCTCCCTTCTGCTGTCTCTGCGCCTCGCTCTCACCGGACCCAGACTCTCCCTCCAAATCCTCCCAAGGATCCGTCTCTCCCCCATTACCCCCGTCTCCCCCTCTACCCCTTCCACTCACGGCTGCCAACCGACTAGACGCCCTCGAACTGCTCACATCCGTATCTTCCTCCGTCTCCTCATCCAGTCTATCCAATACCCTCCTCGACAACTGGATCTCCGACAACTCCTCCGGCGAAATAGGCGAGGTCGGATCCACAATATCAATCAACCCACCCTCGGCACTCGTTCCCACCCCTCCCATTCTCCTAGCCTCCAACAGATCCCTCATCCTAGACTGCCTAATAGCCTCCGCCAAATCCGCCGCATCCTTTTCCCTCAAACTTTCCATACTCCTCAACCTCATCTCCTCCTCCTCTTCCTCTTCCTCCCTCCCTCCTCTCGCCAGTTCATCCTCGTCACCATAATCCTCAACCTTAATCCTCGGCTCACCCCTTCCATACCCTCGGCGACGCTTCGCTTCAGTCTCAGTCTCCGTCTCCTCTTCCTCCTCCTCCTCTTTATACCTTCTCTCGGAAGACCCTTCTCCACTAGGCGTCTCTGTTTCCGTCTTGGTGTCATAATCCTCCCGTTGCCTTCTCGAATCATACCTTTGTTTCTCCTGGAAATGTTCCTCTGTATCCAACGAGACGGGAGCAACAGTCATACTGCTGGTATAAATAGCTGCTACAGCCCACAACGTCAACGCCGTCGCCATCTCGAATGCCAAGAACAACGTCGTAAAAGTAAAAAAACTGAGCAGTGGGAAATGGTACATAAAGAACCTCAACCCTGACAAGTGCGCATCAAACCGCAAGCTTGCTCCATACGTCTGCAACTCTCCCCGACTGGAATGGGAGCCCACAGAGAGAGGGACAATCTTGCCGTTGCCCGGAAGGGTCTGGATGCCAGCTAAAGTGTTGTGGTTGCCGCCGTACATCCAGAACTTGTCTGCGTCTGCTCGACCAACACTCGCCAGGCCATGCGTCACTTTGCGGTCTACACGCGGGTCAGGTGGGATAGACGAGAGAGGTGGAGCGAAAGAGCTCGGTCGGAGCACCGCACGGCGGAGAAGTGGAATGCGAAGAAGCTGCGAATTCGTCGGAACCTGGGAGGAAGGTGGGTTGCGCGAGACCATTTGCGAGATCGACGCAGCGGCACGAACCGGCGCGGCCGAGTATGTGAGCAGAGTCGGCTTGCTGACATGGAACACAGATCGATTGGACTTGCTTTTCAGGTCGAGCTCCACCATGAAGTTGCCCAAGTCCAGATTCGCCTGGTTGAGCGGAACCGAAATCTCCAGCGTAACATCGTATGCCTGATCCTGTGCAAAGTATTCGCCATTGATGTCGCTTGACGGGTTGGAAGACGCAGACGAAGATGTCGGTTCTCCAAGCCGATAAGAACTACTACCCGAAGCGAAATCGAGCTCGGCGTAAGGAGGTCGATCCTGCCCATACTGCAACCAGATCTCCTTCCTCAACCCCACATCCGGCACCCAAGCCCGATAGAAACCGACATAACTAATAATCGCAGCCGCCAAAGCAATCCAAAAGATCGTCGCCAGCACACCAAGTCGAACCACGATCCTATGCGTTCTGGGCGAAAGAATGATATCCCGCGTATACTGCAGCAACTGCGACACAGGCGCCAGCAGCAGCCTGTCCACTAGCAACGAAGGCCATTGCGAGATATGCGGTAGCGAAGCGATCCAGTTGGCCAGATCGACCAGCGGTGGGAGCAGCGGCGGCTCAGGTACAGGCTGAGAAGTCCATGTTGGTGTACCAGCCGAGTAGTGTCTTTGTAATTGTGGTTGTCGTTGACGCTGCTGTTGCTGTTGCTGTTGCTGTTGCTGTTGTTGCTGCTGCTGCTGATGCGAGGATATGCGTTGATAGCGGGTGTTCAAGTCGGAAGACCCTCGAGGGGTTCTTGATTGTTGCTGGTAGGACATCGTATCAGCCTACTAGCATGGTAGCGAGGCCAGCAGAGACCTCGAACTGAACAAGAAGGTGATGGTGGTGGAGTAAGGGTCTAGCAGCAAGTCTGTGCGTGTCTTGTTTTTGGCTCGCAAATGGCCAAAGCATGTGAATCCAACTTGGACGCGTTCTGTTTCCAAGTTGCGTCACAGCACAGCATTTTCCAAGCCAAGACGTGTTGAGACAGAGGAACTAACATGGTCCATCTGTGCCACTGGCTCCGCAGATCTGGACAGTTTTCGCTACGTACTTCGCTCTTACTTCGTCACCATAGCGACATCATACATTCAATGGCATCAGCAAGAGATGAAGAGACAGCTGAGAGCTCAAATACGCTCAACCATCATCTAACTTCCACGAGCTGCTCTGAGTCAGGTCGCTGGAAGAGATATTTATTTGAGAGATGATCAACAGCCAAGACTAAGACGAGAGACGGCAATGGCACAAGACATTTGATCTTAGCAGCTGTGATCACATCAGCCTCCTTAGTTGCCAAGCCATTCGTGCAGCTGACAGATCCTAATTCCGGCTCAGCCACCGTTTGTGCAGCCGTTAGGCCTATTACTCAAACAAACCGTACCCCTTTTACCCCATAGCTTTCAAAGTCAGTCGGAGAGAGAGAGGTTGAAGCAGCAATAGACTCGAGTGGATGTGGGAGCAGGGAGAGAAGAAAGAACAGCAAGTGACAGGATAGCTGCCGCGATGCGCAAAGGTCAAGATGCGCGAGGCTCACGCGGGTAATGTATCTTGGTTGAGATGAGATGTGATTTATCTCGTTGCGTGACCGGAGAGTGAGCCTGGCATGCTTGTATACGAGGTAGAGAGTCCTGATGTCTACAGATTGATGTCCAAGCTCAACCCAAGGGTTTGTCTTTATGTTGTGTCAGGAGGTTGCGCAGAACATATGCCCAGCTTCTGAAATGAGAGGCCGGGCGAGGCATGGTCCCGGACAGTGAAATGGAAAGTGCAGCACCTCCTTCTGCTCTCAAATTGATCTCTTCAAGGCGAACTGTCGGACGCTCAATGCAACAGAACTCAGCTCCAACTCGGTCATGCATGGAAATCAGGGTTCAATTCGACCCAATCAGACAGGGTTCAGCGTACTTTTGCATGAAAACAGACTACAGTAGCGCAGGCAGCAATCGTCACTGCGCATTCTGCAACAAAGGAAGCATGTCTTGATCTCGGCGCAGAGGAAGAGTGCAAGCCGACCTTCGGATGGCAATCGCATGATGAATGGCAGGATGTGGTCCAAGTTGGTCAGATCAAGTTGCGCGAAAGGTCAAGTAGCCGAGCGGCAAGATTAACCTTGTTAGACCGCGATCAGTCACAAACATCGCTGACGGCAACAGCCGAGTGTTGATCTCTGAAACTCCGCTAAAGCTGTCAAAGACGATTTCGGGTATCTACTCTTCGCTTTCCGTCCCACACTACCTTCCCACCGATCTCCCCACCGATCTCCCCACCCTTGATCTAGCCACACACTCCAAATGAAGCCGATATCGATCAGCAAACTAAGCTACTGTAGCAGCAGCTTCTTATAAATAGAGCGACATCTTCTCAATGTCAGCCTCGCCGTAAACCATCACTTGCCCGCTTGATCTAGTATCAAGCTGCGACGCCTACAGTGCCACTCGCTCGCCTCGCACTATGTCTCTTCTCGCTGCATGCTTTGCTTGTCGTCACACAAGCCGCACGATCACCAACCATACACCCAGCATCATATGTCGACACCCTAATCGGCACTCTCAACGGCGGCAACGTCTTCTCTGGCCCCTCCACTCCCTTTGGCAGCATCAAACCCGGCTTTGACTCGGACGCATCAGGCAATCAAGCAGGCTTCGTCCCTGATGGCAAGTCCCCGATCTTTGGCATCAGTGCTCTTCACGATGATGGAACAGGAGGAAAGCCCTCGTTGGGCATGTCCTCGCTGCTGCCTCAGTACTGCCAGCTCTACACTGACGAGGAACGCTCTGGTTGCAAGTGGACCAGGAACGCTCGACGGACTAATGTCACCCTGGACTCTGTCAGGACTTCTCCGGGAGAGCTCCATGCGTCTTTGGTATCTGGAATTGATGTGAGCGTGGCAGCAGCGGATCATGCAGCAGTGTATAACTTTGACTTTTCAAAGGTGATCAAGCAAGGGTCTTGGCCTGAAGCACGCTCGGTACCGAGACACGGCGCAGGTATCGGAAAGGAAAATCAAAAGAGGGCACACAATATGGATCCGGCCCTGGTGTTCGACTACATGACCGACCTTCAGTCGAGCGGTGGAGCTGGATCGAATACACTTCGCATCTCGTCGTTCACTCTTCCTACCACCCCAAAGTCAGCCGCGACACAGATAACCCGCATACAGTCCAGTGCCACTTTCGCTCCTTCTTTCGGTGTAGGCACGTTCCAGGTCTACACATGCCTCGACGTGCCTTTAGTCCGGGCGCACGGCATCTATCAAGATACAAAATCCACACCAGATGCGACCAAGCTCACCGATGTCTATGGTGAAGCAGGTGTAATCCTCATCCTCGACCAGGATCGTCTTTCTTCGTACAACAATGTACTTTCCGTGCGCATGGGCATCAGCTGGGTCTCCACTGAAGCAGCTTGTCACTTTGCCTCTTCCGAGATTCCCACGTTCCCCTCCACCAGCGCACTCTCCGCTACCGCGTATTCCACCCGTCAGCGTTGGAACAGTCTCCTCGGCAACTCGCTGACAATTTCCCACGACGGCATATCAAAAGACGATCTTACCCTCTTCTACTCCTCCCTCTACCGATCTTTCCTCTCTCCCAACAATGTCACTGGTGACAACCCTCGCTTTCACACCTCCAAGCCCTCTTTCGACTCGCTCTACTGCATCTGGGATAGCGCACGCACCGTCCACCCTCTATGGGCACTACTTGCGCCAACCGCACAAGCAGAAGTAGTCGAAGCAATCGTCGAAATCCAACGACACGAAGGTTGGCTGCCTGACTGTCGTATGTCCACCAATCAAGGCTTTACTCAGGGTGGGAGCAATGCAGAAATGCTTCTTTCCGATTCTTACGTCAAGGGAATACTCAACCAAAACACGGCGTTCTGGAAAGAAGCATTGCAAGCGATGCTGAAAGACGCAACTGTCGAACCTCCTTCTTGGGGTCTTGTCGGTCGAGGTGGGATCGCTGCACGTGCAAAACTAGGCTACGTGCCGAGGGGAGATTGGGGTTCACCCCCTGCTGAGGGGTCCACTCCTGGTCGAACTGCTTCCAGGACGATTGAATATGCTTATAACGACTTTTCCATCGCCCTTGTCGCCGCTGGTCTCCACCAACAACCCCTCTACCACACATACACAGCGCTAAGCAACGATATATTCAATCTATGGAACAGCACAATCAAGTCTGATGGCTTCTCCGGCTTCTTACAGGCGAGAGAAGAGGATGGAACCTGGTCGTATCAAGATCCTAAACGATGCTCACCGGCGCTCGAACCACTCGGTTGTTTCTTGGACAGAGGAGAAGGGCATGATTTCTACGAAGCTTCTTCTTGGCAGTACTCCTTTTTTGCTCCACACGACATGGCTACTGTAGTCCGACTGATGGGGGGTCATAATCGTTTTGTACAACGCTACGATCACATGTGGAAACATCAATATGCTGATATTGGTGATGAACCAGGGTTTCTCGCTGCCTTCTCAGCTAACTTTGCTCGCGGTGGATATTCTCATACTGTCGACAATGTGCTAGGGTTGATCAGGAGCAAGTTCAATACAACAATGAGCGGGTTAGCCGGGAATGACGATGTTGGAGCGATGGGAAGTTTGGTTGTTTGGTGCCATTTGGGATTTTACCCTGTTGCTGGAACCGGTGTTTATCTGTTCAGCACACCGTTGTTGGCTGGGTATGAGATCAAGAGTGGCATCACGGGCAAGACATTCAAGTTGATCACGAAGGGATTCGATGCGGGAAGGAAGAACAAGTACATTGTTCAAGCAAACTTGAACGGGAAGAAGTATACGAAGAATTGGTTGTGCCATAGTGTCTTCCTCGAGGGAGCGACGTTGGAGTTGGTATTGGGAGACAAGCCGAACAGCGAGTTCGGTGGGAAAGAGCAAGATCTTCCACCAAGTCTGTCAACTGGTGGCTTTGCTTATGATTCACAATATCTCGGTTGCTGATAGACAGGCATTTTTCGATTCCCTTTTACCATGCATCGTCCCAACCTGACACCCTTTTCCTCTCAAATCGCTGCTTCTGCAAATCGTCTCATCACATTGAGAACTCCGCGCGCAAGTCGTCATATCAAGAACTACATATCTGTGTGTGAATGCGTGGAATTACAAATGAGTTTCATGTCGATTCACACAAGCGTCTACGAAGATTCCGACCCGGACCCAGAGCCAGAAGACTTGCTGTCATCCCCGTTACCGCCACTGCTCTTATCATTTATAAGACCCAGATCCATAATTGAAGAGGTGGCTCTAACTTCGCCCTTTTCGCGTGCGGCATGAGCCTCTTTAGCTTGACGCTGAAGCCAGTGGTCTTTGATTTCTTTCGCGCGTGCAATCTCCTTGGTGTGGTGAAGACATTCAAGGTAATCTTCCTTGGCAGCTAGACAGTCCGAAGGGGTGTCGGCCTGGACGTAGCATTTCTGGAATTCTTGCCAGAAGGCGAAACAGCGAGGTCGACCTCCTTTGAAGCTGAATCCGGACTGTTGAGGGTCGTAATCGAGGAGAAGAGAGGTTGTTGCGAAGAGTGAGGGTCGAAGTCGTCCGTGTCCGAATGAGGGGCGGGTTAAGTGAGTTTCGTCCGTGATGCATTGACAGCAAGACCAGGTTGAAAGCAGATGGGTCGAGATTTAGTGTCGGCGATGCAGTGTTGAGTATTAGAAGAGTTGGGCGGACGGGAATGAGGCAAGAGTGCAATAAGTAGTCGGATAGGCAAAAGGTTGCAGTAGATGCAGAGGCGGCAGCAAGTCGCGAAACATCCAGCAGCATGTCGGTTATTTGGGATTGAGAGACGTTCAAAGCAGGAAAAGGGTAATGCGATGTAGCGATTCGAAGAAAGTAAGAATAGAGGAGGAGCATGGATCAGCAATCCTTACCAGTAGTTAGACAATCGGCCTACACTGTCAAACACTTACAGCCATTGTGTGATGTTATGTGTGGGCGGAGTATGACCTTGAGAGGATGTGTCTTAGTTTGTGTGACCGTGTTGTGACGAGAGAAGGGTGAGGATGCGGTGGTCACGATCAAAAGGATGATGTCAAGAGGATGATATGCAAGTTGAGAAGGAGTTGCGAACAGACACCTCGAAATCCAAAGCGCCCATTTCGGATCCGCGATTGGCCACGATGCGATCACGATTTTTCTTCCTTGTTACACTTTCGACACGTAACAAATCACGAAAATTGACCTCCACTCATGCTGTTTGCACAGACTCCGCGACCCGAACCCTTGACATAAAGACACCTTAAACACAATGAATGCACCAAGATCCACTACTCGAGCTTTCGTTGCACTCATGAGCTACAGACAGAATGCTAGTTCGTAGTCAAGCGTGATCAAGGAGTGAGGTAAGGAGTCATATAGAACTTCTCCGGGCCATGTTCTTTACCAGCCTGGTCGATCTGTTTGAGCTCGTCCTCGCTCAGAGCGAGCTGTGAGTCGTTGGCAGTGTCGAGTTGGTCGAGGTACTCCTTGGCACGGGACTCTTTGCTGGTAGTGGTAGTGATGATACCCTCCGAACGCTGAAGAGCCCATCGAAGCAGGACGTTGGCGGGGGTTCGCTTGTCATTCTTACCCGCAATCGAGGTAAGCGCCTTGTTCAAGGGTCCGTCTTCGGGTAGGGCGGACTTGTAGAAGGGAGCAAGAGCCGAGTAGGTCATAGTGACAATTCCGTGCTTCTTCTGCAAGGCGAGAAGCTTGACGTACTCTTCGTGGGAGTAAATGTATGGGTGCTATACCATCACAATTACAATGGAAAAAAAAAAAAAAAAAAAAAAAACAGGAATGATCATCAATACCATGCACAACAGGACGTAGGGGGGAAAGAGAAGATGGCTACTTACGAATTCAATCTGGTTAATATCAGGCACGCTCAATCCAGCATCCAACAACTGCTGAATATCACTAGCCAACCAGTTACTAACACCGATACTCTTGGTCAAGCCAGCCTGCTTGATCTTTTCGAGCTCTTTCCAGGCATCCACATTGCTAGGCAGGCCATCCTTACCTCGAGGAGGGAAGTGAAGGAGGTAGGAGTCAAGGTAGTCGACCTTGAGCTTTCGCATTTCCTCCTTGACCGCGGACTGGAGGTCCTGCATACCCGCTTTGCCGACCTTGGTGAGAACGTAGAGATCGGTGCGCTTGAGACCGGATGACTTGAGGAAAGACTCGATGCCTTCACCGGCAGACTCTTCGTTGGCGTATACTTCAGCGCCGTCGACGAAACGGAAGCCGGATTCGAGGGCCATGACGACCTGTTTGGTAACGGTGGAGTTGTAGAGCGCAGTGCCTGTGCCGAAAGCGAGGCGGGGCAGTTCGACGCCGGAGGGAAGACGGACGGTTGGGATAGGCATGTTGAACCTTGATCTCAGAATTGCTATGTGCGATAGGTATAGGGACGTTGCTGATGGAGGGGAAACGGAGTAAGTAGAAGCTAAGGTTCTCATATAGTCGCTGTGAAGTAGAGTCCCGAGTTCGCACGGACGTTGATGGTCGTATCGCGTGCCAGCGGCCCGCGGAACAAAGCCATGCCGCTTTCAGATCGCCGGCTATGCAAATCAGCGGAAAAAAAAAAGGCCAAAAAATGCCACGAAAAAAGAAATCACAAAAAGAAATAGAAAAGAAAATCAAAAGCAAAGAACAAAGAGGAGAAAGAGTTTCGGCCGCGGAACTCGACCTCAAGCTACGAGTCTCCTCGAAGTGATCCATGTTACCACCCCTCTCAGGCACGACATTGATCGAAACTGGCCTAGACTTTTAATCCAGGATTCAATGAGCGTTGCAAGAACAAGGTCCACCCTTTCAGCCCATTCTCTTGAGAAATGCGGCTGAGCGCTTGTGACAATAACGCTTAGGCCCCGCATGGCATTTCTCTTTCCGACTCATTGTCGGCACTGCCTGCATCGCAATAATGATCGTGAACCCATGATCGAAAATGAGACATTTCAATCACTTTCATGATCGAGGATCAGGCACATCAATCAATCATTCGAACATTTGCGTGTTGGCTCTGCTCGGGAGAACCATTTTGCAAGATAGCACTGTGTCGCTAAACCTGCTTGATTTGCTAGGTGACAGCTGAAATGATCGAACTACTGCTACTCTATATATACAGGGCCTTGAGGAGTTGACAGCGAGGTGGTCCTCACACGCTTCACCGTCCTCAAACTACAGGCTGCTGTCCTCTCTTCCCGCTACGACCACTTCTTCTTTGTTTTCAATATTGAACTTTCACCGCACAGGGATCGCTTTCGTCAAAATATACTCCCGACTGTATCTGCCATTCCAGTTCCTACTTATGATGGCGACACGTGAAAGCAATACAGGACAATCAACATCATAGCTTCCACGTTTGGTTGCCTCATCATGGCAGCCGGCCTCCTTGGCAGCGACCTTGATTTTGACATTGCTGCCTGGGACTCGGATCGGGCGGCCGTACGCATGGACCACATCTGATGGCACCTGCAAATGCACCTGCATAGTCATGAGCAACGCAACACCTCAAGAACGAGAAGATGCTGCTCAGCAGCTTATCATGAGCGAGGCGAGTCCATGCTTAACCTTGGCGTGCTTCATGGAAATTTTGAAAGAACCCTGGTTCGAGACGGCAGCGCTTGCTGAGAAAGTGGACGGGGCTGGCTTCAGGTTCAACCTTCTGGAATTGCGCCATGACTCGCATATGGACACCGTTGCTGAAGAGCCTGCCAGATTCAACGCAAAGCCCCACATAGTCCTCAAAGTCCTCTCCAACGACTCCATCCTCCAGTCGCTTCAGAACAAGTTCAGGAACAATAGCGGCGTCGATGAGCCAGCTGCCACTACTTTCCGCTGAGACTTTGGAGTCCCCCAAAATCACATCATACCGACTCGCAGCAATATAATTGAAGCCAGATGAACCCAAAGCAGCTGATCTCAAAAAATGTCTTCCAGCTAAGGTCAGACGAGCTTCTCGACTTGGATCCGCTTCTGACCACGGAATGGTTCGAGAATGTTTGAAAGGAGAGTGAGGAGGGGAATCCGGAACCCTCAGCATCCCTGAAGACGATACGATCAAGCCGTGCAGCCAGCTACGACTACTACCTCATCCAATCACAGCACATCAAGGCTGGCCGTCTTGTCAGAGCAAAGGACGGCGACAAATTCTGCAGTTACGCCTTCTCGTCATAGACGAGCTATGACTGAATTCCTGGTCAACAACCATCAAGCGCAGGACGCTCTGTGATTTTACTATGATGCAGCAACATCTGCTGAGGCTGCTATTAGGGAACACAATGTAGCGCTAAAAGCCTGAGCAGCCGACATGTCCAAGAGCGCGAGACAGACTTGGATGCGTGTCGACCGGAAGAAAAGGGGAAATTCGGATTTCGGCTTCAGGGTTTTTCAAAAGACCCGTTGTGCGTGTTCAGACCAACACTTTGTCTATCTCCGCATCCTCGACTCAGCCTTCTTTCCTTTCCCCCCTCACCACCATCACACCACCGCCACATCTCCACCCTGAAGAGCGCCAAGATGTCAGGACAAACACTAAACGACCTCATATCGACTGTCTTCCTTCGCGCCTCCGACCCACCGCCCCCTCCACCTCCTCAACAATTCGATCCTCGCGAATCAACCTCCTCTTCCTCCACCACCCCCGCCGCCTCCAGATCCTCCTCTACTGCCGATGCCGCCGTCCAAACACTCTCTTTGCTCATCCGCGCTCAATCGATCTCAGACTCAATCGGAGTAGTGTCTCCTAACGATGCTTTGCGGGATATCTCGACCTCTTCACTTCGCACGCTTTTCCTCCCCTCTCTCCAGGCTGAGCTGGAACAAACGGTTCGAACAGGCCCCGATCATAGTGCGAGGAAGCAACGTTTGCATGCGAGTCAAGTAGCTGCTGCAAAGTTTCTCAACCGAGTGGTCGGGCTGGGTGTTGTTCCACCCAGTACGAAGCAGTTGCTTGGGTGGAGTATGGCCAGTGTTCCAGGGGATGAGATCAGTGCACTTGGACTGGATCAGAGTTTGGTCGGTGGGCAAGGGGGAGCACCTCCGCATGTGAGGGAAGTCAAAATAGCAACATTCAAACTCGAGCGCGCGCTGAAGAGTAACCTCGAGCAGTACAGAGAAGCTTATCAAGCAAAGAAGAAGGTGCAGTCCAAGATTCCCTCTGATGTGTTCTACGATCTGCTCCTCTATCCCACCCAACAACACTCCGACGACGATGAAGAGGAAGAGGAGGAAGGGGACAGCAACGAAACAAGCTCCACCACTGCTCCAGGTGGAATCTCTTCCCCGCGTCAATACCTCCTCGCTCTACTCAACCTTCACGTTCTCCGCTCAGCTCAACTTCTCACCTCAGCTTCACAAGAACTTGAACTCTTGCGCTGCATGCCTCCACCCGCTCCCCCCTCCACCACCACCGATTCCGAAGCTGAAACATCAGAATGGCGCCTCGACAGAACCTCCTCCACCCTCCCCACCACTGGCCCTCTCATGGCGCCTTCCGGAAAAGTACTGCGTCCGTTCACAATCACTTCCAAGTCTAGAGCCGAACAAGCAGCAGAAGTTTTCCGCCCCGGCTACCGCCTCCCGACCATGTCAATCGACGAGTATCTCGAAGAAGAAGAGAGACGCGGCAATATCATTCAAGGTGGTGGACAAGCGTCTTATGATGCACCGACAAGTACGGAGGAGAGACAGAGGAGAGCAGAGCAAGATGGGACGCAGGATGCAGAGGAAGCGGAAGAAGAGCAGAGACAGAAGGATATTCATTGGGATCGGTTTACCGAGGAGAACAAGAGAGGCGGTGGTAATACGATGAATCGTGGCTAAATGGCTCACTCTACACAGAGGGGTAAATGGAGTTCAAGTAATGTAAGTTATGAATAGTGTGTGTGTGCTACGAGTTGACATGGTGTTGATGGCTCAATTTGTCAATGATACGCCGCAGTTCTTGGGCTGAATCAAGCTCGCCTCTACTTTCAAAGACCTTTTCGAAAGCTCGTATTACCCCGACCAAGCGCGCGTCGTCCTTGCCAAAATGCTGTCCTACGACGCGGAGCATGTTCCACAAAGTCTCGGTCTTGATCCATTGCTGATGCCTGTCCAGCAGCTGAATGAAGAGTCCCAGTGTCTCTACATCCTTTTTGAGGGCAGGAAAACGTTTGTGTAGGTGGGAAAAATGACGAACGAATCGCTTCAAAAGCTGAGCTCGTGATGGGACCGAGCCAGTGGTAGAGGTTGGTTTGCGTGCAATGTGAATGTGCTGTGCGGCCCGAAGGAGCGTTGTAACGACCTTAGATTGGAATGCTGGGTTAGAGGTGGGATGCTGTAGGAGAATCGAAGCGTAACGAAAGCCAGCTAGGAGAGAGCCTGATTCGATCCAGCACCGGACGATGGACAGCCTCGCGTTCTCGGTCAGTTGCTGTATTTCACCCAGATTCTGCGTGCGGAGAAAGACAAGGTCGGACTTGATGAGGTCGAGTTTGCGTGTGCGAGTGTGACATACGATACGAGCTGAGATAGTGTGTATCGTTGGGCCAGTGAGATGGGGGAGCGTGCAGATCTCGCGCCAGAGCTGCTCGTCTACTGTCATGTACCCCACACCAACGTTCTCCTTGCCTGCATCTGTGACGGGGGCATTGCCATAGACAGCCATCAGAGCATCGTACATCCCTGCTGTTCGCTGTGTCGGGTCAAGAGCAGAAAGAAGGTCGTATGCTGTTCGAGCACCTGCGGAGTCCTGGGCGCAGAGAAGCCGGATAGCCGATTCCATAACTTTGGTCGATACCACCTGGGGCACCTGTTGTTCCTTGCTCTGGCGCAATCGAGAGAATCCACCGGCTGCGCGAAGTTCGCTACCATCGTCAGTGCTAGCTGGGTCAACGGCAAGCAGATCGAGCTGAGCGCGGCGTTGGGCAGCACGCAGAAGCCGGACGACTCTGCTCCTTGCTCGCGTCAGACAGAGCAGCTTCAGCGTCCGATTGACTGTCTTTTGCTTGAACGACACTCCGTCGGCCATCAAATTCATCATTGTGTCGCAGATCTCTCGCACCGCAAGCCTGGCATCAGCAGCAGCGAAGGCTGCCCCGCTGTGCTGTGCTAAAGACTCTTCGCTCCCTTCGTTCGTGTCGGTGGCCAGCTTTGATTTACACATTTTGGCTGGGATGGGTGATGGCGGTAGTTTGAGGTCGTAGACGAGCCGTTCTAGAAGGAAGCGAGACTGTGACGGCTTAAGACGAGCGTCACTAACAACAATTGCGGCTTGGCGGATCATCCCAGCCGCATGAAGGTATTTGCAGCAGCGGAAGAGTGTGTCGCTTTGCGTCCTCCGAAGCATGGACCGAGATGGTCCAGTTGGAACAGCAGCCATGGCTTGCGGTGGTGGAGGTGTCCAAGTCCTATACAGATCCCACACGATCCGAGCATCATCCTTGCCCTTGATGCATTGTGACATGATATGACAGCAAACCTGTTCTCTTTCTTCAGCTGAAAGCTCGCCGTACTCCGCGAACAAGGCTACCATCGAGTGCTCGCCTGATCGAATCAGAAGGCGTACGCGATCGTCCAGAGCATCTCTTCGTGCTGGATCCAGAGTCTCGATGTATGAGAGCGTTGTTTGTGAAGCTGAAGCATGGTGGGTTGTGTGGTTTGGTATCGATTCTGCCGTTGCAGAGCTGGGGCGTGTGAGTTTATTCTGCTGTACTGATGGTGTGAAAAAGTGGTTGGGTGTAGAGTCGACATCGGCTGGCCGTGAGCTGTTCTGTCCACCGGCGAGCAAGGTGTGAAGCGAAGCTGGATCTGCTATGCTATGTGATGGCGGTCGTGGCTGTGCATACGGATCCGAGCGTAAGGTGGATCTGGGAGACTCGGCAGGCTGCCAATAGTGGTCCGGCGCATGTCGATAGGTATCCAGCGAGGATTCGTAATGCAGTTCTTCCGGAGGCAGATCCGAGGCTTTGTCTTGCCTCTGCGAGGTACAAAAGCAGCGCGAGGGACCAGCTACGCCTTCGTCCAAGTGACCATGCGGTGCATGAGACTTTGCCACTGCTGGCTTCCTCGCACTGCTAGAGCTCGCTCTGAGTCCAGAAGGTACTGCTGCACGTGGTAGGAGCTGCCCAGACGCTATCGACCTCGCTGGAAGGCGCAGCGACTGGAAGGCGGTGCTAAAGGACATGCCCGAGCATATCTCTGCTGCAAGTACCAGTGACCACCTCCAATACAGGGCCCTCTATTCCGCTGCCAGCGCGTGAGGACGTGTTGGCGCGCTATGTGGTGCGGAACCAGCTTCTCCTTGGCAGCGAGGCGTGTGTGCTGGTTGATGCGAAGTGTAGACTCTAGAGTTGCCGTGCCATTGGTAGGAAATTGTCAAAAGTTTGCGATGAGACTCAGAGAGACCGGTCCTTTTCGATAATTGGGTCCGAGACTCTCCTGTTATGGGGTTGAGAGCGGTCTGGGAGGTCGATGTCAAGTGTTGATGTGACAAGGTTGTGATAGGTCTATGCCTATCGAAGCAACTTGGGCTTGCTCACACGCTCTGTTCACAGTTGCATTCGTTGAGAAGAGCGAGCCAATCTTCAAAAAGTTCTCGGGAGTCGGAATTCTCTCAGCCTTTCTCGCGCGAATTAAATTCAACGTCGCGGAGATTTTGGTTCGAAGCGGATCCGAATTTTCTCAACTTGGCTGTCTGGACTTGCCGCAGCATCTTCCTCTCATCCACGCGAGTTTTGGCAGGAATTCCAGTCAAATTCGATGCTGAGAATTCCTGTTCGCTCTTGTGTGTGTGTGTGTGTGTGAGCGAGAATCACTACGAGGACCAGTTCGTCACGATCCTTCGTTTCTTTCCTCTCTCCCCATCAATCCCTGATTGTCTTTGTTCGACCTTTAAACTTCCTTTCAATCCACTCTTTGAGGTGATAGGTAGGCCGAACTCTTCCTTTTCCTCTACACCACACACACACACTACACTTTTTCTTTCCCACCAACCCCAACCAACTCTATCCAAAATGGGAGGCATGCCCCGCGCTACCAAGGAGGCTTGGTTCGAGAAGCTTGGTGAGCTTCTCGAGAAGTACCCCTCCATCTTCATTGTCAACATCGACAACGTTTCTTCCCAGCAGATGCACCAGATTCGTCAGTCGCTCCGCGGCAAGGGTGTCGTCTTGATGGGCAAGAACACCATGGCTCGTCGTGCTCTCCGAATGCTCGTTGGTGACAAGCCCGAGTTCGAGCGCTTGCTCCCCCACCTCAAGGGTAACATTGGTTTCGTTTTCACTTCCGGCGACCTCAAGGATGTTCGTGACCAGATTCTCTCCAACCGTGTCGCTGCCCCTGCTCGTGCCGGTGCCTACGCTCCCGCTGACATCTTCGTCAAGGCGGGCAACACTGGAATGGAGCCTGGTAAGACCTCGTTCTTCCAGGCGCTTGGTGTTCCTACCAAGATCGCTCGTGGTACTATCGAGATCGTCTCCGATGTCAAGGTGGTCGACGCCGGTAACCGTGTCGGTACCTCCGAGGCTACTTTGTTGAACATGCTCAACATCTCTCCCTTCACCTACGGTATGACTGTCGTTCAGATCTACGACCAGGGTCAGACTTTCGAGTCTTCCGTTCTCGATGTCTCCGAGGACGAGCTGGTTGACCGATTCGTTCTCGGTATCAAGCAGATCGCTTGCATCTCGCTCGCGCTCAACTACCCCACCATCGCTTCGGTCATGCACAGCCTTGTCAACGGTTACAAGAACCTTATCGCTGTTTCGCTTGCCACCGACTACGAGTTCGAAGGTAGCAAGAAGGCCAAGGAGTACCTTGCTAACCCTGAGGCTTTCGCTGCTGCCGCTCCTGTGGCTGCTGCTGCTGACGCCGGCGCTGCCGCCCCCGCCGCTGAGGAGAAGGAGGAGGAGAAGGAGGAGTCCGATGACGACATGGGCTTCGGTCTCTTCGACTAAGCGCATCCCCCCGTGTGCTTTCTTTCGACCTCGAGCCACCACCAAAAGACTCATCACCCCTTGCCGGTGGTCGTGTCGCTCTTCGATGATCGTTGCCGCTCAGTCGTGTGACTTTCAGTTTCTGTTTCGCACACTTGTTTTCAACCACCTTTCATTAGGCAATGTTATCACACCTCCATGCGGACAGAAAAACCTCACATTTTTGACTGAAATTTTCGACTGTGCAAAGGCGATATACATGAGTTCACTAACGTGACGACTGCCATGAAACCTGAACAAAACCCTGCAACACAACGGTGGATGTCGAGGAGGACCCTTCTTCAAAGGCCACAATGTCATCTCAACATCCCTACCACCTTAATTTTTAATCCTAAATGCACTGCATTCGCGATCATAGCAATCCCTACACCTGACCTCACCCTCTCGATTCACCTTGGCACCACTGTCCAATTTCTTACCACAGATCGTCGGTTCTTGTTTTCTCCATCCATACACCTCCTTCTCCCTCTTAGGGGGTGGGGCGCGACAAATGAGGCAAGATTTGTGCCATTGTGTGCCGCGGGGACCGAGTACTGATTCGAGCGAGGAAAGTTTCTCCCCGCAGAAGGCGCATGTTTGCATCCCTCCCAAAACCCTTCCTTTTGTGCTGGTGGGAGTGGTGGTGAAGGAAGGATTACCCGAGGCAGAAGAGAGAGCGTTGAGACGGGTGAATATGCCTGCTGCTGGATTAGCAGCCCTAGCAGGAGTGGAAGTAGAGGAGGAAGAGGAAGAGGGATGGGAGTGAGAGAGGATAGTGGATCGAGTAGGGGGTGCAGCTCCTGCTGTTGGTTGAAACCTGCGAAACGCAGTCCCGCCGCTGTTCGAAGCAGTGTTGGATGCAGTTGGAACCATCGCTACCGAAGATTCCGCCATCGGGTCGGATGGGAGGATAGAAGGCCGTGCCCCACTACCGGTCCTGTCGCGCATAGAAGTAGCAGGAGAAGGTGTAGGAGAAGGCTTGAGCTCTCTCTGATGTGTTGCATGACTCCTATTACCGCCCTCTCTCGCGCTTGCTGGGTCCAGACTAGCCCTAAAACTTCTCTGTCCGCCCATTTCCGCCTTCTCCTCTCTTCTCTCCTGCACCACTCTGACTTGGATAGCGGGGGAGCACTGCGGATGAGCATAGGCAGCCAACGCTTCACCCAGTGCCGCATATCCATTTTCCGCCTGCAGCCTAACGAAAGTCTTTGCTCCATCAATCAGCCCTTGACAAACCGAGCAACGGAAGCAATCAGCATGTAAATGCACATCATTCGCCAAGGTGACCATCACCACCTCCTCCTCCTTTTCCTTTTCGCTGCATCTTTCGAATGGTAGAAGGTGGCATGCAGCACAGCGAACGCTTCCTTCCACAGGCTCCAGAGCGGAGCTCTCAGATTTTTCTGTTGATTTCTCACCTTGCAGTGGCTCGGTCGGTCCATTCTTGGAGAACGGAGGATTTAGCGGACGAGGAAAACCACTTGATGTTCGACGCCGGCCGTCTTCGTTGTTCGCTACGGGGAGATCGTTGGCAAAGGGGGGTGTGGGTGGTATGAGGGAAGGACTACCAGGAACCTTGACTTTATCTGCTTCGAGTGAGAAGCTGGGCGAAGTTTCTTTCTTCTCCATCGTCTTAGCGAAGGGAGCAGATGCAGTCGGCCGTTTAGCAGGACTAACACTCCTACTCCTCGAATCTCTTCTCACCACCCTTTCATCCTCTCCCGCAAAACTCGGCCTGAAAGCGCCTAATTCCATCCCCTCTCTAAACCTCGCTGTTAGCGGCCTTGGCTTCGGTGGACTGCCCGTCAAACTTCCTGATCTAACCATTGCGTGATTCGGAAAGGTCAACTGGCTCTTACTCGGCGATCCAGGCTGCTGCAACGAGTTCTGTGACGAAGACGACCTGGGGAGGGAAGTGTTCGAACCACTTGTATTATCAGGTAGTTTGGGAGAAGATACGGTTGTTTGACCGAGTTTCTTGGTGAGTTCGGCAATCGTAGCACCCATAGCTCCACCTCGCCTCCCCGCACCGACTCTTGTCAACCTCCTGACATCAGGCAGTCCTAGCTCCTCCTTCGAGACACTAGGTGGTAGAGGAGAAGCATTTCGCTTGGGTCGATCAAAACACCCTTCACAAACGGGCCTACCATCCATCCCAACCAAGACTCCTTGCGCCTTCTCACAGAAGGAACACTTCCAACACTTGCCATGCCAAATCCCAGCCGCCGCCTTGACGTATTTCCCATCTTCCTTAGTCGAACCCAAAACCGCACGTTTGCATCCAAGGCAGGGTCCGAGGCTGTATCGTTTAGCGTAGCATTCTTTGCAGTAGTAGCTAGAGTCTTGTCCCTGAAGGGATTGAGGAGCGGCGTATAGGGTGGAGTCTCGAGCGAAAACAGAGTTGCAATCGGCACAAGCCCAGCGATTCCGAGTGGAGGAGGGCTCTACAAGCGAGCCGCAGACTTTTGATAAAACGCCATCGGATCCCTTTACGAGGGGCGCAGAGTAGTCGTTGCTCAACCGACGCCCGTTGTCTGTCGGTGCTGGACTGAGTCGCGAAGGTGACACCGAGCGACCGTTTGGGGATGTAGCCAAGAGACCCAACGAAAGTGAGTTGTTCGTACTATCTGGCTTAAGACTAGTGCGGAGATCGCGAGAGATGCGGGAAGGCATCCCAAATCCAATTGCTGGATCATAACTCGCTCTCTTGGGCGAAAGCGGCGGTGGTTGATTGTGCAGATACTCCTCATCCTCCTCTTGCTCCTCTCGAGCATGGGTGGAAGGAAAAGAGGATTGACCATTGACATAGCGATGAGCCCAAGGATCAGCTTTCTTCGCGGCTGGTAGAGCAGCGGTGGACCGTATGCGTGGTTCTTTAGAAGTACCTCCGCAACGACTGCATCGAAGTTTGTTGGTGGGATCTCCACAGCGTTGACAGAAGCCGAGACGGCTAGGCGATACTGCTGCTGACATCTTCGACACTTGTTCTACCCGAAGTCGTTGGTGGTGGAGCCGATGCTTGGTCTATATATCTTCTCGTTGACAGAAGCAAGAGTGGGTAGGGTAGAAAGTCTTTCAACCGACGAAATGAAGTGCGCGAACGCCTGCACCGTGCAACTCTCCCACCTTTAGAGTTTGCGATGCTGGAAGCTGATGAGGTCGTGTCAAGATGGTGAGAGGGGTGAAGAGAGAGAGAAAAGAAGCCACCGGCATCGGTTCAAGAAAGAGGCAAGGGAAAGAGAGAGGAAGAGGAGGGTGTCAAAAGCCCCTTTCTGCCGCGCTGAGACCAACACTTTAAATTTATTATTGTGGAGAAAAGGAAAGACCGTGCGCTTAAGCCCCTTTTCTTTTCTTTTCTTTTCTTTTCTTTTCTTTTCTTTTCTTTTCTTTTCTTTTCTTTTCTTTCTTTTTTCCTCCACAACACAAAATGCAGCCAAAAAAACAAAAAAACAAAAAAAAAACAAACAACGCGTGCCCAGGGTTCACACGCTCCCAAGGCCACGTGCGGCAAGAACTTCTGCCAACAACATCATATCTCGCTGTCACACCGAAGGGCACTTATACTTCAGTTCTCATCCTATCATCACTTGGAATCTACTGGAAAAGTCCTTCGGGTCAGCTCGCTACAAGACAGAACAGGATTCAGAAGCGTGGTTGTCTGCACTTGTGGCGCGGTCCTCTTTCCACATCAAGCATAGCAAGCATAGCTTGCTCGCACTGCTTTGTTATTCGCTTTCCACGATCGAGGCAGCCACCACACTCCTTCCTTATGCATGCATTGTTGGGCTGTGAAGCGCAAGCATTTCTATTCCCGGTTTCGCCGGTAATGCATCGTAGTTTTACAAATTTGTGTTTTGTTTTTTGTCCATATCAGTGCTTCGCCCTCCGTCTAGCTGAGGAGCTATCATCGCATATTGAGCAACAGTGCATGTGCAGGGGGGGAGCGTGCTTACTGCTCACCATAACCCTGAGGGTTGTTGCTCTGCCACCTCCACAGATCCTCGGCCATATCGTCGAGCGTCCTGATGGCCTTGAAACCCAACTCCTTCTCTGCCAAGCTAGGATCAGCCGTCAAATCAGGAACATCGCCCGTCCTCCTACCAACAATGGTGTGAGGGAACTCGTAACCCGACACCTTCCTCATAGCATCGACCATGTTCAAGACCGACATACCAACACCTTTACCGAGGTTGAAAGCTCGGTACTTGCCCTTGGTCTCGATCTTGCCCTCGGCGAAGATGTCGTCACGGTCAAGGGCTTCAACAGCATTGACGTGGCCTCCGGCGAGGTCTTCGATGTGGATGTAGTCGCGAACGCAGGTTCCGTCAGGAGTGGGGTAGTCGTTACCGAAAACTTTGAGACCTCCTTCGCGGTACTTTCCGACAGCCATTTGGGCGAGCAAGGGGAGAAGGTTTCCGGGCTTGCCACGAGGGTCTTCACCGATCTTGCCAGATTTGTGAGCACCGGCAGGGTTGAAGTATCGCAGACCGATAGCGCGGAACTCGGGGTAGGCATCGCAGACATCACGGATGATGATTTCGCTCATCCACTTGGTTCGGCCGTAGACCGACTCGGGAGCAAGACGAGTGGATTCAGGAATGGGAACCTTGGGAGGGGTACCGTAGACAGTAGCGGAAGAAGAGTAGACGAGACGGTTGCAGCCGTTGTCGTGCATCACCTTGAGAAGGTTGACCAGACCACCGACGTTGACATCGTAGTAGTCGATAGGGATTTCGGAACTTTCACCGACGGCTTTGAGGGCAGCACAGAGGATGACACCCCAGATCTTGTCTTGGCCGGTGCAGGACTCAAAGACTTTACGAATGTCGTCCTTGGAACGGAGATCGCCTTTGAAGACATCGACTTTGCAGTCGTCCTTGTCCTGCTGGGAAGCGTTGGCGGGGAGCTCGTCGATAGCGATTTGCTCGAGACGCTTGACGGCGGTGGGGAAGGCGTTGTGGTAGTTGTCGAGGACTGCGGGACACACAAAGCACGAGCAGAGTGAGAGAACAGCAATTTAGCAAGCATTCGGCATTGTTTCATGTAGTAGGTGAGTATACTTACCAGTAACACGGTACTTGCGAGTAAGCAGAGTGACAAGGGCGACGTGCGAGCCGATGTAACCGGCACCACCGGGAATGAGAATCCTAGGCTTCTGGGAAGGCATCTTTGTTCGTTATAGTTCGGGGAGATTGAGGATGTGATGGTGTGAAAGAAAGAAAGAAAGAAAGTCGGAATGTGCAAGGTGAGACACGATCGCAAGGCGGAGCGAAGAAGCCCGACGAACTGCAGACAACACGCAGCGCACAGCAAGAAGATCGACTGGCGTCCTGCTGCCTGTTGTGTGCTTTGTGTGTGTTTCTTCTTTTCCGAAGTCGAGCGTGACAGAGAGTGCGCCTGTGCGCGTCAGAATTGGGTCGGCGAACCCGAATTGATGGAAGGTCTGGCGCGTGCCTCCGATGGAGAAGAAAATTACAAAGTTTCACATCAGTCTTTCCTGCGCCATCACCGCTCAACTCTCCATTGTCACACTGTCATCTTCCCAGGCTTCTGAGCACATTGACAGCCTATCGAAGGTCCTACAGCGTCCAACACACAAAGCCATTCGCATTGAGAGAGGGGGGGTGAGAGGATTGCTGCAACCGGCTGATCACATCGAAACAAAGCCTTGTCTCTTTCAACGCGTCGATTCCGAGCGTAGGTGTTCCGAAGACTATTTCATTTCTAGGCTGTGCTGTGCTGTGCTGTGCTGTGTTGTGCTGTGCTGTGCTGTGCTGTGCTGTGCTGTGCTGTGCTGTGCTGTGCTGTGCTCTCTGCTCAGCTCCTCAACCAGGATGTGGTCACGAGGGGCGCTGTGAATGGGCAACGTGAGATCGTTCGGAATTGAACCGAAAAGGCTGCCTATATCGACGCAAAACGATATCGATCGGCCTTGAGCCTAAACCAAGCAGACACCTTTTGCTGCGAACAAAATCGCTTTTTGTCGGATACCATTCCGGCTCAGCTCAGACCAACAATCATGAGGAATGGGTTCAAGGATGAACAGCGACGAGCACCGATGTGGATGATGACGCTGACCAGCAGAAAGTGTGGGGCCGGCAAAGTCCGTCAAGCAAGAAAGACCGAAGTCCGAAATTTCAATCGACAGTTCAGGGTTCGCGCTACACTACCGAGAATTGCCGGCTCTTCCGATACCGACCAACGCCCTTTCCCCATCTTGCCTTTGCCGTCCTACAGTACTTGCTTTAATGCTTTCCAGTACGCTTCCAGACAGCAACAGTAAACCGAATCCCTTCATCGGGGCTATCTTCTACCTATCTCCCGATCCAGCCAAGCCGAACCCGCTTTTGAGGCTCCAGCCATCATGCTTCCCACAGCAGCTCTCCGCACCGCAATACCCGGGGGCTTCCGTCTGCCAACATCATTCTACCGCGGTGGAACATCCAAAGGTCTCCTATGGTCCACTTCAACCCTTGCTCCCTTTCCTCCCACCATCCGTGACCAGCTAATATGTAGGGCGATGGGTTCGCCGCATCCAGACAAGCGACAGATCGATGGCCTTGGCGGTGGAATTAGTTCTCTCTCCAAGACTGCCATTGTTGGTCCACCTGATTCTTCCCTCGCTTCCAAGCTCACTGCGACAGAAACTGGATCTAAGGATGGCATCGATTTCGCAGATGACGAGGTGCTAGCTGCGGATGGGGAGAAGGGATGGGATCTGGTGTACAGATTTGGCCAAGTGCCGGTGGAGAGAGGCACAGAGGTCGATTGGACAAGTACGTGTGGTAATTTGGTTTCTGCTGTTGCGCTGTTCGGCTTGCATCAAGGCCATGTTAAGCACGAGAGGATCAGTGAAGTGTTCGAGCAAAAGCATGGGAGGAGCGAGACAGTGGGGGATAGCTTCAACTTTCCTGTGCGACTGCTGGTCACCTGCTCGGGTCAGATTGTTCGAGCCAACGTCCCCGTCACCCTATACTCCACTGCACAAGGAACTGTGTGGTATCCAGACCTGGAAGGATCCACCTCCATTTCAGGGGTGCCAGGTACAGCACCAGGAATCTTAATCGAAACTCCACTCGACTCTTCCTCCCTCCTACCCACCGGTAATCAAATTGACACCCTTCACCTCAACTCCTCCTTCCCAGTCACCATCATCAACGCTGGCCTGCCAACCATCTTCATCTCCTCCACCTCCATACCCGCTTCTATCCTCGACCCTTCCCTTCTCCCTACCTCGACGCCTTCAGACCTCGACGCAAACATACCCCTGATGACTCTGTTGGAAGACGTACGCCAAGCATCAGCAACCCTCACCCCCTTCCTGCGCAAAACAATGAGCCCTTCAGCTCCCAAGATCTGCATAGTCCACCCTAGACCGCAAGAGGGATATGCTACGACAGGCGGAGAGAAGGTGCAACAAGGGGAGATGGATTTGTTGATTCGAGCGGTCAGTGTGGGCAATCTGCATCGGACTGTGCCAGCGACATGTTTGAGTGCATTGGCTGTAGGTAGGGCGCTACCACAATCTACTATTGAACTGGCGCTGCAGGCGGGGATGGGCGAGTCCAGAGTGAAGCGAGAGCGAGACGGGGAGGAAGGCATTCTATCAATACGCGTAGGTCAGCCAGCAGGAGTATCAGAAGCAAGTGTCAAAGTGCGACCTGCAACACCAGGGGAGCGAGCCAAGGCGTTGCTACAGGTACCAGAGTCAATCGTGTATTACAGAACGGCGAGACGGATAATTGAGGGATGGGTGGATGTGCCTCACTCTTTTTTCTCTTCTTCAACATAGTTTACGATCCACGCTCTCTACGTTGTGTGCTCAGCAATATACCCAATGCATATCAAATTCGATTCTAGAAAGGTTGTGAAACATATAGTAGCAGTATAGGCTACCCGAACACAGCCTTGTACAACTTCCTCACGTTCCAACCAACAACAAAAGGAATCCCCCAACAAGCTGCATCTCCCACTTCCCTCAGACTCCTCAACTCTGCTGGCAACACAACATACTTTGCTCCACTCTCCCCTCCCTTCTCCTCCTTCTCCTCCTTAACCTTGTTCGCAAACTCACCCCCGACAAAATCACCAACTTGATAAAACCTGTGCATCTGATTATCCTTCTCCGTCCACCTCCTCCTCAACCATTCCTCGAACTCTTTCCTCTCCTCCTCACTACTCTCCGCCGGCTTGTCATTCCTTCCTAGTGGTGGAACGTCCGTGTTCGCGGTTGAGACTTGAGCAACCGAGATCGGGTTGGATGAAGTATCGTTCTCCACTGCCTTGGTAATCCTAGTCATCGTAAAATGAATATGAATCGCAGGCGGTGGAACACCCTGCATAAAGATCGACCTTAACGTGTAGTAATCCTGACCAAACCCGGCTGGTGGAACGCCTGGATAGCCAATGGTGAAATCGACCAACCACAAATCATCCATTTCCTTGGCCAACGTCCTCAAACAGAAGAACAAACCAGTGGAGCGAGGCAGGAGGACATTTTCGAGATCCTTAATACCCATCTTTTCCGCAAACTTGGCCGACACGGGTCGAGTATTATTCGATACCAGCGTACCCTCTGGGAAAATCAACAGTAGCAACTTCTTGGCGGTGTTGGTTTTGGATTCGGGGGTAGCGTGATTGGCGGAGGCAACCTCACCCAGCTGCTTTGCAAGTTGAGCTTGATCGCTTGCCCAGTTTCGAGCCAAGAAGATGAATCGGTAAAACTGCATACCCCATCCCACGAACGGGATCCATTTCAGACTATCTTTGAGGATAATCAGAATGCTGTCGGCGAGATCGGCATAGTATGCAAGACACCAAAGATACAACCAGTCGGTGTAGACCTGGTGGTTGGACATCCAGATCGCGCGACTGGGCAGATCAAATGAGGTGATACGACCAGTTTGCTTGTCGCGATGAACGAACGGTTCAGGATCAAGATATCCTCCCTTGCCATCGCCGATAGAGATGACGAGCTCAGTGGGGCCAAAGAATTGGGAGATGAGGAGAAGAGCTCTTGCGAAGGCAAGTTTGGTGTAGGCTATGTTGGAGTGGAAGATGGGTTTGGTGGCGGGGTGGAGGGAAAGAGGCCAAGAGAGGAATTGGAAAAGGTGATCGGAGATGATGCAAAAGTTGAAGATGAGGGCGAAGAGGATGGTTTGAATGTAGGTGGATTTGGGCGGACGCGATGAGATGGGGATAGAATAGGGTGGAGCGGTGGTGGTTGTTCCGAGACCGGTCTTGGCTGAGACTCCCTCTTCCTTTGCGGCGCTGTTGGCGCCGATGCCGTTGGTTGACATGTTTGCGTCTGAGTTCTGTCGCTCTTGTCGCCATCCAGAAGGTGTTGCGCTGAATGCGACGCTTATCTGTGTCCTTGTATGGAAACGTGGTTCCTCGTGAACGCGCCGGGTGTGACGCGTATTGCTACGGTAGCACCAAACCGTGTACACTTTGTCTAGAATCTAAGGGAGGTCTAAGTCGTAGCTGGGCGACAGCCTTGATAGGATCATGGTGGTCAAAGGAGAAGAGATAACCTCGACGATTTCAGGCTGTGATGCTGAGTTCCGTGGAGATGCTCTGCTGTATGCAGGCATGACGGTGGAATTGTGTCACCCGACGTTGAGAACGCGGGACCCTTGAAATGTTGCACAAATTCTCGGGTGTCACGTCCCGAATCGTCACAACGCGTTCTGCTGCCTTGAATTTTGCCTCCACTCAACCCTGCGCTCAGGCCAGCATCCGTCAAAATTCAAAAAATGTTGTGAGATCGCTGCAATGCACAAGCTCAAATTGCTTGCTGCATCGCACGGAACAGTCTCCATCATACAGTACAAAGAAGAGGTGAATGTGTGTGGTGTTACTGATGCTTGGAATTGAGTGTGAAGCAGGCATCTTCATCTATTGTGAGCAAGGCCACAGATGCTCCACGGCACCTTGTCACACTGTTCAGCACAGACTGGTTCCGTCACCAAGATAGAACGTATGCCCAGCCGATCCATCACTGACCTTGCCCAGCCCGGGACCTGTCTTGGCCTCGACAACCTTCTCCACCTTTCCAGCATCCAAGCCAACAGCCCTTGCGAGACGCGATCCGACACTGCTTCCTGGTCCACGCACCGCATCTCTGGCTGCTGATGCTGCGTTGCTCTCGTCCCGCAACGATACGCCCTGCGTGTTGATGACACCTGTCTTGATGCCGCCTGTTGCGGCTTGTTGTGCTGCAAGAGGAGCTCCCACGGATGCATTAGAGGAGGAGCCAGAGGACGATTCAGAAGTGCCAAGCTGTTGCGAAATCATGTTCTTGGCAGAGACGAGACCGTTGGTGAACAAATCGTAGTAGTTGGCATTGGTGAGCGTGTCGACTGCTCCAATAAGGTGTTCCTACAGTATTGCAATGTGTGGGAGGTTCAAGATGAGGAGAGGGTCAGTGGTCAGCAAAGCAGAACAATGAGGGAGTTGGTTATGGGTTAGGTAGGGCTGGTAACTCACATTCCATCGAGCCTTGATCTCTTCTGTGACCGAAGGTCGCACAGGTGCGACATAAGCCGGTCTCAACTGTTCGCGGGTTACGCGCTCCTTGCCCTCCTTATCCCAGTTGTCTGGATCGATATCGTTGAGTTGCAGCTTGATTCTGTTGAGTGCGACGGCCGTGTCGTGTGTTCGAACAGCAATCGTGTGACGGAATGTGTAGAGTAGCGAGGTTGCTACAAATACGCCGCCTAATGGTGCAAGGATGAAACGTGTTGCTGCCATCTTCCTTTTTCGTTGCTGCCGAGTGAGTCACGCTATGACGAACGTAATGTCACGTTCAAGTGTTCGGAGGTGGCCTTGTGCGAAAGGATTGAGGGAGCAAGGTTGATGAGTATAGGATCGACAAGCAACAAAGAGAATGGAAAGGTGGAGGAACCGCGACCGTTAGGAATCACCAATCCGGACGCTTTCGGTTGAAATATCACAATGCAGTGCCGTTGGTTGTGGATGATCGGAATTTCTTCCTATCGTACAGCAGTCCCATTCAATTCGTGTCAGACGGCCAAAACCATGATTGAATGCTCTTGCTCTTCTCGGAACTCGGCTCCACTTCTGTGCTTGCTTGCTGTTGGAAGAAGTAAAGCCATCATTCGTGTCGAACACGGTCCTCTTCCTCCTCTACAGCTTTCCCACACTGCCACTCATCATCATATCAATCGCACCCACCCACCCATCCACCGCTCGACGGAAACGCTGTTCAACCTAGCAGCGCTCATCCTCAAATACTGGCTGCGTGGCAAGCCTTCCCCACCACCCTATCTGCCACCTGCACGCCTCTCCTTCTTCCGACATAGACCTCCATCCCCGCTCCTTCTCAAAATGACCGCGGCCTTTAACCCCGTGTCCATGCTCGCCGAGCGAACCTGCGGTCCCGTATACAATGCCATCGACACAGGCAATGACTCTCTCGCTATTCGACATGCAGACAAAATCCTCGCATCTCAACCGGACCTGGCGCTCGCTTCCGCGCTCAAAGCGCTCGCTCTCATCCGTTCGGCCAAGCGGGAGGAAGCCGATCAAGTCTGCTCCAAGCTCATCTCCCGTGGTCTGCGAAAAGGTGAGGAAAACGTGCTCACACCTCTGACATGGACACTAGGCAGACTAGGCCGTCGCAACGATGAACTTGCACTGCTCGAAGCGGCCGTGAAAGACAGCCCGAACAACGAAGACTTGGCCCGGCAAACATTCTTCGCCCTCATCAAAGCTCAATCCTTCCAAAAAGCGCAGCAGCTCTCCCTCAAGATGCACAAGTCTTTCTCGGCTCGAAAGCAAGGAAAGGGACGATTCGCAGACGAGTACTTTTGGTGGTCTATTCTCTCTTACCTCCTTCTCGCACGGGATGCCAGTGCACCGGGGGCAGCACTTGCACTGCCACTGAGCCAACGAATGATCGAAAAGCAGATCGAAACTAAGCCGCTCGGGCTGAACGACGAAGAAGCCCTGTGCTTATTCCTCCAAGTATTGATACGTCAGGGCAAAAAGAAAGACGCATTCGAGTTGATAGTGAAGCAAGGCTCAGTAGGTTACACATTATGCGATCGCAATCTCAGCCTCGAATTCATCCGAACAGATCTAGCCAAAGATCTTCGAGATTGGCAATACGTCGAGCAGAGCTCTTGGGCACGAATTGAGGGCGGAAGTCGCAACTGGGCCCATTTCACAGCTTTCCTTGATGCAGCAGAGAAGCTAGGAAAGGAGCACATTACAGCGGCGCAGAAAAAGATCAACGTCTTGCTCAGCATAAAAGGCGCGGTGAAGGGTCGGTCTGTTCGACTAGCGGAATTGGAGGTGATCAGGAAACGAATAGTTTTGGGTGAAGAGGAAGCTGAGGCGCAGTTGTATAGCAAGGTGGTGGGCTACTTGGACACATTCGCTAGTAAAGCTTGTTGTCATGAAGACTTGCTTCCCTATCTTTCCGTTCTTTCTGCTACATCACGAGCGGCTCTTACAGAGACGCTCAAAAGAAAGCTCAAACCATTACCAATCGAATCCGAGCTAGATCTCCGAACGAACATCTCGATCGCCAAAATCACTCGCGCGGTGCAGCCTCGCAGAACGCTCACCGAGACCAGCGAAGCCGCGTTAGCAACGGAGCTGTTAAAACACTACTCGGATGGGCTTTCAATCGGCGCATCTCTTCCGGATACAGAGATGCAACCAGCCGACGACCTCGCTTTGCTCGGCGTACAAGCGCTTCTGTCGGCCTACCACCTTTCGCACGGCAACCTGGGCTACCTTGATCAAACAATCGCTCTGCTCGAGTATGCTCTCACCAAGAGCAAGAAAGGGTATCAACTGCGCATGCTGCTCATTCGATCCTACATCCTTGCTGGGTCTTACGACCGAGCATCCATTCACTACGGCTTGCTCGGCCTGAAGAGTGTGCAAGCAGACACGCTCTCACATCTTATCTCGGAGCGCTGCTCCGCCTTTTCCTCGTCCACCACCGATGACGCGCTGTACAAGATGACGGTCCGAACTCTGTCGGACGCGCAAGCTATCTATGCTGAGAACACGAATTCGACGCCCGAGATGATAGCAAAGGCACTCGAACACGGTATCTACTCTCGTGTAGAAGAGTTTGTTGAGTTTGGTGAAGCACTTGATCGTTCATTGCAACGACAGGTGTTGCGATTGGAGGAGGCGAGGTCTCATCTGCACAATCGAGGCAACTGGAAAGATGAGGAGGGAAGAAACAAGTTCGCAGAGGGAATTAGAGGGACGATGGAGAGGGTGAGGGAGGCAGTGGAGGGGGGAGTGAGGGATCAGAGAGATTGGGAGGTGTTAGTGAATTATCAGCCTCTGCAGACACGAAGCGTAGAAGAGCTGACGGAGGTGGGGCCAAGACTTGACGCAGGATGGATCAACTGCATCGCTTCAACGCTCGCGGACACGACTGAGGAGATTGCTGTTATGAAGGAAGATATGTCTCAACTTGTGGAGCAGGAGAAGAAGCTTGTTGAGTTGGTGAAGAGTGCACGATCTGGCAACTTGAACGCAGGGGGAGTGTTGGTGGATATGCTCGAGAGCGTCAAAGCCACGGTTCGGGGTGTAATCGATGTGAGTGATGGCAAAACACCTTCTCAGGCTCAGATGGTGAGACCGGTCGACGCAGTACACCAAGTGGGATTGTCACTGGAAGCCATCTACCACACTCATGCACATTTGGAGGATGAGACCAAGACTACGTGCAAGACGCACCTCGCTGAGATCGCGACCTTGGTGAATCACCTCTGCAGGTCGTCGTCAACGGATGCAAAGGAGGTGGATAGCAAGGTGCTGGAGGAAGCGCTTGTCTGTGTAGGGAAGGAAAAGGTGGATCAAATGGTGCGGACGACGAGGGAGAATGTGTTGCGAAGCTGGGCCAAGATCTTTAGTAATCTTCGTGATGCGCTTCGTGATGCTTTGTAAACCGCAATCACCATGCTGCTGCCGCCATCGTTGCTGGATAGAAAGTTGCAATCGCGATAACACACATAGACAACATCGTACAGCATTTGTATGAACAATCGTGAATGTCGCCAACGATACAAAACTGAGCTGAGCGACAGGTTTGAGCCGCTCAGTTGAACGTGGCGCTCTCTCTAATTTACGCGTTTCACTTGCAAGTTACAGTGAGACAAAAAGGAAAGGCGATCTGATCTGATCTGCACATGCAATCTACTGTAAAATACTGTACTTAGCGCTTAATTTCAAACACAGAGAAAGAGCACTGCACTGTAATAAAACGGCCCCCGCACTGTCAACAATCCGATTTCCCACGCTCTCTCTGTCTGTCAAGAAACAAAGTTGAAAGGGTTCGCTTGTCTGCGATAACTAATTGGTCTTAACTTAGCGCGCCTTGACTTAATTTATACGACAAGGCGCGTGTTCAAGGTCCGCGTCCCGCCTCCTTGATGTGTCGAGCCTCTTCAGCCTCGGTCGCCGCTATCGTAGGTTCGGTCTTGACTACATCCATCCTCCGTCAGCAGCAGCATAACAACGTTCTAGATACCCCTCCTTGCTTTGTTTTCAAAAACGATACCCCATATAACATCGTTTAAGCCTTCTGCGATACCCTCCTAGCCCAATATACCGGACGACGAACCATACCCTCTGATCAAAGCCAACGCTCAGCAGAGCCACGACAGCAAACGGATTCGCGAACATCGCCACCCCGCAATGGCAGCTGTTGCATCCTCGATCAATACCACACACATCGGACAGCCATCGAGCCGCGTTGCTACGACTCAAACTGGCGCCGCTCGAACCATGACATCGCGCAAACTGTTCAGTCGCTCGCGTAAGCCCGCGCCTCCCGCGCCTTCCTCCTCTGATTACACTACGTCATCCGGGTTCGGGACCAACGGCCACGCTCACTCAGGCTCGCACTTCAGCATCGGCTCAACCAACTCCCACACTCAGGAAGAGAAAGTGTTCAGCAGCACAGACACCAACCATTCAACTTCAGCCCTTTCTTCTGTCTCAACTTCCTCCCGTACTTCTCGTTTCTTTCGTCGTTTTACCCGAACTAAACCACCACCTGTACCCTCACTTCCTCCTGCCCTCATTCTCGATCTTGATGCAGGAACCGCTCTCCCTCGCACCTCTGACCACCCCCAACCCACCTCCGCTTCCCGTTCGTACACCAATGCAACAACGCCTCAGCCCACAGCGGCAGCGGCTATTATTGCTGAGAGCAATGCAGCCTATGCATCCGCCAAACCAGCCCATCTGCAACCGCGAAAGATGCTCGATGCTCTCACAAACGCGCGGTTGGATGTTGAGCAGACCAGAGATCTAGTTCGGATGTGCGGCTTGCAAATTCGAGAGAGAGGCTTGGATACGCCTGGCTTGTTCCGCTCTTTTAGAATCGCAGAGTCGCACGAAAGGGTCGAGACAATGATCCAGCTCTTTTTGCTATCTATCGACATTTCCACCTACATTGCCGTCTTCCCCATTCTCCCCGAGAATGCATTGGACAGACTCGAACGCAGCGGCAGCAGCAAGGATGCAGGTCAAGGGAAAAGCAGGCTCGCCCGCGAAGAACTCGATAAAGAACTTCGCTACGCTTCACCACACGATGTTGTCTCCGTCCTGAAATGGGGTCTTAGGCATATGCGTTTGTGCTGTTCCGATTTCAACTCGAAAGACTCGGACGAATGGTATTCCTCCTTCGTCTCTTCGGAACGGCAATCCGGGTATCAACCTCGTGCCATTGCTGATTTCCTCCATCCTCAGCTACCGCAAGCAACCGCCGAGCTTCTGTCCGAAGTACTCGATCTCATGGCATCCGTAGCTGCGCATAGCAGTAGCAATCATATGCCGGCCTCGGCGTTGTGCAAAGTCCTCGGCTTCTGGTTACTCGGCAGGGTTGGGGTGGCACATCCACCTCCGACATTCGACGAGCTTAGCAGTGCGGTGGGCAAAGCAACTGCGATGGTGGAACATCTTTTGCTGGCCCACATAAGATCACAGGCCGCGGTGACGTTTGCGATGCCCCTCCGCCTCACCGAGTTGTTGCACAAGTATCCGTATATTAAGCAGGGGAGGGAGACACCGTCACTGCCACCAGCGTTTGCTAGCAGGCCTGTGCCGACTCTACGCATAGATATGAAATCGGAGAACCTTATCGTAAGCCAAGCCAAACCGCGCGCTCCAAGCTCGATACTGGCCGATGCATTGGATGCTCAGGCGGCGGAGAGCTTGGAGGGCGGGAAGGGGGAGTTGTGGGCACAGATAATCATGTCGGTTGACTCGGAGGGGGCTGCGAATGGGAGGGGATATGGGCTGTTGATTGATGAACATGTCCGTATCCTGCGAAAAGTAGACGACGCACTCTTGGCTAACAGTGTAGAGGAAGGAGGCAAGCATTCGACTCTAGTCGAAGCAGCTAACGCCGCCGCCGCTGCCACCCCAGCACCATCAATCACTGGTGCAGCTGCCTCCCCCGCAGAAATCCGAGCCAGTCGTCGCAGATCACAATCGCTCTCAGACCTACGCTCTAACTTGCCTCCCTACGCCAATCGCCCTCTATTCCCGCTGCCGGAATCAGGAACTACTACACCAAGAGGTGCTGCTTCTCCCGCACCTAAAGCTTCCACACCCAAACGCAAACCCGTACCCCTCCTCCATCCTCCTTCTGCAGAGCCCATCGAGGTCGTGTCTGATCAGCCTGCAGCCGCACACCAATCAGATCTATTCGGAGGAGGATTGGAACCTTCAGCATCATGGCGTTCTTTCTCGGAAGAAGGTTTTGGTGTCATGTCCACCGCTTCCTCCGACCTCTCTCTTACCGAGCTCGACCTCCGCCCATCTTTGCAGAGTTTGCCTTCACGTCGCAGTCAGCGCTCGCTGTACCGGGTGAGATCGACCACCTCCAACGGATCGCGGAGAAAGACAGCTTTCCCTCTCCCTCCTACCAGCACTGGGGCGGAGGGTGCGGGAGTGAAGAAGACGCATACTGTAACACGAGCTACCCTGACAGAGCTGGATACTGCATTTGGAGTGTTGTGGCAAGATCAACTGCTCGATTCCTCCCCCTGTGCTTCTTTCCCCTCCCTTCTCTTTGTTCAACTCAACCTCCGCACCGCTTCCTCCCTCAGTACGACATCAGGGCTGGAGGAAGGGGAAAGGCCGCTCTATCCAGGAGAAACCATCTGCCTGCTTATCGTCGACAATATCATCCCCCCTCGTCCTCCCACACCACCGCCTTCAGCCGGTAATAAAGGTAAGGGAGGCTGGGATTCCGATTCACAGTGGGGTGAAAGAAGGAGTATCTTCGGTGCTCAAAGCATCAAGAGTGTAAAAATGAGGTTGAGGAGGGTGAGCACAGTGATTGGAAACGGAGTTGGCAGAAGTAGGAAGCAGCAGGAAAAGTACGATGAAGTGAGAAGAGACAAAGAAGCTGGAAATAGCGATTTGAACCCTCGAGCCGTTCCCATCGCCGAACGAGGAATGTAACTGCGGCGCGGTGCTGTCGTAGCGCAAACATATCTTGATCGATGCGTTGTGAGGTCGCGAGGCTATCATGCTGTCTAATCTGATCTTCTCTTATCGTACCTCTCTTGCGCTTGTGATGTGTGTCGCTTCCATTCCGTGATTTTAAGCTTGACCACAACACATCGGCACACTTGTCTCGCAAGGAGCAAAGAGCAAAGCATTGGAACGACAGCGATAGATTCAGAAACAAGAGACGAGACAAAACCAGGAAGGAATCAAACAAAACTGGCCGGTGTCCGGTGGTTGGAAGTTAACACTGCTTGCTATAACCCTTTGCCTTGACACCACTTCCTTTTGGCAAACCACCTCTGTGTTTGTCATGAGCGCCACTCTTTTCGCCACTGCTACTCTCTGCATCCTTATGACCCGTGGTTCCCTCTGCATGCTTACTGGTCACTTCAGCCAAATGTCTAAACCCACCTTCCTTTCCTTCCTTCTCCAAACTCTCCGTGATCGTAATGATATCGTATACCAATTGTTCGATCATGCTTTCGCTCAAGTTCTCCCTAACCACGACCCTCAAGATATCAATATGCTCCAGATCAGGACTGAGGTTGTAGTTGGGTACGATCCAACCTTTTGCCCTGAGCAGAGTTTGCATCCAACGTTGTTCGAGATGAGGATTGCGAGTGCGGAACGATTCGGACCAGCGGAAGGAAACCGCTGGTAATCCTGGACGGTAAGATTCGGCGGAGTGTTCGTTAATCTCGCGGTTGTGCGAGGTGAGTTTGGCACCCGCTTGCTTAATCACCCCAGCAGCAGAGACAGGGGAACTAGTCGCAGGCTTGTGGATCTCGGAGAGAACCTCGTAATATCCTGATTTCTCCAGAGCACGGGAGAGAAGTCGAGCATTCTGAAGATCAGCCTGCATAACGCTCCTATACCCATCAAATCCAAGATTGATAAAGTTGAACAACTGACCGATCACCGGATGAGCCGGCCTGGAAAAGTTGAGACCAAAGCTGTACTCGACCGACCCGAGGTAGTGCAATTCAAACACTAGTTCTTTCGGCACGAGATCGTTGCTCCTAAACAAGACCCAACCGAGACCGGGGTAAACCATGCCGAACTTATGACCGCTCGTATTAATACTCTTCACCCTGGGAATATCAAAGCTCCACTTCAACTCGGGAGTAGCAAACGGCGCCACCATCGCTCCACTCGCTCCATCGACATGGATCGGAATATCGATCCCGGTCTTTTCCTGATACGCATCCAAAAGCTTTGCCATCCCCTCCACATCCTCATAATGCCCCGTATACGTCGAGCCCAAGATGACTACGACGCAGATGGTATTCTCATCCACCATCTCAATCGCCTTGTTAATATCCAAACAATACCGACTCTCACGACTAACCGGCACCAATCTCTCCTCGACATCGAAATACCTCGCAAACTTCTCAATCGCAACCTGCGCATTGCTGCCGAAAACCATATTAGGTCCTGGCTCGTTAAAGCTCTTCCCCTGCTGCTTCATCCGATGCTGCCACCGTTTCTTAGCAGCAAGACAGGCCAGCATGATGGCTTCAGAGGAGCCCGTAGTGGCAACTCCCATGGCGGGCTTACGCTTGCCAGTGGTAGCATCGATTTCGGACGGAGCTTTCCAAAGGTCAGCGAGCATCGAGACGCAACGAGCATGGATGGCCATGGTGGCGGGATATTCGTCTTGATCGCACATGTTGATCATCATGGTTTCGGTCATGAGTTTGGTGGCTTCCTCCGGCATCCAGGTGTGAACGAACGAGGCTAGGTTGAGAGTGGGTTTGCCGTCGAGCGAGAGGTCTGAGTTGAGGAGCTGTGAGCGTTCGGCGTTCACGAGCATTAGCGAGTGAACGCGAGCATTCGCAAGGGTTAGGGAGGAGAAAAAGAATCGAAGTTAGTGAACCAATTCAATGAGCACCGGTTGGGAAGGGAGGGTATAGGACTTACCTGATAAGTCGCCTGGGCATTAGTTCCTTTCTCCGGAATCTTGTATTTGGGGATAGGCTCGGTAACGTATCTTCCCGCATGGGCACCCGAGTGATAAGCATGCGCTTTTCTACCTGAGGGGTGCTCGAGCAAGCTGAGGATGGGATGATCGGCAGCCTGCTGTACGAGTTCTTCTGGGTCGATGTGTTTGCTGAGAGACATTTTTTACGGCTTCTTCGCGATGCTGTTTGGTGCTGAGGGAAAAGGATGGGGAGGTGGTAGTGTGATGAAGGGGTTGGATTTGAGTCTGGCGAGAGTTTATATACCCAGCGAGGGAAGCGAAATGTCTTACTCAGATGGGGCACAGACCAGTCGAGCTTTGCTGAAAGGAGGCAACGTGACTGAGAACTTACAGTACAGTAGGAAGGTCGAGTAAAGCGGCAGTGTCGGGGTCGCAGGGTCCAGTTGGGCTATGCACAGGCCATGGATGCCGACCGTCGGCAAGGCAGCTGTCATCTTTCACTTGTCTCCCTCTCTCTCGCTCTGTCTTTCTTCCCAGCAGCGATTTGGTGCAAAGACAATTCAATTTGCCCACCGTATTGAATCACAGCGAGAGCTTTTGTCATTGATCGACACAGCAAGAGTCCTCGTTGTGCGTGATGGAGTGTAGCAGGCATTCACAGCCGTAGTTAGGGTTGGACGAAAGTGCGGGTTGCCGAACTTGTCATCATTTACAGTACCAAAAAAATCCCGGTCTGACACGAGGGCGAGTGAGGGCAGCCGCGCCGGGAATGACGCATTTCTGCATCCAATCCCATGCCGCGCTGCATCCGCGCAGCCGCCGGTTTATTCACACACACCACTCCATCTTTCTGTGCGACACAACTTAGCAGCAAGGAACTAGGACATGCACTCTGAGATACCCTCGTTTTGGGTGCTGTCTAGGCTGCCGCCGGGAACAAACGCCCAAAAAGCTTATTTCTCTCATCCCTGGTCTGTGGCCCAGACGAAGGCTACGATAGACCGCTGACAAGTAACTTTAAGCAGGGTTTTGTAGTAGAAAAACTTAACATATCCCCCCCTTAGACCCTCGTGGAAGCTTGCTACCAGGTCGAGATGAGTGCAAGGTTGATCTACGATTTCAAAGCTACTCATTTGCACTCTGCCCCGCTTCGAGAGCCTCCGAACCATCCTCGCTTTGAGCGCTGTCTTCTTCGCTTGGTTGCCTGACTACACCGATGATCGTTGTACCGACATTGCAAATGACAATTACACATTATTGAGATCGAGGATTGGATCCCAAGCCACACGACACACAGCTGCTTGCTCTATCGCCAAAAGCCCGTGTCGGGCAAAACAAGACGAAACGCTACAGTCTCGGATCCGAGGGCAAAGCTAGCATTAACAACAATAACGAAAACAAACAAATGGGTATCGATCCATGTGCGTCCCCATCCGGAGACGAGACTTTGGCGAGAAGAGGAAAGGTGTATACACGAACAGAGACAGAGACAGAGAGAGAGAGAGAGAGAGAGAGAGAGAGAGAGAGAGAGAGAAGATAAATGTGGCATGAAGGCGTGGTCCGAAGTCGGAAGTTAGCGATCCGTGCGGATGATAGGCAAAGGAAGATCGGGAGTTTATCGTTGGGATGGGTGGTTTGAGGACGGTCGCTGCGCCGTTTGTTGCGAGATACGGCAACGATTTGGTCGAAAGGCATCTGCATAAAGAGCAAACTTGGGATTGTGTAGACTTTTGGGAGAAAGTGACGAGAACTGCATGGCTTGAGTGAAAAGCCGGGGAGTTTCGTAGTCTCTTTTCAGGAGAAGGGGGAGGGCCAACGTGGTTGTCGAAGAATCTTGACGTTTCCAACTGGTTCTACAGCAGCATAACACCACCCAACACCATGGCTGCACCCACTGCTACCAATCCAACCACTTTTCCTTTCACATTCCCCGCCGTCGCACTCCCCGCATTGCTTGAACCCGACCCCAACCCACCAAGCCCCATTGTTGCCGTCGCACTTCCTCCACTACCTCCACTTCCCCCACTTCCCCCATTTCCCCCAGATGCCGTACTCCCGCATGCCGAACTGGTAATGGTAACTGCAGCAGCCCTACTAGCACTACCTCCACCTTGCGCAACAAAAGCGCTACTCACGCCCGCTGCAGCCAAACTCGAAATGAAACCGGAATCCAACGTCGTAAAAGTCGCCAGAGCCGGTATACCAGCCGGAGCAGTGACGGGTGCATTTTGAGTAGCTGTGATGACACCGTTGCCTCCTGCGGTGGCACAGGAACCGTATTCGACGTAGGCATTTTGACTGTTGTCCGTTGAGTATGGTGGTGCACCTTGCTGAGCCAGCGACACGGGGATTGCAGCCAGGGCTAGCATCGAGATGAGCAAGGTCGATCGAACCATTTTTATGACAGAGAGAGCGGTTCATTCGTTGATGATGATGGTGGATGGTGGTGAAGGGAGGGGAGGAGAGGCGAGAGGGGAGAGGGTGGTGTGGATGGGGAAACGAAACCCTCAATGCGGGGCAAGTTGAAAAGAACCATCCATTTGATGCCCCTCGCTTATTGCGTTCAATCTCCGCCAAGAGAGAGAGCCCAAGTCGCTAAGAAAAGGCAATTTCCAATTTCGGGCAGCAACAAACGCCCAACTGCATCACTCTGTCTCTTTCACACTTTTAGCGCCAAATTTCGCAAGGCTCTGGTTCCTGCAAATCGGGCAAATCGCATCCCGATAAAGTTGGCGCATTTCGACGTTTAGCGACAACCTCTTCTACTCCTCCGTGACTGGACGGAATGATAAAGTTGCTTCATCTGGAGCTTACTCTTCTGCGCCATCTTCTTTGTTGAATGTATCCTCACTTTTACACTGTTGGGCCGTGTTGAAGCGTTCGTGAGCAATGTGAACAGCACAAACTTGTGTCCGCGGGTCGGTGTCTGTCTTCCCTTACGACAAAATCGCTAGCCTCACCATCCTCGCCCTGGGGAGAAGCCAACTAAGATGGCAGCAGGAGCAGTCGCAGGTCTGATCCTAGGCCTATTATTCGGAGTAGCTGCCTTACTTTCAGCTGTACTTGCTTGCGCTAGTCGCTCTGAATCTGACGAGTCCCTACCTTTGCATAACCTTGCTTCCACTCCACCTTCCAAGCCTGCTAATCCCCCCAAGAACGACAATAAACCCAACAACAACAACCAAAATCAACCCAAAGACGGTAACCAGAATCAGAACAAAGACGCTAACAAGGACGCCAACAAAGATAGAAACAAAGAAGGCAATAAGAACGACAACAAAAAAGGGGCGGGAGGAGCAGCGGAAGAATGGTCAGGTGCCAAACTCTGGGCCGAGTACGTAGCTAAAATGAATGAAGCTGGCAAAGTGGGGCAGCCTCAATATGTGATATTTGATCCAAAGACGGGAAAGATTGAGTTGAAGCCTGCTCCAGCAAACGATGCGCCCTTTTTGAAGGTTCACGCTGATGGCAAGGTCGAGCTTGTTGAAAACGGAGGAGGCACGGGGAATAAACAGCAGGGCGGAGGAGGAGGGAAAGGACAGGGAGGCGAGCAGAAGAAAGACGGTGGTGGTGGTGGTGGGGAACAGAAGAAGGATACCAACAATCAGCAAGGTGGTAAGCAAGGTGAGAAGAAGGGTGGTGACAAGGATGAGAAGAAAGGAGATAATGCGAAGCAAGGAGAGAAGACGGAAGAGAATAAGGATGACCAGCAGCAAGGTGGAGGCGGCGGGGGCGGTGGTGGAAATCAGAATAAGGGCAAGGGAAAGGGGAACGAGAAGAAAGAAGCAGAGAACAAAGATGCCGAGAAGAAGGACGCCACCCCAGCCCCCAAGAATGACGATCAAAAGAAAGGCAATCAGCAACAGCCTAACAAAGCTCCCGCCGAGGCTCAACCACCCGGTGGTGGCAAGAAAGACAACGCTGCAAAGCCCGCGGAGGCGAAGAACTGCTGCGAAACACCCAAACTATCGCTGCACGGAACGGTGGAACTAGTGCAAGTGTTAAAGGCGCTTGGTGTGTCTGCTCCTCCCACCAACGTAGCTGCGGCTCCAACGGAGAAATCGAACAAGAAACAAGTCGAGCAGGAGGACGATTGCAAAGAATGCCAAGCATGGCACAGGCACAAATCAGCCGCTCATCACATTCATAAATGCAGGTACGACCACGATCAGCATAAGCATAGTCATCGACACCATTCCCTCGGTCACCATCATCATCCACACCATGATTCTGCACTAAGGCATTCTCACGGAACCTGTTCACATGCCGGATACTCTAGCCCGCGGAAATATGCGGCTCGATACGATTCGTAAGTTCCCTTTTCCATCCACGCGAATGCCATCGAAGTTTTGCAACAAACCAGGCTGACAGAACGCTCGAGCTTTGGGCACCATTGCAGGTGTAATGACAGACATTGTTATCCTGATCAAGTAAGTCGCTCCGCATAACCACGTTTTCTCAGCAAGACACTAAATGCTATGCTTACTCGATTGTATCGCTCTGACGTTTTGCAGGATTGGGAAATGTCCTCTACTTCGACAGTCACAACGGCTGACTTTAGTAAGTTTCACACTCGGTCATTCCGTGTAATGCATGAGGCCTAGCGCAAACTCACCGCTCTCTCATTACTTTCTTCTACAGCTGGCACTGGTCGACACACCTGCCCTCACCACCATCGACACAAATAAATGCACACACATCCGATCTCGCAATAATCTTGCAATGACATGCATATTACCATTCACTCGGCGAGGAACCGCCATAACCCCTCCCGATCCTTATAATCATGATAAACCACCGTCACCAACCACCTCTCCTCCTTGACACGCTCCAGCAGCTTCCTACTAGCGCTTGCTTTGGGGAAAAGCAACGACCATTCACCCCAGATCTCGAATGCTTCATCTCTCCATGCCTCAAAACTCTCCCTTTCGATAATTGTGGATTGAACAATCTCCTTGCCTGGGAAAACAGCCCATGTGACTGTATTCGCTTCCCCATCGCCTAGGTTCGACTGGAACTCGCCTTTTGCATTGCCCGCAAAGTAGGTCACTTGAGCATTAGGACCGAGGGAATCTATACGAGAGATGAGGCGGTCTTTGTCGGAGGAAGACATGAAAAGCTCAACAAAGGCTTTTTGGAAGATGAATCCTCCAGGTGGACCAAACCCGACAACAGGGTCTGTTGAGGGAGCTCCGTCCACTGCTGGTTGAGAGCCGACCGACCACCATCCCATCCCGCCCTGCCCCGCTGCAGAGGGGGAGGAATCAGAGAGTCGGTTGAGGGAGAGCAAATGATCCCGAATCTGTAGAGTCTCGTTCATGAGTGGAGCATCGCACCAAGGTATGCAAGGAATGTGCTGCTCCAAATACGATGCAAAGATGTTGGAGATATCGGCAAGTGTCACTGGATGACCCCAAATCCTCAACGCATCCTGAGGTGGAACTTTGAGTGAGACGCCATAACCATCCATTTCACCGAAAGCAGGCGATCTGGAATCACCGTATCGTCCATTCGTGAATTCGTCCCATGTCGTCGTCTCGGGTACCTGATACGATGCTGATGTACGCGCCAATGTTCTTGAGAGGGCTTCTTGAGTGGTGACTTTGAAATCTTTAGGTGTGTTGGCGCCTGTTCGGTCGGAAAGCATTTGGTTTCTCGTTCGTTCCAAATGAATATGTGCTGGGATTCCAGTCAATCGTGCATCGGCCTCAGCTTGTGCGCCGAGGTCTGTCTTCCACCCTAACCCGTTCAGGATGCGTTCGATACTCTTCTCGAGATTAAGCGAGCAGAGATGGAAGCCTCGAATGTCGGATTCAAGGAAAATACGTCCGATCATGTGGATGCTGAGTGAGACGCCGTATTCTTTGACAGCTGCATCGTCGATTTTGATCGGTTCGAGCGCGTCGAGGATGAGTTGGGGTACTTGGACCTTGCATAGGTTGGTCATTCGTCGAAAACTTTGGTAGTTCTGAATGGGCATGATACCAGGCAAGATGGGGATGGTGATTCCGATCTGCCTGCATTGCTTGTACCAGCTGAGGAACTGATCGACATCGTAGAAGAGTTGAGTGACGATGTATTGCGCACCTGCATCTTGCTTCTGTTTGAGATAGCGGAGATCGCGCTTGACATCTCGATCGACGTAATCAGCATGGCCTTCAGGATAGCCTGCGACACCGATGCAGAAGAAGTCGCCGTGGTTCTGCCTGATGTAGCGTACAAGATCGGTTGCGTGCTGGAAACGTTCGTCTGCTGCTACCCAGTACTCTTCGCCTCTTGGTGGATCACCTCGTAGAGCCAGAATGTTCTTGATGCCTACTCGTTTGGCTGTGGCCAGTGTTTGGTCGAGGGAACTCTTCTCCACATTAGTACAAGTGAGGTGGAGACAGACATCGCATGCATCAAGACCACCTTGCTCCCACGACTCGCCTCCTTTGACATTGTTGAGATGCTGTTGCTGTGGACCTGATTCGATCTGTTTGACTTCTGTCTGGACGAGCTGGACGTCTGGATCTAGCTTGCCCTTCTGTATTCTACCTGCAAGTTCGAGCGATTTGCCACCTGTTGTGCCGCCTGCTCCCCATGTGACGTGTATCCAGCTTGGATCGAGGTTGACACGCATACGTGCGATGCGATTGTAGAGGTTGGCGAGACCTTGTGTGGTTTTGGGTGGGAAGAATTCGAAGGACCAAAAGGGGGCATCGCGGGATAAAGCCGCTTGTATTTTGGTGGTGATATGAGCTGGATCGGCAGCAGGAGTGATGGTAGGATCGGAAGTCATCTTGTACGACGCTACTGACGGTGGCTAGTCGATGATGTGCTGCGGAAGATCCGACGTTTGACCAGATATGAGAAAGTCTGGCTCGAGGTGGAAACTTGATTTCAATGTCATGCGAGCAAGTCCTGACTGACCCTGACGTGTGGTCCGAGTTCCGATGTTTTCCCTCAACTCGCAGATATCATCTTGGCAGAATTTCTCAGCAAACCGCGAGCTGGCTCAGGGTCTCTTCTGCGCATTCGGAAGCATGCCGGTCGATGATGTGATCCTCGAAGTGTATATTGAGCTGCTTCCAATTTCTTACAGAAGTCGAATACGACTAGAAGCAGTCTATCACGAACAACAAGCGTGGCAAGACAAAGTCGAGTGTGGTGCAGAGAAAGCATATAGAGCAACGAAGCCCCACACTGACGTTCACATCAATTCGGAGAAACTCTCTCGTCGCAGCCTCTGTCGAAAGCGACACCGGTCAAGTCGAAAAGTGAAACTCCCATCCACGATTTCAATTTGTTCGGTCCCCGCCGCGGCGTTGAGTTCCTTCCCTTCTTCATCTCATCCTTCCAGTGCTCGTTCATGTGCCCGACCGCAGCTCGATATGGACCTCTGACCACAAGAAAGAGAGCAAGTCAGAGGGTCTCTATGTTGTGAGCATGGATGCAAAGCTGGTCTGCTGGTGTGGGCGGTGAACGTGGCGGGTGAGCGGGAAGCGACCGGGCCGGTGTCCTCTTTGTTTCTTCTCAAAATACTCTACGTCAATCCTTTTGCCGAAGACAAAGGCAGACTAAGGGTCAGAGCGCATGCATGCAAGCAGCGGTCGACGGAAGTGCGATTTCAAGGTCAAGAGCGAGCGATCTTGGCTTGCGAATGTAGAACAGGTGGTCAAGGTGGATTCCGTCATAGGCGCGGCTGAATTGGCAGCGTATCGCCAGTCTACAGCGTAAGTACTGTAACTAGTTACTGTATTTCTTTCGAATGCGGTCACTTTTCCCTAATCTCGAGGCGGTGAAGGCTGAGAGAACGTTGAGAAAAATGGCTGAAAAGCTCATCGGCACGTCCGTCGGCACGTCCGCCGCCGTGGCTTGAGCCCCACTCACATGATTCTGCTTCAAGCCTCTCCTTTCTCTCTCGCTCTTTCTTGAAAAGCCCTGCATAATTGTGACTTTGGCCGGCGCTGTGTCTCTCCACCTTTTTCTGCCGAAAATCAATTCACTTGCAACACGGCATCACCACGCCTCTCTCTTGTGTGTCCCCGCCGAGCTGAAAGTGAAAGTGTGGAAACAGCTGCGCGTTCTGCTGCTGCTGCTACTGATGCCTCGCTTATGCTCCTCCACTGCTGCCAATCCCCCTTTCCACACACTTTGTCACCTTCGGAAGCTCCGACAGCGTCCAACTTGGCACGCTTTGCTTTCCATTCCCTGGACAGACAGCACCTATCTCCTTCTCTCTCTCTCTAGATTGAGCTCCTCATCTATCTTTTCATCATCGACCTATCATAGTTACCAGCATCAGCATCAGCACCACGCACCAAACCTACAGTCCACGCTTCGGATTCATCCGTGGCGACAGCTCAGCCCGCTTACTTTCATCCATCGGCAGCACCGAAGTCTAGTCAGCCTCTATCATCGCCATCATCATCTCAACGCGCTAGCTCATCGATACCTCTTCTGACGCAGCAGCTTGCGTAGGCGTAGAGGGCGACAATGCCAGTCTGCGGATCTTCCCACGTCCGCAAGGAAGCCGCAGAGAAAGCGCATCTCTCTGCCGGCACCCAAATCGGTCCCTTCCAAGATGCTCGTCCACAATCCTCTCAACCCACCATCACATCCGCCGTAGCTGCCGACCCTACCCTACCGCCTTCCGAAGCAGCAAAGCATCTCTTCCCCACTCCACCTGCTGCAAAACGCGGCCTCATCCGATTCAAGATCAAAGAGCAGCTCGAGGAAGGTCGAGGCAAGCACTGGGTCTGGGATAAAGGTGCTGTCCATCATGGCAATCGTGAGCCAGACGATGAGGAGCTCGAACGCGTTCGTCATCGTTTCAGATACAAGTCCGAGGCAGACGGAGGGCCGTCTCGCCTCTACCTCATGATTCTGGCCGACTGTCTACTGCCGCTTCCACGCAACCCAATGTCGGGAGTTGTTTCGCCTCCCTTGCTGGCGACTACCGGTATTGTGCCCTTGTCCATCTTTTCCACTGGTCCAGACATTATTGGGCATTACTATGACTGCATCGTTGCTGCGCGCAGAGAGGTCATCTTGCTCACCAACTACTGGCAGGGAGGCAAGAACGTTGATCGTATCGCAGAAGCCTTGCGAGAACTTAACAGCCGCGTTCAGAAGCGTCGAAAGCGTCGAGCACTCGAAGCAAAGCGTAAAGGACAATCCACCGCACCAGCCGTCAACCCATCTAGCACACCACAAGCAGAGAAAGCCGCCAAGCAGCAGGATGATCTGCTCGAGAAGCAAGGCGCGCCTGGTTCCGTAACTCGTGCCGAAAAGGACCACCACCTGGACGACGACCAAGACATCGAACTCGGCCCTCCCGCTGAAGAAGATCGTATTGTAGTCAAACTTATGTGGGATCGCGGACCGCAGACTTTGGCCGATCTCTTCCGTCTTCGTAAACCCGTACCTCCAGCCATGTGGAAAACCAATGGCCTACCCACCCAAGATGAAATTCCCAACCTCCTAATGGAGATTCTCAACTACCATCGACCGCTCATGGGCACATTCCACGCTAAACTCCTCATTGTCGATCGTCAAGTCGCGCTGATCAACTCGAACAACATTCAAGATCGACCCAACATCGAAGCGTGTATTCGACTTGAAGGTGACATTGTCAACTCTGTTTACGACCATGCGTTGATCTCGTGGGGGAACAGGCTTCAGCCAGCATTGCCTTGTCTTAGTGCTCCTGCGCCAGTAGCGCCCAGTCCAGCAGCGTTCATGACTGGCGATCAGAGCACGCTACCGAGTTTGACCGTGGAGAAGCTCAAGCAGCTAGCGTTGAATGTTAGGCAGAGGCTGCACGATGAGGATACGGCGACCGAGGTCGAGAAGGAGAGAAGTTTGCAGAGTCCCATTACGTTTCATTTTGGCGATAAGATGGATCAGATTATGCGCCGGGACAGCTTTGGTGCCAAAGGAGCACAGAGTCCGGTAAGGTCGCCGGATGGGGAAGCGCATCCAGTGGATGGAGAGAAGGCAGCGAGGAATGCGGGTGCGTTGTGGGCGCAGAAAGTGCTTGGGGAGAGGTTTAGTCATTTCCAGAACACCAAGTCCTCCGAAGCTGCGCCTGTGCCCGCTCCAGGGAACTTGGAAAAGTCCGAATCAGCACCACCCACTGCACCCACACGAGAGAGGAAACATTTCGCAGACGTAGTAGAGCCACTTATGATGAAGGAAGGTCATAAGCCTCCCGCCTGGGCCGAGGGGGCGTTGGAAGTGTTTGGTCTGGGTCAAAGTAGTAGTAAGAATGTCGCGGAGGAGGTTAGGCGCAACCCAAGACCCAAGACTACATTGGCCAGTGGTGCCAACATTCCAACGGCTGTTGCCGAGGAGGAGGGAGATTGGAGGAGGAGTATTGAGGTTGATGAGGAGAGTTTGGCGCCTAGTCATACTGCGATCGGGGAAGGAGAGGTGGGTGGAAGTCCAAAGGCTGGAGCTAGTAGTGTTGGTAGTGACGCAGATGCCAACCTTTCCTCTGCGGGTAAGGGTGTCGGGGTGATGTCGGAAGATAGCGTAAGTACTGCTGTTGCTGCTCCTGCGCTTAATACTGAGATCTTCAAGACGAAACAAGAAGCCTCCTCCACCACCTCACCCACTCAACCCTCTTCCAAGCCCAACGAAGAGCAAGGTGCACCTGGATCAGTCGGTTATCGTCGCGTTCATCGACGAACTCTTTCTCAAATCTCGAAATCCTCCGCAGCGGAACGACTTTCCGCTATCACAAAGTCGCTCGACTTTGCCAACAACTCTAAAGTGCAGGGCGAGATTACAGCGGAGAATCTCTCCGAAGAGAAGCTTTCGGCTCTCAACGACGTTTTGGATTTCCAACCGTATGTTTTCCATCGACCTCATGAGCCTGTTCCTATGGCGTTGGTCAACCGTCGACCGCATGGGACGCCTGGGCATTCGGATATTAGGAATCCGCAGGATGCGGCTTGGTTGGCTGGGTTTAGGTATGCGAAGAGGCATATATTTATACAGAGTCCGACGTTGAATGCGAGTCCGATTAAGGCCGCGGTGTTGGCAGCGGTTAGGAGACATGTGAAGGTAGAGTTGTGGTTGGATTTAGGGTTTAATGATAAGAGTGAGAGTATGCCTTTTCAGGGAGGGACTAATGAGCAGGTTGTGACTGCGTTCTATAGGCAGTTGAGGAGGGAGGGAAAGGGGGATGAGAAATACTTGGAGGTTTATTGGTATACAGGGAAAGATATGACTAGACCGTTGAATGCAGTGAGGAAGCAGAGGAATTGTCATGTCAAGTTTGCTGCTTTTGACGGTCAAGTTGCCGTACTGGGCTCAGGTAACCAGGATACGCAGAGTTGGTTTCATTCTCAGGAGATCAATGTTATGGTGGATAGCAGAGGGATAGTGGAAGAATGGATGAAGGCGTTGGAGAGGAATCAAAGTACAAAGTTGTACGGTAAGGTAGATCAGAATGATGGCATTTGGAGAGGTAGAGATGGATCTCAACTCGTCGACACTGGAAAGGGCGCTGGGAATGGGGTGAATGGGGGGAAAGAAACTCCTAGTCCAACCGCAGGTTTGAACGGCGCTGAAAAACCTCAGCCGACTGTTAGTAGAACTCCGCCTGGTCAGATCGCTAAATGAAAGTAGCAGGAATGAGAGCGACTGGCGCAGTTAGATACCCACACGTGAGTCGACACACATACACGACACAACTCATCACATTCATTACATACACTTCGCTTTCCTCATCATCATGCTTTCTCCTGTTCTGCAATTTTTTCTAGACACACTCCTTCTCTCACTTTCACTCTGTGATCCACGTAAAAATCAGGAGATGTATTCAGCGTCTTGCTTGGCAGCCACAAATCGAGGAGCGAGGTTCGGCTTCACTTCGTATTCTAGAGGGAAAGAATCCTGTGTGGAAAGTTACGTATACATTTTTGGAATTCGACTTGTACTATGCTGCTACTGCTTCCAGGCGGGTTGCTCACATCTGAGGCATATCCGGACCAGCATCTTCTCCCATTCCAGCATCAGGAGCCTGTACGCCAGGGCCCGCACCTCCACCGGGCTGTCTCCCCCTCTTGGCGGAAACAACGTCGTCGACCCTCAACAACAAGCTTGCTGACTCGATAGCAGTCTTGAGTGTCTGAATCTTGACAGCTGCGGATTCGTAGAGGCCGTATTCCTTCATTTCGACAACTTGACCTGATTCGCCATCGACACCGTACGAGTGTTCTCCGTTGGCGTGTTTGGCACGGAGTGTGGTGAGAGTCTTGATGACGTTTCCACCGCAGTTCTGGATCAGGGTACGGGGAATGACTTCCATAGCATCCGAGACGGCACGGATGGGTCCAACTTCCACTCCCTCCAATTCTTTGGCGAACTCGGAAAGACCATAGGCAATGGCCATCTCGGTGGCTCCTCCACCAGGTGCAAGAAGAGGGTTGAAAACGACATTGCGGGCAACAGCCATGGCATCGGCCAAGTTTCGATCAATCTCGTTAAGGATGTCCTTGGAGGGACCACGAAGCAAGATGGTGCATGCTTTAGGCTGCTTGCATTCCTCGAGGAAGGTGAAGTATTCATCGCCGAGCTTTTCAATGTAGAAAAGGCCACATCGAGTACCGATATCGGCATCACGAAGGTCATCGACACGGTTGACAATGGTAGCACCGGTAGCACGAGCAATACGGTTGTTGTCGGTCTTGCGGACGCGTCGAATGCAGGTAATGTTGGCTTTGAGCAAGTAGTGCTGTGCCAGATCGGAAACACCCTTCTCGGTGAAAACGAGGTCGGGCTTGAACTCGATGATCTTTTCGCACATGGACTGGATCTGCTGTTCTTCGATTTCCAGGATCTTGTTCCAGTCCTCTTCGCGGGTGATTTCGATGTTGGTCTGCGACTCTCCCTTCTTGTACTCGAGTGGGCAGTCGAGGAGCATGATGCGCGGGTTTTCGATACGTCTCCTCATCTTGGGATGAGTGACGTCCTTGTTGAGCATGACACCATCGAGAACGCGGCAGTCTTCAATGGTTCCACCAGGCACTTTCTCGACACGGGCGTAGCGCTTGATGTCGACAGTCTTTGTTGGGTCGCTACCGGCAGAAGAGCCGGCTGTGGAGTCGACCATGGCAACGGTGCGAACAGCTTTGAGGGCGAGCTTGCACATCTGCTCAGACCACCTGGATACAAACTTGGTACCGATGGAAGTCTTGATGAGAGCAAGCATGTCCTTGTCATTGGTCACATCGACAGGTACCGAAATCTCCTCGACAATCTCGAGCGCTCTTGCGAGAGCCTTCTTGAATGCGGAAATGATAACAACAGGGTGGATACTACGCTCGAGCTGAGGCAAGGACTGTGCAAGGATCTCTCCAGCAAGAATGATGACACTGGTGGTTCCATCACCAACTTCCTCGTCCTGGGTTCGGCTGAGCTCGATCATGGACTTGGCAGCAGGGTGTGCGACTTCGACCTCACGGAGAATGGCGTTTCCATCGTTGGTGAGGAGAATACCACCCATGGGGTCAAGGATCATCTTGAGCATGGCCTTGGGACCGAGACAGGTTCGAATGACATCGGCGACAGTCTTTGCGGCAGTAATATTGGAAATCTGAGCTTTGCGACCGGTCTGGCGCTCAGGGCCGGTGTTCATGACGAAGACGGGTTGTTGTCCCGACATGTTTGCGGTAGTGTGAGAGGTGGAGCGTGGTTGGTGGTTGTGGTATTGATGATTGCTCTCAAATGACTCGCTTGCTGAAGGCTGAGTTGGAGGATTGTCGGCTGTGCCGTTGTTGTCGGAATGGGCCGGGTGAGGCTGAGTGTCAGGTGACCACGATGTGCTGGCGGAACGATTCCGATACAGAGGTGATGGGCGTCGACAGAAGTGTGACGGACGAAAGGTGGTGGTTCTCAGTGTCGGAGCTGCTCCGAAGATCAGTGTCCAAAGTGTCACTTTTTTTGCTGCTGTGCGTGTGTGCGGGCGTGCGAGAAGAGAGAAGCAACACAAAGCGCGCGCAGCAACCAGCAAGCGTTCTCTTCTGTGTGTGTGTGTGTCCTGCGCGTTGCTTCGGTTTCTTCCAGCTTCTTCTCAGATTTTAGAGCGCGACTTTTGAATCTCAAATCGGGCTCACAAACTCGATCACGATTTACTCTTCACTGTTAGCGAAATGCGCTAACATTGGAAAACAAAAGGAAAAGATTGTGCCGCTGCAGCATGAGCTTGTCTTGGACCCCATTTCGCCCTTTCTTTCCTCATTCGTATCCTTGCAATGCGAGACTCTTCCAGTTGTCAACTTCTTCTTTAAGATTATTTGGCGGACTCGATAGTATAGTCAAAAGAACAGCTCGATCAGGCAGGCTAGGCCAGGCCACATCGGTCTTGTGAGAGGACATCGACACCAGTGAGCACAACGTCGGCTGTGGGGTATTCCTTCGTATGCCAAGGCAAGGCAGAGAGAGCTCTCGGCCAAACCACTAAATCGCAGATCTGACACACGCCTGCTCGGCAAGGCCGCACACGCAGTCCCAGACGCACAAACGCACGCACCAGCTCTTTCCAATCTTCTATTCAAGCCAGCCGCATGAATTTTTGGCTACTGTACACTTGCCACTTTCCTCACTTGACCGTTCCACACCGCCACCTGAATCCCCAGCCAGTCTAAGCCATTCAAGCGCTTTCTCTGTTGTAACAAGCCGTTGCACAAGCATATGATTGAGATCGGCCAGCCATCCGACGAGTGTGAGTGACTGTGTGATGGGGATTGTGTGTGACAGTGTGACAGTCGGTGAAAAGGCCCAAGAAAGCGTAAAATTGCAAGGGCGCCTTCTGACTGTCAACCGAAAAGGCTAACGGCGTCACGCACACGCACGCACGCACGTCCCCAGTCATGAGTGCCGTCCAAACGCACGCATTCACTGACACCTTTCGCCCGCTTTCAATCCCCCACTCTTCCTTCCATTTCGTAATCACTCCCTCTCTTTTGCCCTGCTTCAGCCCGCTCATCATCACGCTTCGCACCATAGACATTACGCATCCACGCCACCTTGACTCCCTACGATCGATCACTGGCTTGACCACGCCCAAGATCCGCTATCCATCCATTTGCTGAGCCTACAGTCCAGTGCTTCATTTTGGCCGACCTTTGCCCCACCGAGTTGCTCGTTTCTCGATCAAACCTTCTTCAACTTTGCAACGCTGCTCAACGAGCGCTATCTCCACGCACCTCAACATTTCTAGGCTAGCATAAGCTTCCCTGACCCGAAAGCTTCTCCTTACAACCTCCTCCTCGTTGCTCCCCATCTTCGCACAAGACCATGGCCATCTTTGGTCTCAAGTCTCGCAAATCTTACTCCTCCGACACCTCCAGCTTGAACAAACGTAAACCAGATCGTGTCACCGGCAGCAGTAACAACAACCACAACCTTGAAGCTTCCGACGTCATCGGAGACAGTCCAGAATTCGGTCAGCTCAACAATCGCCGCGGTCCATCTCACGCCTCCGACTCCTCTTCACTCCTTTCTCGCAACTCTTCCAGCATGAAGAAGTTCTTCGGTAGCACTCGCAGAAAGAATGCTCAGAGCATCGACGGTGGCACTCCTGCTCAGCCCAACAAGAATCTCCAGTCATCCGACTACTTCAACGTTTCCAACTCCAAGCATGCCAGTCGCACCAGCTTGAACAATGCCAAGCCTGCTGTTACTCCTGCTTCACCTCCTGTCGTCACTCCTTCAGCCATCGCTCCTTCGTTGAGCACCCCGGCCGGTGCAGGAGGCTCTTTCGCCGATGCCGTAGGCCAGAATGTCACTGGTGGTCTTGCTGCTGCTGCTGCTGCTGCTGCTACTACTCCATCCGGACCTCGTCCCTCAGAGCTCTTTGCTGGCAAAGGTGTCCAATGGGGCCAAATCGACCTCACCGCTCGCGATCTCACCAAGCCTACCGATGCTGCTACCACCAATGTCGACATGCAAAAGTTCCTCAAAGAGCGACGCCAATGGATCCCTACTTTCAAGGACTCGGAAACCGTCGAAGAAGGTCCTGCAGTCAACCTGCCTAAACAGCTCGAGCAGTTCTCTTTCGACACGTCTCCCGAAGTCACCAAGTCTTCAGCCGGTCTCAAGGATCTCAGAGACCTGGAAGAGACCCACAAGCGCAAGAACGCCCTCCTTGACAAGGCACCACTTACAGGCGCAACCAATGGCACCATCTTTGAGGAAGCCGGTTCCAGCACCTCTACCACTGTGGTTGGGGCATCTGGTGCTGCTGCCAATGCAAAGGCAGGTCAGTCGCTTCCACCGCCTCCTGCACCGCCTTCGCGCAACCAGTCTTTTCGCACTTCCACCTTTGCTGCCTCCAACGACTCTTCCTCTCGAAAGTCGGGCAGTCTCTCACGTAAGCCTGCTCCTTCTGCTGGCTTGAGTGCCAACGGCGTTGCTGAACCCGCTTCGGCCTCAGCATCTCGTGACATTCCTCAACGCAGAAGTTCAGTCCGCAAGGAGCTGTCTGAACTCGACGGTGCAGGCTCTGCGGCCAAGTCGGCAGCAGCAACAACGGCAGCAACAGAGACGCCAGCTGCAGGGGCTGACCAGGTGGACGCTGCAATTGACGCGCCTCGCCCTGCCAACGGAAGAGTCGAGCAGATCAAGGAGCAGAGTGGCGTGTCAGAACCGACAAGGCCAGGTACAGCCGCAAGTGGTGTAGCAGCCACCGGCAGCGTGCGTCCATCAATGGAGACAGCCAGCTTTGCAACTCCTGCCAGTTCGCAGTCCCATGATGGCGAGCACAACGCGACCGGTGCTGCCAATGACGCAGACACAACAGCCACGACTGCACCAGCAGTACCGACGTCGCCAGGAGCAAATGATGCGACTCATGACTCGGCTACCACCGTTGCATCCCCCACAAGCCCACCGCGACCACCCAAGAACGACCAGCGTACACCTTCGCGTCAGAACAGCAAAGAGCCCATCAACGCTGGTACCACGCAAGGCAAAGTCGAGAGTCTGGTCGAGAAGTTTGGTCAAGCTGCCCCATCGTTGCAGAATGTCGTCCCTGGAACGGGCGCTGCCACCACTCGTGAGGCATGAGCAACCTTCCTCATCAAAAGCCCGTAACTCTTTACTTTCAATGCTGTCGTGGTAGTCCTCCTTTTTTCAATACCCATCCCTTTCACAGCAATAGACAGCAAGCCTGTGTGTGTGTGTGTGTGTGTGTGTGTGTGTATCTTGAGCTTGAGAAAAGCATGGTGAGCAAGAAACCTCGGAACGCGGACACGAGAAGCGAAAATGTGGAGAGAATTTTTGGCACTTTTGAGAAGAAATCCCAATTCAGGGTCCTCTTCCTCGCTCGCTTCTTTCTGTCATCTTCACAAGCTCCCACATCACCTCACCTTCACCCTATCTCGACGTCTCAATCTTTGACGACAGGCTCAGTGAAAGATGACAGATTTTTACATACGTTCAGCCAAATCACTTGACCGAGTGTTACGAGATGAATGCTCGGTCAAAGCAGCCGCTGCAGCACATGCTGATGCTGGTCGAGTTTTGGCTGTTCTCGTCAATTCTTTAGCTTATCGAAGTGCACTTATGCACGCGCTGGAGGAAGCGAAAGTGATCAAGTTGGAGGATAGGGTTTTCAGTCTCCATTCTCCTGGCTCGAAGGATAAGGGTAGGGGAAAGTCCAAAGATGCTCGGGTTAAAGAAGGTGATACAGTTTCGAAAAAGGGCGATGGAAGTGGTAAGGGTGGAGAGAGGGTATGGCCATCAAAGGAGGCATTGCTACTAGTTTTGTGTCACGATCTTTTATTCCAATCGCGTGGTATACAGGCAGCTAAAACATGGCCACCTAAGGTTACACTGGAACGATACAAACCCTCCCTACATTCTTCTCTGGTCAAGTTACAAATTCGTACGGGCAAATCTCGCCTCTCCGACCTGCGCAGTGGCGCGTTATATCAAGATATCACAGCTCGTATACCTCGTTGGATCCGTATCAACCCTCTGCGTTCCTCCCGTGGAGAAGTTTTGGCTTGGTTGGAAGAGAATAAGTATGTTAGGGTTGAAGGACCGGAGTTGGGAGGAGTGAGGGAGTTTATGGAGTCCGAACACGTACCAGGGTTGCTAGCGTTTCATCCGAAAGCTACGAGCGGATTGCTGGGTTCAAAGGTTTATGAGGAGAATTGGGTGGTTATGCAGGATTTGGCGAGTTGTTTTCCGGCGTATATACTCAATCCGGAAGGTGGGGATGAGGTGGTGGATGCAACGAGCGCGCCGGGGAACAAAACGAGTCATCTTTCTGCAATAATGTGCGAGAAACGAGGGAAGCGAGAAGAAGGGAGGGTGTATGCGTTTGAACGAGATGCAATTAGGTACAAGACGCTAGTTAAACGACTTGCTGCTGTTGGTGCACTCCAACCCAGCGACCAGGGAGGAGGAAATGTGAAGAGGGGGAACGGTAACGTTGTTCCGGAGAGAAAAGACTTCCTAACCACGAAACCGGAAGACTTTACCAGCGTCACGCATATGCTAGTCGATCCTTCATGCAGCGGTAGTGGGATAGTCAACCGTCTAGATTTTTTGAAGGAAGACAATGATTCGGAAGACCCACTCCCCTCTACTCCCGACTCGGAAAGCTCCAAGATGACAAAGATGCAACGCAGACTAGTCTCGCTCTCCGATTTCCAACTGGTAATGCTACGTCACGCATTCCGCTTCCCTTCACTACAAAAACTAGTCTATAGCACCTGCTCCATCCACACACAGGAAAACGAAGAGGTGGTCATACGAGCGCTGGATACACAAGAAGCAAAACAAACCGGTTGGAAATTGGCTCCGAGAGCGATGGTGATTCCAAGTTGGTCAGTAAGGGGAGACAAGGAGGCGTGCGGAAGATGGGGAAGCAGAGGTGAGGAGGTGAGCGAGGCGGTTATCAGGTGCGTTCCCGGTGGGACAGGGGATGGGGATAAGCCGCACGGAGAGGCGTGTAATGGGTTCTTTGTTGCTTGTTTTGTCCGTGACCCTCAGACTGTGGTGGACAAGGCGAGTGGGAAGCGAGCTAGAGAAGAGGAGATTGGAGATGAGGCACAAAGCGGAGTGATCCATGCCGAAGCGGATGAGGAAGAGAATGACATTGAGGCGAAAGAAGGAGCCGAGGCGGAGAAGAGCGCAGGTGGGGCAAACACAGCAGCCAACAGGAAGAAAAAGCTTCAGAAAAAGAGGAAAAAGCAGCGCTTACAAGAGCAACAGCACCAGCCCCAGTGAGTGATGCTTTTCGATCAAACATGGCTCCTGTTCCCACTTTTGTCACATTGCGACACACCCATGTCAAGATGGAAAACTTTTGATGAGGAATGGAATTGCACGAAAAAACGGCTCTTTGTTCCGCAACAATGCTACATACAATGGCACTCATCTTGAGCTCAGCTGTGCGTTTAATTGGAAGACGAAGAAATGAAGAACCACTTGTCGATGCTAGGGTCAATAGGAGCAGGAGCCTGAGGGTTGGCCTTAGGTACCTGAGCCACAGCGCCATCGTTTCCACCAACGAAGCCCTTGCTGCCCTGAACGCTAGTGTTGGTGAGGCTGATCTCGCCAGGTTCAGTCTGACCAGAGATGAGACGCTTCCAAGCCTCGTTGCATTCGTGAACGATTTCGGTGGCGTACTTCCTGTTCTTGGCCTCGCCGGAGAAAGCAAACTGGTTCTCGGGCTTGCCGTCGGGGATTTTGTAGATGCGGAACCACTCGTTGGTAGCACGGATCAAGCCGGGAAGGTGACGCTCGACATCCTCAATGTCGTTGAGCTTGGAAGCGAGCGGGTCGTTGATATCGATAACGATGACTTTCCAGTCGGTCTCACCTTCGTCGAGGAGAGCCATGACACCGAGGACCTTGACCTGCTTGATCTGACCAGTGTAGCCGACCTGTTCGCCGATCTCGCACACATCGAGCGGGTCGTTGTCACCCTTAGCCTTGGCGTCGGGGTGGGTGTGGTTAGGGTCCTCCCAAGTTTGGGGGAAAGCGCCGTAGTTCCAGATGTAACCCTTGTGCGGGAAGCAGTTGCGAACGAAGCGCAACTTGCCCTTCTTGGTGTCCTGCTTGAAGCAGTTGAAGCTCTCTTCCTTGGAGATCTCGACTTTGGCGTTGGTCCAGCGGGGGATCTCAACGATCATGTTGAGAATCGTCTTGGACTCGTCGGCGAAGAGGGGGACATCGTGGAAGGGAGAAGCGGGAAGACCGGTCTTGGTGTTTTCGAGGTAGACACGGTAGTCGAGGGTGTTGGGAGAGCCAACGGGGCGAGTCTTGTAGTCCTGAGCAGAAGCCATGGTTGTGAGTTGTGGGGTGGGGGCGATACCGTTGGACAGCTGACGAGCGGTCTGGGATAGTCTACGGATCGATGTGGAAGTGGCACGAACGGGTGACGGCATATACACCTCGTGTGGGGAAAACAGCAGAGGTATATTGATGAGTGGTGTTCAAGAGGGAAGACTGATTGCAAGAAGGCACGGACTGATGTGTTCTTCTCAACTCACGCTGGGCTATCGATCTGTGTGTGCTGTGGTGTTGGCTTTTCTGAACCGGCATCTTCCAATAACACTTTTTGCTTAAAATCCCGCGTTGCCCCGTGCTCTTTCTGGGTCTTTGGCTCTCGTTTCTTCCACCTTCTCCCGATTTGAATTGCTACAGTAGATAGTTACGAAAACTTCGATTCGAGCACGCCTTCGCCCTCGAATTCAAAATTCAAATTCACTTACGCCAGCAGCCCGATTCGGCCTGCATCGTTTTCCCGATCGATAACAGCAAGCCCCTTCCATCTGCCACCGTTGCACTTGTGACATCGTGGCCGCGAGAGTTTATTGTAACCCAGTCGCAGGCGATAAATGGAGCTGCCATCAAGCTTTCCAGTCAGAAAAAAACATGAGATGAATAGGTGATCTCGATTGCAAAGAGTGAAAGGGACGCAATAGTACATCAAACAGTAAACAACCTGTAAAGACAGTATAAAAAGGCGATTATGCGACTGCAAACATGATACCAAAAGGATACGAGAACACAAGTAAGGGCGAATTGGACACCTTCCATCACCAGTATCGAAGGAGGCTTGGAAGCGCTCACCCATACATCTGCCAATCATACTTGACTTCTCCATCCCAAACTTGCCCACACCCTGCGTACTGCCCCGCCTGAAGCGAAACTGTGTCCAGCATCGAACCCTCTCCGCTTCCTCCTGCGTAGATCCCCAGCCTTATCACCTTCGCACTCAATCCGGTCTTTCCTCCTGCACTCGTCCATCCTCCATAAGCTTCCGTGTTCGGATTCCCGCTCCTTACAAAAGCAACCCACCTAGCCTGAACTTCTCTAATCACCCCCGCCACATCCGCTGACACTTTGCTGGGATCCGAAAAGACAAGCTGGATATCATCTTCGTGACATACTCTTCCATCTTGCTCGCAGTAATCGTTGCCTGCATTTGAGGGGTAAGTGATACCCCTTTCAAAGAGTGCGATGTAAGCATTGGGGTATCGGAGGGCATTGAACCAGGTAGGGCAGGTGAACATGCCTTGCGTGAGCACTGTTTCCAAATTCCTACGAAGACTGTCATCAGCACTTGCGTAGACCTGAACTCGTGAGCCAGGTGGAAACGAGGTGTTGGAGGTCATACTATACTGCGCAGCAGAAGATAGGGTCTGAGCTCGACCACCGTTGAACATCTGCTCCAGCAGTTGTTCTCTACCTAGAGCAACGGGGTAGGCGCGAAGCTGTGCAGAAGTAGCACCGGGAGAAGTGGGGAGGAGCATCTGCCCAACCGCAGATCCAGCTTCGTTTTCTACGTTTGTGAAGATGATTGGCTTTCCGCCTGCTGTTGGGTCAGCTTCAAACGGAGAGCCAGTGAGGGAGCCGATGAAGGGACGAAAGCCTTCTGATACAGCGACCGCATCCTCAATGCTCTGTCCTGCTTGCGCGGTTGCCGAGCTTGCGTCCAGGATATCGCTCGCCAAGAGACCGCGCAAACATGCTAGATCGGAGCAGGAGGTTCGATCCATAGCAAACTGGCTAACAGTCTTGCTAGTCGTAAGGGTTTGGGTGCCGAAGTTGGCTGGATCAGAGTGCAAGATAGCCTTACTGAAAAGCGGGGAAGCAGAGGGGCTGTTAAGAAGGGCTCGAATGAGGTGTGCGCCACTGCTCTGTCCTGCGAGAGCAACAGCGTTGGGATCGCCACCGAAAGCAGCAATGTTGTCTTTGATAAAGGACAGGGCTTGGATTGCGTCTCGGATCCCTTGATTGCCTTGCACCTCATTGGGAGAAGATGAGGATTCATCCGTGAACGTGGGCGGTGAGAAGAAGCCGAACATCCCCAAACGGTACTGAATCGTGACGACCAAGATGTTGTTCTGGGTAGCGAGATAGCTGCCGTCTAGCCCAGGAGCTGTTGAGGAGCCGGAGACCAAGCTTCCTCCGTGTACCCATACCAACACTGGCTTCGGGCTCGAAGAACCAGAACTGGGTGAAGGGCGGTAGACGTTGAGATAGAGACAGTCTTCACTGACATTGTTGATGTTGTATCTTGGATCGGGGGTTTGCATGCATGCCTGGGGCAGCTGGGTTGCATCGTATACCCCAGAAGCGTTGAGGGAGGTGAGAGGTCGAGGAGAGGCGAATCGCAAAGAGCCGACCGGCGGCTGGGCGTAGGGAAGTGTGAATCGCTGTGCAGAGTATGAGGTGCTAGTGCCGACTACGGAACCGAGGGGCAGGTTCACTTGGAGAGGATTTGAGGAGGGGCATTTGATGGTCGGGCAGGTAGATGGAAAAGAGACGGGTACAGCTCGGCAATGATGGAGACAGGTTATGAAGCTGCATGCTAGACAGATTAGGGTGTTGAGGAGGGTCATTTTGGGTTGTATGGCGGGAGTTGGGGTGATGTTTTGGAATCGGAGGACATGGGATCGTCTTATATGTCTCAGAGGCTGTAAGAAAGGTCCCGGAAGAGGAAAAGCAAGAACAAAGGGAAGCGACTGTCTCAGCAGCGGGTATTGTGGTGCCGAGACTGGGGTGCAGAGACGATGCATGTCGATCCCCACCACACGTCGTGTACCGCTCCAAACGCGCTCTGCCCTCGAGCTTGACACAACTCAGCCTTCATTCGAGCTTGACCGACGCCAGCGTCCTCGTCGACTGCCTCCTGGATCCTGTGAGCCCGCATTCGGCTCAACGAGGCCGACCTTGTCTAAGCTCAAGCACAAAGGGTCTTGCACCTTCCCTTTGTCGTCCACGCCAGCGCTCTTTTGCAGCATCTCGGACGCAGGCATCGGCACGGCTAAGGGTCCAAGCGCTGCATCACATCCGTATGATGTCACAAAGGAGTTGACCGACATTCGCTTCGCTCGTGTCTTCCTATGTGGGTTCAACGCCACCAACACAAGCATGAAACGAAGGAGAACAAAGGGTGGTTGCCATGTGGCGGAAATAAATTTCCCGACGCGTGGTTGCAGCTGCAGTCAAGATTCATGCGTTCCCTTTGTTCGTGTCAAAGTCGATCAACCATATCAGCTGGAACAAAGGGCACAATGATGGTTTCGAGAAGATTTGTGTTCAAGGTCCGTTGCAGCGCAGCAAGCGCGCCAGCAAACGATGCCGCCACTTTTGATGCGTCTAGAAGTAGCGCTTATCAACTCCGCGCTGGATCTTGCATCGGCTTACGGTGTCCGCCAAGCCGGTAGCAAGCAAGGAGGTGCGAGTCCGAAGTACTGGCAAGCAGCGGGTGCTATTGAAAAGTTCTCATGGAAACAGATTCACGGAAGATGATCAGACCCTGAATGGTCTACGATTGTTCCACATTGCGATAGGTAGACAAAGGGGTCGGCATGAGCTGCGTGTTCTTCATTCTGCTGACGAAAGCCCGGCGAGACCAGCACTCTCCTTTCTTGCAAGCGTGATCACAGACAGAGCAAACACAGCCTCAGACCGCACACAAGTCTCCTTCTCCAACAGATCGCATTCCGCTCATCCTCAATCTTGAAGTCACAGTTGTGACTCAATCCTCAGACCTCACCAAAATCTCCATGACCAGTAGACTTCGCATGCTCCACAGCCTCCTTCTCCCCCGTCAGTCCTTTCCCACACGTCTTGCACTTCAGACTGAAGTTCGCTGTATCCGTGTAGTACCTTCGCTTCTTCAACTCTTTGACCAACTCCTTTGCTGCTTGAAGAATCTCATCCTCCTCTTCTGGCAGACCCATTGCTTTGAGGTTTGGAAAGATGGTGGTTCCTTCCCCGCTTCCCTCCTTGAGCTCCAATGCGTCGTAGTGAATACCACTATAGATTACTATACCACGATTCTCATACCCCATATCCTCCCCAAACCTATGCACTGTCCCCGTCGCGACATCAATCGAGTCGATTTCGACGCCAAAGTGCTTGGAGAGGATGGAAAGTTCGATTGCTCCACCCCAAGTCTGAGACGAAGTGATGCGGGAAATGTAGCTTTCTCGGGGCTGGCCAAGGACAATATCTGGGTACGAATCTGGGTCGGATCGGATGGAAGAGGCGACGGTCTGGCGAAGGTCGCTGCAGGTAGATACTGAAAGTTGGTGTGAGAAGAGGTAGCCAATTGAGTTGAAGAGGCAAGAGTTGTCGTCTGGTACCACCTTCAGCGATAGAGAGCCTTGTGAGGAACGGAGTGGGATTGAAACACTGCCGTCGGTCACTTTTGTCGATGCAGATGCTGAGGAAGACGAAGGGGGTGGTTGTCGGGCAGTGAGGTTATCTTGTAAAGTCCTGACACCAAGGCCTGAGGAGCGAAGACCGGTAGCAGTTGAGATGTTCGGTTTGGGTCCACCCATTGCTCCGAACGATGATGTTGTGCCGTATGACGCGGAAGATGAAGAAGATGCAGGAGCAGCGGCGGGTGCAGTGCCTGCTCGACGAGCAACAATCACTTGCTCTCCCCTCTTTATTCCTATACCATCTGAGTTCAGTAGCGCATCGGGAGATATTGAGGTAAGGGAGAGAGCTTTGGGCGGGTAGCCAATCTTGAGCTCTTGATCGGATGCTGAGATGCCAGACTGTTGCTCGATGTAGGTCTGAAGTGCCGAGAGTGTGGTGGAGGCGTCGTCGACCTGGAACGAGGAAGTTCCTTGAGGGTGGCGGATTCTGATCATGGCGTGAGAGCAGAAAAGTGAAAGGTCAATGATGCTTTCGAGGGTGGGATGATGTCGAACGACAAGTGAGGTGAGTGTTGGCTCGCACAAGGAAAGGGTGATGGCGTGGAAGGTGTTGGTCTTTTCGGCTCGCAAGCCTCCACCTGCATGCAACATGGCGTTGACGCACCCTTGCAGCCGCGGAAAGTGCGGGAACCTAACAAAACGCAAGCATTCGTCGAATCTTGTCACACAGCGGTCTCCCCTCATACCAATTGAGATTCATCAAAGTCGATTGTCAGGTCAAGCTTCGGTCGCACAGCAGCAGCGACTAGTTCACAGATCGAGCATACAGTGAGTTGATAGCATTGCATTGAAAAGAATGTGAAGCGAAAGTATAGACAGAGCATGCGAATTGTCTAGAGACGTCCCCTTCATGGGCCACCTCATTGTTGACATTTTTTCTTCTTTCCTACCTCTTACGAGCTGGCGCTGAAGCCAGCAACCTGGCCACTCTTCATTGTGACCGAGCCGCGAAGAGTAAGGTCAGACTCGCGCGAGCTCTTACCGACCCAGATCTTGTACTCACCATCAACGACGTCGAACTTCTGCTTGACGACGTCCCAGATGGAGAAGTCACGTTTGGTGAGCTTGAAGGTAGCCTGCTTAGCCTCACCAGGCTGGAGATTCTTGACCTTGTCGAAACCACGGAGCTGCTTGATAGGTGCATCCGCAGCCTCGGGGTAGCCGATGTAAAGTTGAGCAGTCTCGTGACCTTCCCTGCCACCGACGTTCTGAACATCAGCGGTGACCTCAACAAGATACTGGAACAAGCTGCCGGATCCACCAGGAGCCTTGTCACCGCCCTGGGTAGCCTTGACTTCGGTAGGAGCGTAGCAGTTGTCAGCAGACTTCTGAAACTGGAGGTTCGAGTAGCTGTAGTTGGTGTACGAGATACCGTGTCCGAAGGGGATGAGGGGCTTGAGACCCATCTTATCCCAAGCACGGTAGTCGATGTAAAGACCTTCAGTGAAGTCGACCTGAGGGTCACTGGCGGGGCTGCCGACGATCTTGGGGTAGTGTACAGCGTCTTCGTTGGAGAGAACCGAGTAGGGCATCTTTCCGGAGGGGTTGACGTCACCGTAGAGCACACGAGCGAGCGAAGAACCAGACTCCTGACCGGGCAAGTGAGGAAGGACAAGCGCAGTGATGTTGGGGTGGTCGAACCAGTCGCTCATGAGAACGGGGCCGACAGTGTGCATGACGACGATGGTGTTGTTACTCTGCGAAGCGACGAGCTTGATGAGCTCATCGCCTTCAGCGTCGAGGCGGAGGGTGTGTCGGTCGCTGTCCTCACCAGACCTTGCCTGAACGAAGACGATGGAAGCATCGGCAAGACCAGCATTCTGCTTGATGAGCTTCTGATTCTGAGCATCACCGACATCGTTGAGGTTGTTGAGGACGGCACCGTGATTCACCTTGGCAACCTCAGAGATGCCAGCAAGAGGGTCAATGAGGTACGGGAAGAAACCAGCACCGGAACCCCAGCCGACAGCCTGAGTACCGTTCGAAGTAGCATTAGCAGGGCAGAGCTGCGAGCCAAGACCGATCCAGTCCTGGCAAGCGTTGATACCGTAAGGGTTGGGGCCAGCGTCGCTGCCAAACACAGCGACACGAGCCTTCTTGTTGAGGGGAAGACCAAGGCCGAAGTTGGTGTTGCCCTGGGGACCAGCCTTCTTGGAAGGCTTGTTGTAGATGGGGGTGACGGCCTCCTCGCCGATCTGCTTGACGATCTTCCAGTGGTCGCCCTGAACGTTGCGGTGCTCGTTAACGACAGAGCCGTTGAAGATGGTGTTCTGGTAGCCGTCCTTGTAGCTGACAGTGGGGTAGGCGTTGTCCTGACCGCGGAGGTACCACTGGGCGAGGAGACGAACGATACCGTCATCGATACGCTCAATCTTGATCTCGCCATCGTTGAGGGAGCGGACGAGATCCTTTCCACCAACGAGGTTCTTGTAACCACCGGTCATGCCACCAGGCATGACGACGTCGGAACCACCGTTGTAGGTGTTGGAGGTGTTGAAGGCAGCCGACCAGTCAGTGACGACGAAGCCTTGGAAGTCGAGTTCCTCCTTGAGGATGGTGTTGAGCACAGCCGAGTTCTCGCAACCCTGGGTGGAGTTGATCCTGTTGTAGACACACATGATGGCACCAGATCCGGCTCGGACGGCGTTCATGAAGGGCCAGAGGTAGAGCTCGTGCAAGGTACGGTCATCCACGTTAGCACTGTAGGTGAGGTAGGTGTTGTTATTGGGGTTGAGGGTAAAGGGGTCCGAGGCAGCGTAGAGCTGACGGTAGGTCTCCTGCTCGTAAGCGAGGAAGTGCTTGGCGGTGGCAATAACACCAGCAGACTGAGTACCAGCAACAGTGTAGTATGAAGCCTCGCCGTGGAGGTACGGGTCGGGACCGAAGCCTTCCCAGTTACGGCCCTGGAAAGGACTGCGGCCGAGAGGACCGCCAGTGACGGGACCCAGGTGGACGTTGACACCCTTCGCCTTGAACTCAGAACCAAGCGCAGCAGCACGCTGGTAGATCAGGTCACGATCCCAAGTGGCAGCCGAAGCGACACCAGAGGGGAAGACGGTGACAAAGTCGGAGGCACGGAAACCGGCGGGACCATCCTGGAAACAAAGCTCAGGGATTCCGAAACGGTCGACACGGCCGAGGGTACCTTCGCAGCGACCACCAACGATACCGGCGGTAAGGTTGACCTTCTCTTCGAGGGTGAGCTGACCAACGACGCTACGAGCCTTCTCGACGGCCCACTCCCAGCCACCGTTACCAGTGACAGGGTGGAAGGGGCTGTTCAGGTCGGCGAATTCGGGACCTCCACGGTAGAAGGTGCCAGCGAGGGGAGCAGTGGCAAGAGCAGAGTTGGCGTCGGAGCTAATGTTCCAGTTGAGCGATGCGGACTCGGTCTCGTTGATGGCTTCGGACTGACGAGTATAGAAGAGCATGTTGAGGTGCTCGAGCGAAGCGGCCTGTGCCGTGAGCACATTGGCCGCGTAGATGCTGAGCACCAACAAGGATCTGACGCCTGCCTTCATGTTGTCGGTAAGGGCTGCAGTCTTGAAGTCTATCGAGAGGTTTGTTCACCGAAGGATCCGGCGGTACGAAACTGGGAGTTCGATGTCAGATTTACGCGATGACAGCAGCTGAATGAATGGAATCGAAGTGGGCGCTTGGGCCACTTGGAAGGTGGTTCGTCTATGTAGGGATGCTGGACGCCGGAAAGGAGGGAGAGAGAGCAGAAACACTGCAGTGATGGAGAGGAGGGAAAGGAATGACTTGATGTGACGTTTGACAGTCCCGTGTGTTAGGCGGAGTCGTGAACGTACTTATACAAAGTCTTGAGCTGATGCTGTTAGAATGGTCAAGGAAAGGGCATAAGTGGCCGAAGCGTTGATGTGGGGTAGCAAAAGACCCTTTGGCGATCCGTGAGCTGCTGCGACGAAATGGTATATGGGCAGGCAGACGCCGGTGCAGTAGCTTTGTCTCAGTATGATGAACTCCCTGCTTTTTTCAGTTGGTTGCAAACGAGAAGATGATGGTCCGTGACATCTGAAGCTCAAGGTCACCGGCTGGTCTTGGCATAGTCGCAACCAACTTTGTTCGCTTGTACGTGTATCCAGGGCAGAGCTTCTCATGTTCCTTTGGAGAAAAGTTGCGAGCCAAGACGACCGGCCACGGCAATGTAAAGTCAATGCATGCTGAGACCTTCTTCGTTCTCACCTGCCTTTCTTGGCAACAAGGCTCCCATTAGCCAGCTTCTGGAGTGGTTCGGATTCATCACTGGTCAGCGTCGATGATCAACAAGCAAGCAAGCTAAGATAAGGAACGCTCAAGAAGAAAGTGGGTGTGTGAGGGAGTTGACTGTGCGAGCAATCATGCGTTTGTTTTCTTTTTTTGTGGAGGAGTACAAGTTCGCATGAGAAGACTGAGCCATTCTGCGTTGCTTCTTCGGCAGAATAGTCGGAGCACGTACCGGTGACCTTCCAAAGGATCGCCGGTCGAAGATCTCTTCAGGAGCATTGTTAGAAGTGGCAGCAAAGGCGTGGGACACGATGAGCTCGCCTAGGGGGAGAAGCAGCCGCGAGAGAGGTGGGGGAGATGATCAGAGATTTCCGAAACGAGGGATAGCACAAAGTCTCAGTGCGGAAGGCAAGACGCCGGAAACAAATGCACAGAATCGTCGTTGCGCTTGTTTGAGGGGGAACAGAGACAGAGGAGTTTGAACTATAGCTGTCAGAAGGCACTGTTGACACCGCCGGGCACTGAAGTGTTCTTTTGTTTCGAAGGCGGCTGTGCGACCATCGAACCGCTCACCGCGGCGGCATAGAGAGAAACTGAAGGCAGAAAATTGAGGGAAAAGATCGTCATGAAATGTGGGGGCCCATTTTGGGAAAAGTGAAAGAATTGCGGAGCGGAATGCAGCGGTCGAGTTCCGAGTTGACCGGTGACGATGGTTTGAGCCAGGCTGAAGCCATCGCAGCGGCATCAGCAGCAGTATCAGCAGTATCAGGCGTGAGCGCGCTCATTGTGTGTGGCATGATCGTAGCGAGCTTCCTGATTTGCAGCTCGCTTAAGCTTTTTCTCTCCATCTTAGACCTCGCAGTCCATCCCCCACTCCTTTCGTTACTTACTCTTCTAGCTCGAGCTGCAGCTCTTTGGCCGAGAGACTTTGCGGCACAGAGGCCGTCTCCTGATCGTCTCACCCTGCTATCATGATGGTCGTTCTCAACTCGATAGGTGGCCATGCGAGGCGGCATCGTTGGAAAAGGGGTCAGATCGGGCCGGCCACGGAATCAAAGGGTCTGTATCAGCCACAAAACTTGAGGAAGTCACTTCTCAGGCGTCTGCACATGGAGAACTGGGACCGTCTGGTCTTGTTGCTTTCCAGTCGCTTTCTGAACACACGCTGTAAACTTCGCTAGAGAGAGGAACAACGCAATGCGTGAAGCTGACTGAGTGCGAAGGAGTGATTGACAGGTGTCACAGAGTCGGCTTCATTAAAAAATGACAAAATCAGTTGCGGAAAAGAAAAAGAAAAAGAAAATTGGGGTGTCGAAATTCACGAGAAAATTTGGCTGACAGAAGCTCAGCGACAGTTTGTATCAGAGCTTCAGCAAAGCCACCGCACAGCTTTACAACGCCTCTGAAGTCAGACGATCCAGTCACACGAGCTGAAAACGCATCCTTCAGCCACTGTATTGCTGACATTGAGTAATCGCGTGGAGCTTTTCCGAGCTATTGCAAGCGAGAAAGAGGGTGTCACCACGCGATGGCATGATCAAGATGTCTTTGGCGAAAGATGTTGGCTCAGCCTGGCAATCTTCGGTGCCCCACACGGACAATGTCACTCGAGAGGATCAAGATCAGGACTTCGGAGCGTTGATCCAAAGGTCCCTGTTGTGCTCATTGGATCGTTGCTCGAGTATAGGCTAAACAGACATCAGCAGAGGACGAGCTTTGCAGCCTCCGCCACCGCTCCTCATTGGTTGAGGCGGACAAAGCAGGACAAAAGCGGGTCTATGAGGTGGCCTGGCGACCCTCTGAGCCCTGAATCCCCAGAAGGGTCCCCACACCTTGATCTCTCCGTTGGTACAGTCCCACATCTTGGAAGGTCGAGAACCCTGCGGGTGCTTTTTCGCCGCTGGTGAGAAGGTTGAGTCGGTGCTGCATGATTGGACGACTCGCAATAGGACATACGGACGGGCCAACCTCGCCTGGACTGAGAGCGGTGAATTTGCTGCTCAGGAACGGCTCGTATGGAGTCAGGGTCAGAAACAGGGTCAAAGTGAGGGTCTGGGTTGGGACTTGGATCAGAATCAAGGCCAAATCAGGCCAGCGTCGCCGGTTGTTTTGGTTGAGAAGCAGCATACTGAAGACCTCAAGGGATCGATCAACAGTCTAACGCTGTATCACATGTTCCCATGCTACTGGAATCGGAGCTCATTTGAGGCTCGCTGACCCCGCCAGGAAGGCCGTTGCATAGGGAGGGACAATCACTGTGATGAATCAGGTTGGACAGCCTACGGAACGGGGAATGAAACTGGATGCGCGGGTCAGCCTGCCGCTGACGAAGGTGGCGACGCTTACTTCAGTAGTCATTGGGCGACAGTAGCAGCGCGTGAGGTGGCTATACTCTTCGGAGACGAGAAGTCGATGGTGTGCTAGCTCAGGAACGAATGCTTCCGAGATCTTTGGCGAGTCACGGATGTTCTCTCGTGACTGCCCTTAGCCATGCGGCATCTGATCGAGACCATGCCTCCATAGAGCAGCGTCAGTATGCGTCGCGAGACACTGTGTGATCAACAGCAAAAGTGGGCAAGACCATGTGCCTGACGGATCAGAGGCTGCTCGAGAGGCTGCTCGGCTGGCTTGTAGCATACGGATGTTGACGTTGCAGAGGAAGGGTCCCGACTTCGGTGTCTGCAAAGCATAGGGTTCCTTGCTCCTGTCTCGTGCGAGACTGGGTAAGACAGAAAGGAGAGACCGGCAACGTCGAAGCAGTTGCCTTCCTCTGTCGGCTCGCAGAGGAATCAAAGGTGCCGATTGAGGGGTGGAAAAGTCAGCAGGGCTGGATCACCAGGATGGTGGCTTGGTAGCGCGCAAGACAATAGCAAAGCAAGCGAGAAGGACAAGCGAAGGATCCTCTGGGCGGCAATTGTCAAAGAATCGCGTTCAAGAGACTGAAGCTACAATGCGTTTAATTGAAGGGCGGGGTTGTCGGTCGTGATGCACAAAGAGCGGGCAAGGCAGTGAAAGCATCGAGAGGTGTTGTGGACCGGCGACGCTGCCCCGATCTGAGCTTGTGGTCAAGGAGTGCTTACGAGACTGAATGTTTGTGAGGGCAAGGGAAAAATGTGCAAACCGGCAACCTTGAAAGACGTCTGGTCTGAAGATGGGGACGCGTGAATGGTTCTGTTTGCAACTCCGCGGCGAAGACTGCAGCCAGCCAGCTTTGACAAGCATACAGCGTGCATCGTGTGCTGCGCAGCCAGCCAGATGGCGGGGAAAGCGGGGCCCATAAGCCGAAGTCATGTCCTCACGCTCTGCTTCAAAGCGGAGCTGCCTCGCTCGCTTCTGCGGGAGGATGGCCTTGGAATTCGGGTTCTATAGACGTTCCTGAGAACATGGCGAATTGCGTTCGACAATCAAGGAGTAGCAGAGTGTGAAACTTGGACCCTTTCCGTGAGCGGTAAAAGTGGGGAATTAGGTTCCAAAGGGCCCGAGATTTGCGGAAAGCGGAGTACGAAAAGAATGTGTACTGAGACGTCAGACTGTCAATCCAGCCCGCATCTTGCTGCAGCCAACAAAGCACAGACCGAGCCTGCGTGTAGAATTCATCAACGAGCAGTATCGAATGCAGTCAGGAAGCAAGGAAGGAAGGGCCAGACTAACAGTATTTGTATTTCGTCTTGACCAAGTTCGGTGATCAATACCTCGTGAGGTGATATAGTCTTAGCAGGAGCTTTGGTGAGGCATGTTGTGGGCTTAGAAGTACCGCTGGCTTACCTCCGTCAAGCGGAGGCTGGTGACGTTGGGTCAGCAACACTGACTTGACCACATGGTCGGTCAACTATCCATCCAAAAGAAGCCTGGGGCTACTTGCATCTGCAAAGGCGATGCTCTGTTGGTCCAAGAAGCTTGAATCTCACCAGCCTGGGTTCTGCAAAGCAACGAAAGGTGTTTCGCTCGTATCTGACCCGAAGAGCAAGATATCGGATGATGCAAGATGTCGACCAGAAGGGTTCTAGCCTGATATTCTTTCTTAATGCGAACAGCGTAGTCTCAAAGTCTGACGGTGACCATAGCGATGCTGTGAGCAGTGCTGGAAGTGCCAAGCCTGAGATCGGCCAAGTCGACGAGCGCTGCTCACGCTGTGATGGTAAGGAGAGATGATGTGATCTCCAGACAAGCGCCGCTCTGCTCCTCTCTGCCGTCGTTGTATTCCCTGCACTCAGCCACAGTCTAAGATGCCAAGCGAGTGTAAAAGCCGCACAAGCCGCTGCATCACGAGGGCAAGGTACAGTACGGTACAGCTTTACGGAAAGCGAAGCCCGCGGAATCCGTCAAAGTGGTGGTTTTGAGCGGGGTCCTCAATGCATCAAACGTGGCTTGTCGATAGACCGGCGACACTGTCGTTTGCTCTTCTTGCGAGGCGCTCACGAATGATGGCAGACAATGGCTGCGCTCAAGAGAGAAGGGTGTAGTTAAAATGCGGAGGAAGTGGAGCACCGCAAAAATTGAAAAGAAATCGACAGGAAAGAAAAAAAAAAAAAAAAAAAAGGCAGAAAATGGAGGGAATACAGTAATCACGGGGTTAACTGCTGTTTGACACTCTGAATAATCTCGGCTAAGCCCCGCTCTTCCATCCACGCTGCTTCGGCTTCGCTTCATACAAAGACATTCATGACCAACGTCGCCGACTCTCGACTGCCCGGCGACCTTGCCGCGCTATGCTGTGATTTGCTCTTGACCAAATCTCGATCGACTCTCAAGAATCGCATCGTGACCTGCTTCTCGGCATTTTCTTGGCCCTTCTTCACTTCTTTGCATGCAAAATAAGGCGATGTCCGGGGTTGAGCATAAGCGGCTTCTGAAATTGGCTCTTTTTGCCCTTGCCATGCTGTTCAACCATCCAACGTCGCCGGTCCATCTCGATCCGAGCCAGCTCAGCTTGGATCTCGCCCTTTCTCCAATCAAACCGGCATCTCTTCTAAGCTGGCCCGTCCACCGTCGCGATCTGGAGTTGCACGCACAAACAGGCAAGCGTCGCCTTGGATGCGATTGATGACTGCTTCTCGTGGTGCCGGTTTCCGTTCTTCAATGGGATTTCTCTGTGTAGGTTTAGACGCGCGGCTGTCCCCTCATCATGGCTTACCTTCATCCCGGCTGTATCCTATTGACAGGGCGGAAGAGGCGTTGTTCACTTGAGCTTGTGTCGTTGGACCGGGTTTGTCTCGCCGTTGCCGTCCCTCCTTTCGGTGATTTATTTGATTTTTATTTGATTCTACTGTATTTCTCTTTTTGCTTTCTCTTTGTCCTGAGCCAGTGCTCGTCGATTCGAGTGACAGCTTGTCATACGTCCCGCCTTGGTCCGCTACCTGTCAGGTCGTTTCAACACCGTTCACAGTCGAACGCACATGAGGACAACAAGAAAGGGACATGCGAACCAAGACAAATAAGGGTTCAAAGGAGGGAGAGACAGGTTGCAAAGCGATCTCGCTCGCTTGCACAGCGCTTTGTGGGGTGGGTCTCAAAGCTCGTGCTCATGCAGCCTCTAAACGCTCTTTTCGTGTTCCTTGTCTCTCTCTTTTTTTTCTCATTTCTTTTGTGTCTTGGGTGTCGAGCAAGGGACGGCTTTCTCAGACTCCGACCATTGTACTGCGCATTTACCCTCTCCCGACTCTCTCCCTTGCCTTTCTTGACATCCCTTCGCTCCTCTGTTCAGATGCTCAAGTTCGGCTAACTCGCCGTTCTCTCTTGCACACTGCTTCAGGCACACCGTCGACCTCCCATCCTTACTGAGCATTGATCCGCCGCCTCATCTGCCCCGCAAACAGTCAAGCCTCCTCTCGTCGTGGCTCCCAGCGTGTGTTATAGGGTTTATTGGCTATACTTTGACGCCTGTCGGAAAGGGAAGCGCAAAAAGTAGAAATACTCGCCATCCCCACACATCCCTCATTGCCGTCTATTCCCCACTTGTGTTCCGTCCCCATCCTCCTTCTCTTTTCTCCTCCTTCCTCCTCCTCCTCAAGAAACACCATGGTCGCCACAATCGGCACAAGCGGCGGCGCCAACGCCGGCGTCGCCCAGGCCCTCGCCAACCACCGTCTCTCCATGGTCGGTGCCACCGGTTCCAAGGGTCTCATCAAGAACGCCCGTACCTTTGCCATCGCCGTGTTCGCATCCATGGGTGGTCTCATCTACGGCTACAATCAGGGTATGTTCGGTCAGATTCTGAGCATGCACTCCTTCTCTGAGGCCAGTGGGGTCAAGGGTATCGACAACCCTACCCTCTTCGGTTTCCTTACCGCCATTCTCGAGCTCGGTGCTTGGGTCGGTGTGCTCATGAACGGTTACGTCTCCGATGCCGTCGGCCGTAAGAAGTGTGTCGTCTTTGGTGTCTCTTGGTTTATCCTCGGTGTTATTATCCAGGCTTGCACTCGCGGCGGCTCTTACGACTACATTCTCGCCGGCCGATCCATCACTGGTGTCGGTATCGGATCCCTTTCCATGATCGTCCCTCTTTACAACGCCGAGCTTGCTCCCCCCGAGATTCGAGGTTCGCTCGTCGCTCTTCAGCAGGTAAGTTCAAAGCACCAGATTCGTTTCTTTCCTTGACAGCAGCGCTTTGGCTATCATGCCCGTCATCCCCATTCTTTCGTCTTCATTGGGTCGCGGACAATGGACGCTTTGGCCTCGTCGCCTCCGCAATTGCGCTCTATTTTTTTATTTATTTTTTCATTTTCCTTTTTTTAATTCACGTCAAACACTGCTGACACCCATCAATTTTCAACGCAGCTTGCTATCGTCTTCGGCATTATGATCTCATACTGGCTCACCTATGGAACACAGTATATCGGTGGAACCGGCGCTGGCCAAAGCCGTGCTGCTTGGTTGGCCCCCACCACCATCCAGCTTGCTCCTGCCGTGATCCTTGCTGTCGGTATCTTCTGGCTTCCCGAGTCGCCTCGTTGGCTTATCAACGAGGGCCGCGAACAGGAGTCCCTCTCCGTCATCGCTGGCCTTCGTCGTCTTCCCGAGGACGACCTTCTCGTTCAGTTGGAGTTCCTTGAGGTCAAGGCTCAGAAGCTCTTTGAAGACCGTATCTCGGCTCACGACCACCCCAACCTCCAGGACGGCTCGCGAAGCAGCAATTTCAAGCTCGGTCTTGCCCAGTACAAGTCTCTCGTCGCCAACCCTGCCAACCTGCGCCGCACGTTGGTCGCGATAATCACTATGACGTTTCAGCAATGGTCGGGCGTCAACTTCATCTTATACTACGCCCCCTTCATCTTCCAACAGATCGGTCTCGACGGCGGCTCCATCTCGCTTCTTGCCTCTGGTGTCGTCGGTGTCGTCGGTGTCGTCATGTTCCTCGCCACCATCCCTGCCGTTCACTACATCGATACCTGGGGCCGTAAGCCTATCTTGATCGCCGGTACAGTAGTCATGGGTATCTGCCACTTTGTCGTCGCTGTCATCATTGCTACTTGCCGTGACAACTGGCCTGCCCACAAGGCTGCCGGCTGGGTCGCTTGCTCCTTCATCTGGATCTTCGCCATGGCGTTTGGAATATCATGGGGACCTGGGGCTTGGGTGCTGATGAGGACCCCCATGGCCTCAGGCCATGGCACTATCCACCGCCTTCAGAGGAGCAACAAACAGCACACTTTACAACATCACATTGGCAAGCCACACGCAGAGGGCGGCGGATGCGCTGGCGATCCAAGGCAAATAATTTTTATTTATTCTTTATTTTTGCACAGTAGCGCATGTGCGACTGGAAGAAAAAGCGGGATTTGAATTTCGCATGAATTTCATGCATGAGAGTGCCTGTCAACGTCAAAAAACGCTACGTGAAAAAAAAAAAAAAAAAAAAAAGGGGGGATGGCAGTCGCAGCGCGTAGTGTATGGTCGCTCCAAGGGACCACTTGAGCTTCGGGGTGCTCATCGTATCCTTTCACATCCGGATTCTCTTCTGTGTCGCTTCCGTGTGTCTTTGCAATTCGAAAAACGCAGGCGACCGAGATCTCGGCGTGTGCAGGGTCCACTACGCCGCCGCACACTCTGTAGCATACATCCGGACCTGTCTGCACCCGTGCCGTTCGCAGGCCGTTCCTTGTGCAATCGATTCCTCTATTGAAACGCTCGCTCTCAGAAAGGCGGATTTGTGGGCGGATTTGTGAGCGGACCAAAGGAAACACAGTGTCACTGAACGAACAGCGGTCGAGGCTAGGCTCGTGCGGGCTCATCGCGGCGCAACATGTTTGCGGCAGCACAGCAGCAATAGAGTCTGTTTCGATCGAGCTGCAGGAAGATAGTGCGTGTTCATTGCGAATGCGAATGCTGAGACTATATGCTCACCGGATTGCACCGGCTGATCCTGTAGACACACTCGTCGTTGCTTTGGCGTTCGTGGAGTCCCTCCATCCTATCTTTTCCCACTCCCATCTGTCTCCTCAACACCTTCCCGTTCCTCATCACCTTCATCGATACAATTCGATTCGATCTCTTCATGATGCCAGGCAAGAGCCCGCGCAAAACCCGTGTGTCTGTGGGTCAAGACAAAGGCAGCACGCACGATAGAGCTGCACAAGAGACGCTCAATGTCCTCTCTCGTCCTCCCAATCAGGTCTCGTTGCGCCAGGGACACAACCGGAATGCTTTCGACGACACCTTGAACTTGCTCAGCCGTATCGGACAGTCCATGCCGCAGCTGGAGACCGCCATCGACAAAAACGACGTCCCCAACTTCTCGAGCGCTGTCCTCGCCAGTACCATGCGTTCGTACAAGCACTACCTCGAGTATGTGACGCTTCGAGAGCATCTGGACACGCACTCCTCACGCCCGGAAGAAGAAGCCTTTGCTGCCGCCAAGAAGCGAATGGACAGTGCAATCAAGGATGGAGAAAAGCATGCGCTGCTTCACAACCCCAACATATGGGTCCTATACCTGCACCTGTTTGCTCTTTCTGGCCATGAAAGGATCAACGAAGAAACCGTCGCTCACACCAATGTTCGAGCCAAAGAAGTTGGGTCTTTGCCATTCCTTCGTTCCATCAACGCAGCCAGTCCTCAAGAGGAACACGACGATGAGCAAGTCGACGAACCACCTTTTTTCGGCGCAGAGCAGCTGGCCGAACTTAGGAGCGCTTTCTCTATGGAAGACTGCGACGCCGAAGACTCGATCGAAGAGGAGCAGCTTCGTTTGAACGACGACGACGTCGACGAGCAGCTTCCTCTGGCAGACGACAGCGGCGACAATTCCTTCGATCGCACTCCAGACGAGCCTCTCAACGAATCGGACCTCAAGATTGTCGAAGGTCTTCCTCCTCCCCCACCCGACTCACGCCCGCTCGCTCTCGGCACAATCAAGAGCAAGTTTGAAGATGTTCTTCGTCAATTGAAGTTATTCAAGATTCATATTGACAAGGACGTGCGTGAGACTGTTCTCAGGATCATCAAGCACTTGGCTCGGCAGCGTAGCTTCTACCCCACTGGAAGACTGCGCAAGGAATGGGTCGGCGATGCCACCGTCTCCAAGCTTTTGGCCGCCGTTTGGAACGTCGCTGGGCAGGAAAACACTCCGTTGGGGTCTCGCTCGGTTCAAAACCTCTTGTCGATTCAGACAATGATCATGCTTTTGGACGACTGTGGTCCTCGAGTGACTTCTTGGCTCGATTGCAACAAGATCGGTCCCAACGAATCCCACCGCTTTCTCAGGTGGTCGATGGTTGCGATTCGGTTTCTGGGCTATTCGGACACAGACGGTAGCCCAGACTTTTATATAAATCTCGATAGCAACACAAGCAAGCACGCCGGTCGCAAAGGCGATGCTTCCTTTCACGTCAACACGGTGGAAACGGACCGGAGCAAGCTGCGAAGCAGAGACATCGTCCTGTCTTTTGTCGCTCTTGCCATTTCTCAAGAGGTCATGTCTGTGGATCTTTGTCGGATCTTCACAGACAAAAAGCTCGGAGCGTCGCTGCTCAAAAGCGGCAAAGGGTTCTTCGAGTTTCGTTGCGACAGCGGTGCTTCGAATGCCCCTGTCTTCATTCATGGCCGGATCGACCGTCGCACGCTCAACGAGGTCCCTCCGAAGAAGAAATCCGCTCACTGCGCTCCCTCAGACCGTTCCGCCTGGGGTAAGCATCACAGAGCCATGACCACTCGCAATCTCAATCGTGTGCTCAGTGTGCTTTCTACGCAGCTTTCGTTGGAGGTCCATGTCACTTCTCGTGTGTTTCGGACCTCGTTCGCACTCAAGACGCTCGGCGACGGCGCTATTCCCGACTGGAAGGTCTCACACCGGATGGGACACTTCTGCGGTGAGAAAGGCTTGGCAAGAAAGGTGTATGCGCCGACGTTGGCGCCGAATCAAACAACGAGGACGTCTGGCGACGCCGCCGTTTCAGAGGCCGTGCAGAATAATGGCGCAATCGCCAGCCTGCCAAACGTGGACAGCATCGACGCTGGTTCACTCAACGAAGCGAGGGTCTGCATCGATCGCTTTTACGATGCAATGAAGAAATATATCATTGACTCAAACAGTCGGCCTGTCACTCACCTGGCAAAAAAAATTGTCCACACCTTCGCTCAATTCAATGGTGGTGTGCAAGTTGGCTTCAAGCAATCTCTTTCCGCCCTCCTCGCCCTCACGAGCAGCAACGTGACCGCAGTCTGGTCTTCAGTGGCTGAAGAGGAGCACCCGTTCGACTCCGTCGCTATCTCGGGTGACGGAGACAAAGGCATCATCGAGTGGTTGCTCAAAGGCGGTCCTTACCTCTGCCCCTCGTGCAACGATTCCCGACATCTCGACAAGACGATGTCAGGCAATCGACTCAACAACGGAGCGTTCTTCGACGTTTTCAATGAGTGTCTGCGCTCTCGCTTCAAGAAGTTCTGCTATTGCATATGCAATGGTATCGTTCCGGAGAGCGATTTGAAACACTTTTTTGCCTGTCTTCGAGCTCACTTTGCTCAGCAGACCGAGAACGGTGGCACTTTGTTGACCACACTCGAAAACAGAACGTTGCACCTCTGGCGGTCGACAAAGCACCACGTTTGTCCGATCCGCACTTGCACAGACCCAGAGTGGAGGACAAAGGAGGAAAACAAGTTTCTCATGTGCATCGCGCTCGTTGAGCATGCCCGGTCGAAGGACAGCCCCGAGGACGGTGCTGGACTCATTCCGATCTTCAAAAAGGAATCGAGACTGCTGTACCACATTGGTGCACACTTCTTTAAGTTTGAAGTCGTCTCAGATAGCGTCAGGATTCATGTGCGAGTTCCGGTGGACGACAAGCATGTCAAATGCGCTGTTGAAGGGTGCAAGTGACAGATTGCGAGGTGCGATGGTGAAGCTGGAAATTTCATTGCACACATTGTCAATGAACACAGACTTCCTATTCTCAGGTACGGGGACGGTACTTTTGTCGAAGAGATCAAGGCCGGCGAGGAAACGGCGTTGAAAGACCTAAAGCCGTACATCACTTCACTCGCCGAAGTCGCCAAAGGGGTCTCTGTGAATCTGGCCGACGGCGTTCACGCTGAAGTCATTTTTACGCAACGATGAAACCCAAATTCTACAAGCGTACTCGTCCGGCAGCTCAACCAAGAGGAAGTGTTTCAAAAGAGGAAAAGCTTGCGAAGCGAAGGGAGCAGTACAGGCGAAAGCTCGACAACATGACGGAAGAGGAACGCCAGACTTTCTGGGGCGAAGCAGCAGCAAGGGCAAAGAGTTGGCGCGCAAATGCCGCGGAAAAGGGAAATAAAGCGCAGCGAAACACGAAACGAAAGAGAATAGTAGAATATTCGGAGGATGAAGACTACGAGGAGTTTGGAGGACACAATGTGCAGCCCTGCGCTCGGACGACACGAAGATCGGCGGCTTCGAGCAGCAGGGTCACTTTGGACGACTAAATTTCTCTTCTCTCTCTTTGGCTCCGACCCTCTCGTATCGGTTTTGGCTCTCGTTTCTCTCTCAGTTGCGACTGGTTTGCATAACAACAAAAAATGGTATTCCCTCTGGGTCTTCGTGCCAAGGGTGTCTCGATCGGTGCCTCGTCCAACTGGCTCAACAACTTCGCCGTCGCCATGTCCACTCCTGATTTCATCACCGCTGTTCCTTACGGTGTCTTCATCTTCCTCGGTATCATGTGCATCATTGCTGTCGGCTACGTCATTTTCTTCGTTCCCGAGACCAAGCAGAAGACACTTGATGAGCTCGACGTCGTCTTTGGTGACAACTCGGGTCGCTCGCAGTGGGAGGCTGGTATTATGCTCCAGGCCCAGCGCAACGTTGGTCTCCTTCATCTCGCCGGCATCGAGGAGGGCAAGACTGGTGCCGGCCACGCCGACAGCTCTTCGGACCACGCCGACGAGAAGCACTCTGACTCACACTCGGACACTGATGCCAAGAAGGAGGGTCACGTCCTCACCTCGACTGCCTAAGCTACAGCTAGCGAGCAGCAACACCACCTCCTCTCCTGTCCACCGGAGCTGGAAGATACCCCCCTTTTCTCTCTCTCACGCACATGTTGTCTCGTTCCAAGGGTTTCTAGCTAAGCTTTTCTTTATCACAGGAAATCGCTTTTCTGTCTCCCGTCATGGAACGCTTGTATGATCGTTTATTGTAACTCAGAGGCTTATATCAAAGTAGTCATTCCTTGTATCCCTATGTCGTTGTGGACCGTGTGAGTATGATGTATCCTTTGCGCTGCTCCGGATGCGGCTGCTGCCTGCTTGAGGCACATCTTGGCTTGACGTGACTTGTGCCCGCTCAACAGCCGCCACCTTCAGCCGCGTCAGAACTGATTGTCGGACGCTGTCGGGCCGACGGTCACAGCTGTCCAACTTTGCCCCGCATCAACCACAGGGTCCAGGTATGCGTTGATGGATGGAGGGAATAAGCTCGACCGCGACCGCCGCTTCACCTCTTGCTGTCTCCGCAGGTCTGCTCGTGCGCCGCGCCGCACCGCACCGCACCGACCCAATCGCATCGTTCAGATGCCGTTCACTACGATACTGCTCCATCTAGGTAGCTGTCTGTGACGATAGCCGGGTTGACCATCCTAAAACGCGGAGTTGTGGCCGAGGTCGGAGCGAGCGAGATAGTCGGTCTTGTTCCAACCGATGTTGACCGCGTCTTTCGATACCACACCTCGCTTGCTGATTGGTGTGCAGCTGGATGTGCATGTACGAGTATGTGTTGTGTGTTTGTGGCAAACCAAGGGTCTGGCTGTCAACTGTATCTGACCACATGGCTTCCCTCCTCCTTCATACTGTAGTCGACAGGGCGATAGGGGAGAGGGCATGAAAGGTACTTATAGCACTTGCCATCGGCCTTCCCCGTACTCTGCATGCCCACAACCATCACCTACCTTTCAGCGATGCTTTGGAGCAACCTCTATCCACTCGCTCTCGCCGGCTTGCTCGGTGCCGGCAGCAGCTTGGCGAACCCCCTCCCAAACCCTTCTTCCCCTGCCACTCTACCTCCCGCCACTCGACCCCAGGTCGACGCGAGCTTGCGCTCTCTGTTCTCCTTCTACAACAGCACTGATGGCCGATTTGACACTACCGCTTCCTAGTGGCTCACAGGCAATGCGCTGACCGCCGTCCTCGAATACACCTCTGCCACCCACTCTCGCCGCTACATGCAACAGGTCCTCAACACGATCGAGAACCAAAAGAAGCCTCTTCCCTGGTGGCCTTCTGGTGGAGGAATCTTCCGAGCAAACTCGACCGACGACACTGGCTGGTACGCCCTTGGTATGCTCAGGATGTACGACATTACCCACGACACCAAGTACCTGGACTACGCTGTGCTAGAGGCTGAGTATCTGCAAAGCTTCCAGAGCAGTGCTTGTGGAGGAGGGATCATCTGGGACATCCCTAGCAAGAGCTACAAGATCGCTATTAGTAACGAGCTTTACCTCAGCCTCGCCGCTGGTCTCGCAAATCGCCTCGAGGATAGGACTCAAGCGAAGAAGTGGTTGGACGTTGCCAAGGCACAATACTCTTGGTTCGTGAAGAGTGGAATGATCAACAGCAACAATCTCATCAACGACGGTCTCATAGACGATTGCAGGAACAACGGCAAGACCATCTGGTCATACAATCAAGGAGTCATTCTTGGAGGCTGTGTCGAGCTGTACAATGCCGACAACCGCAATGTTGCATACCTGAAGCAAGCTCAAAAGATCGCGGACGCTGTACTTGCCAGCTCTGCTTTCAACAGCGCTGATGGGATCTTGGTCGAGTCTTGCGAGGCTGCAGGAACTTGCAATACTGATCAAGACGCTTTCAAAGGTATCTTCGTGAGGAACCTGGCCAAGCTAAACAAGGCGTTGCCTGGACCGGGGAGGTATACAAAATGGATCGAAAAGCAAGCTGCGTATGCGTACGCGAAGGGAAGGAATGGGACCGATTTCTATGGTGTCCAGTGGACTGGGCCCGTTGGGTCTACTAATGTGGGAACTCAGGGAAGTGCTGTCAGTCTATTGGTCGCGACGCTCTGATGTTGAAATACAGAGATCAAAGAGCGATGATTACGAGTAGATCTAGCTTCAAGGGTTCATGCAGTAATGTCAAGATAGAAAAAAGCCAGCGCGCAGACATCTGAATGAGTCAACCGTGTCGTATCGAAGATGAGATGGTATCGGAGCAGCGAAGAGGATGTACAGTATATCGAGCAGCAGCTCGATCGTCCATGCTCGCATCGCATCGGGTCTCACGTCTCTGGATCCAGCTTTGAAGTGCGTCTGCTGTTCCAATGACATGAGCTGAAGAGTCGAATCGGCCGCTGCAATCTCGAGCAAGGGGATCTTAGACAGAGACGATCTTTCTGCAATGACCGCGTGCTTCTACGTGCGCGATGCGAGGGCAAAGACGGCCAAGCCGAACCTTGGCGATGCGGTGACAACTTACTAAGCGATCGGCTTGAGTCCCGACCACAAGGTCACAGCATACGCAGCAGCGTGGTCATCTGAAGCGGTACAGTGCAATGCAGACTGTGACATCCGAAGACGCGAAAAGGCTGTGCTAATGCTTCCATGCCCCTATCGTGCCGAAGCAGGGTTCTTTTCCTTTTCGGCAGTCCCGTAGAAAGCTGTCAAATTTCTAATCTTCACAAACCGTGATTTCGCCGAGCGCCGCGCGGTGACTCCAGAAAAGTGGAAATGGAAATTCAGTCAAGCATCTTCATTCAGGGTCTCGCAGCAGCCGGTTCCTGAACTCCGACAACGCAGGAAAGCAAAAGTGTTGGTCTCGCAAGCACAGCTGAGCGGCCTCCCTTTGACCTTTTACTCAACGCTGGCATACCGCCAACGACTTAGCTAGCCAAACTTGGCCATACCGTTGCAAGACGTCGGGACTGCCTTGCTTTTTCTCTTCCATCAGCATCTCTTTCACTTCATCAGCGCTTCTGCCGGCAGACCGTGCTCAGCTAGCCCCTTTTTTTCATCTCACGGCTTCGGCTAACCGTCACCTAGCCATTCACTTCAAGCTTCGATCCTGGCTCCTCTCCACTTTGACCTGACAGACCACGCCCCCTTCCGTTCCGGCGGCTATCTCCTTGGCGAGCATACGAGTGCTGTGCACAATACATTCCTCGTTCCTCCTTCCGATCTTCTCTTCTTGGCAACACGCATCCTTCCATATACCTGACCACCACTCACATTCACCAGAAGGCAACCCTTGAAAAGCGCCGCAGCTCTTCATCATGTCATCGCCCTACGGACCTCGACAACAAGACGCTGGTGTTGGTTACGAACGCATCGTATCCGCCAACCACGACGACAGCATCATGTCTCAACCTCACCATTACCAGCAACAGCAGGCTTACCCCAATTACTATCAGCGTCAGCAGTTTCCAGATGAGCCTCAGTATGATGCACCCACTCCAGCACTGGCCGCGGACAACTACTCGCCTGCGTACAGCATGGAGGACATGCGCAAGCCTGGCACCTCTGCCTCGAACAGATACTCGATCGCATCCAATCCTCGCGACTATGCTGACCCTGATGCAGGCTGGACTGAGAAGCGTCACTCGGGCGTTCCCCTCGCCTCGACTTACGACATCTCCGATCCTGTGCGCCATCGTCGCAAGAAGCTCTGGACCATCGCAGGTGCTGTCATTGCTGTGATCCTCGTCATCGGTGTCGTTGTAGGCATCGTCGTTGCCAAGAAGAAGGACAGCAATGACTCTGCATCCTCATCCAACAGCAACAGCGGCAGCAGTAGCAGCGTTCTCTCCGGCGATCCTTCCAAATTCAAGAAGGACTCGGCCTTGCACAACAGCTTCTGGGGCATGTGCTACACTCCTTTCAAGTCGCAGTATCAGTATGGCTGTGGTGTCGATCTCGCTTCCGTTGTCGAAGATGTCCAGACCCTTTCGCAGCTCACCACCCGTGTTCGTCTTTACGGTGCTGATTGCAACGTCACTGCACTCATGCTCGATGCCATTCAGCGCACAAAGGTTGACCTCACCATCTACCCTGCTGTCTACCTCGACTCGTCCGACGCTGGCGATGTGGCTTGGACGCGCCAAGTCGACAACATCACCTTTGCTCTCGACCACTTTGGCACTGATCACATTGGTGGTGTCTCGATCGGCAACGAATACTTGCTCAACGGCAACTCAGCCACCAATCTCTTGGCCTATGTACAGAAGTTCCGCACTCTCGCCAGCAGCAAGGGCTGGACCTTCCCCATCGGTACTGCCGACGCAGGTAGCATGTTCACCGCCACCGTCGCTGCCGGTGTCGATTACTTTATGACCAACGTCCACGCCTGGTTCGCAGGTACCCTCGTCGAAGCTGGCCCGGCCTGGACCTATCAATACTTCGAAGACAACGACGCAAACGTTGCTGCAGCCGCACCTAACAAGCCTCAAGCCTACATTGCCGAGACAGGCTGGCCTTCTGGTGCAAACTCTTCGCAGTTCACGACCTACACTAACGAGAACGGTGTAGTGACTGGCGCTAAAGCAGGTGTAAGCGAGCTTCAGACTTTCTTGGACGGATACGTTTGCGACGCAAACAAGAACGGAACAGGATACTTCTGGTTCGAGCTCTATGATGAGGAGTGGAAGGATGCTCTCTATGGTGGTGTCGAAGCTCACTGGGGTCTCTTTGACACAAGTAAGAAGTTGAAGCAGATTACGATTCCAAACTGCTCTCACAACTGACGGATGGACGAAGGATGTACTTTAGCTTACGAACGCATGCTTGAATGCCGGGGATGATTTGATGTTGCAATGGACACTGAACGACACAACTCGAAGAAGCGAAGACTGTGAAGTGTGAACGAACGCGAGCGTGAGTGTGAGAATGAGCCCAAGATACCAGCAGTGTCGAAGCTGATTGCTCCGATGCGCTCTATGTTTGTCAACTGTGCGGATGAGGACGAAGCCGGTCAAAAAGGATATCAGCGTTGCCGAGAGCCGACGGTGAGTGCGGAGAGGGAGTGTCGACACGATAACTTGTTCATTCGCTCAAAGTCTGCTTCCGTGGCTCGACGGGAGCAAGTCAAAAGCGTGTCGTTGCAATGAACTGTAAGGTCCGTTTTCAGACGGAGAATTTGAGCGCTGATATCAAGAGTGTGCTGGAAGAAAGACAAGAACAGCACTCGTTGCTCAGAGCTTTCTACTGTGTGTTACAGGGATGAAAAGAACACGCTCCGCATGACGACGGAAGGCAAGTGAGCTGCGAAAATTGGTCTCTCTTGACAGCAATAGCGATCGAGGATCGACTGCAAAGCGTCTTCCGCAATCCGCAAATATGCCATTGCTCTCTGCAGTGCTGTTATCTACGTTTGACAATCCCCTTGCAGACTGAATACCAAGCTTAACGCTTTGTATGAGGGTTCAACCTCGGCTTTCGCTTTCTTTGCACACTGCTCCGTTCCAACACGGCTTTCACGACCTTCCAATGTTTGAGGTGTCGGCAGGATGGTGTTACAAGCTCCTTCTGAAACGCCTGTTGCTACAAACTTCTGAATTGGTCTTTGCCAGCGACCTGACTGACTTTGGCTTCAGATTGAAACCGTCTCTGAGATGGAGGAACGAAGGGGTCATACTGTTCTTGATGTAGTTGTTCCCGGCAGCATGATGCTCCAGCAAGTGGGTCAGCTTGTGATTGAGTTGCAAATGGTGCACGCAACCATGGCACTCCTCAACATCAAGGACAAAGTTCTGCTAACGACTACTGGAAACATATGTAGAATAAGACTTATGAAAAAGATTTTATTGTCTACATGCGTTGTCTCTAGACCGGCTCCAACACATGAGATGAAAACATCATCTACTCGTCACCAGGGTTCTTGTACCTCCTAAGCGCCCTCTGCCTAGCCTCCGAGTGTTCTACAATCGGCTTCGGGTATCCCAACTTCTCGAACTCTGCCTTGCTCAATCTCTTGAACGGATCATGAATCGCATTGCCTTTCACTCCTCGCAGCTCTGGAACAAAGTGCCTGATGTAGTCTCCCTGAGGATCGCTCTTCTCCGACTGACTCAGTGGGTTGAAGATCCTGAAGTATGGCTGCGGGTCCGTTCCAGTACTGGCACTCCATTGCCAACCGCCATTGTTGCTGGCGAAGTCCTGATCGATAAAGTTGAGCGAAAAGTGTCGTTCTCCCTCTCTCCAGTCGTGCAGGAGATGCTTGGTGAGGAACATAGCCGTGATCATACGACCTCGGTTGTGAATGTAGCCTTGCTTGATACACTGTCGTTGAGCAGCATCTACGATCGGGTAACCCGTCTTGCCCTCCTTCCAAGCCTGAAGAGTTTTGGGATCGGTTTCCCACTTGACGTCTTCGTACTTGGTGATGAAAGCATGACCCATGCATACTTTAGGCCAGGCTGCGAGGACGTGTCCATAGAAGTCTCGGAAGGAGATCTCGGTGTTCCACATTGCTGCGCCTGAGTCACGGCCTACGTGGAGACGGCCCTTGGTGAGCTCCTTGGTGCGACGCAAGCACTCTCGGGCGGAGACGAGACCAGCAGCAAGGTAGGGGCTGATACGCGAGGTGCCGTTCTCGTTCATCAAGTTTCGACCCTCTGCGTAGCGACCGAGACGCGAATCCTTTGCGTTGCCACCAACTTCCTTTGTGCTAGGTTCGTTCGCAGGTCGATCGAGAGCAGTCTCTCCGCCTTTGCCCTTCATAAAGTTGTCTAGGACTCGACGGGGAGCATCGTCGCTAACAGGCCAAAGCTTGGCCATGTAGTCGCGATCCTTGCATTCGAAGCCGGGCAGCTCTTCGGGGATGCCGAAGCCTTCGCCGAGCTTGTCGAGGTTGAAGAGGCCTCCGAGGGTGGAGTCTTTGTGGATGGACTTGGCGTTTGCTTCGGGGTCAGGGGAAGCCTCGATGAGGGACATGTCTTTCGAAATGACGTCGGTCCACTTCCTGTTCCAAGGGGAGAAGACACTGTATGGTCGGCCATCGTTCGTCTTGACCCGGCCAGGAGGAACTACGTAGTTGTCGTGGAACATGCTGAATGCTACATGACCGGATTTTGATGCTTGCTGAACCATTCCAATATCGCGCCAGAGCTCATCGACCTCGTATTCGATGTTGGCTGTGAGCTGGGAAGCATTCCACTGTTTGCACAGCTCAAACACCTTGTCGCCGGCCTTTTTACGCTCGCCATCGTAGGTGTACACGACGAAAGGAATGTTGAGCTTGCCGAACCCGGACTTGAGGCTGGCGAGTGTGCGAAGTACAAAATTGATTCTTCGTGCACCTCTGTCGTGAGCACGGTAGTCTGCAGGGGTGATCATGAAGAAGGCGATCAGGTTGCCGCCTTTGCCCTTCTTCCTTCGAGCTGCAGCGAGAGAAGAAGCGTGTGCGAGTGCTCGGTTGTCGTGAATACGCAGGTCGTGCATCCTCATCCAGTAGACTACATTCTTGCCATCACCCGCATCGTTGTGCTTGTTGGGAGCGTGCGATTTGAGCGCGGCTTCCAAGTCCTGCAGGGGGGTCTTGTCGTCGCTGCGACCCTTGGGATGAGGGTTGAGATCGGAACGGTGCCACCCTTCACCAGACTTTGCATAGGTAGAAGCACCGTACTTGTTTTCCACCTCGGGTCCTCCAATGATGACTGCTGCACGGGAAGGGTCTTTGGACGGAGAAGCGGAGTTGGTGCTGGAAGAAGACTTCTTCTGCTTTTTGGAAGGAGGCTTGGAGGTTTCAGATTCGTCTTCGTCGGGGTGCTCGGCAAGTTTGGGGTCAAGAGCCTTTTCGTCTTCGTCATGCTGCTTGACGTTTTTCTTGTCGTCGGCCGGTTCTGGGGAGGCGGGTTTCTCTTTGCGCTTCGAGGCGACCATTGTGATGCTGGATGTCGAGAACGACGGAGGGCGAGGAAGAAGTGATGCCGTCTGAAGGGGAGGTAGAAACGCAGTTCCAACAAGGCTGTTCTGTCTAGCTGTTCCGAGAGTAAAAGAGCGCAGAAGGGCGAAGAAAGGCAACGCTCGTGGTTGCATAGGAAGGGTCCAATGGAAGAAGGAGGAGAAGTGGGTGGACACCGTAAACTTCTTCTTGTCTCATTGGTGGATGGTCGGCAACAAACTTGACTTCTATTTCAGTCCATCAGGGAGGGACAAAATTCTACTGTATTCGAGCTCAGCTCAGGGTAAAGTGACCCGCGTGGTTGGTTATACGGTGACGACGATGAGGTACGCTCAACGCATAATTAAAGCGAGACAAAAGCAAAGATCGGCTTTGCTAATCTCGACATGCATTCCGCTGCACAAACGCAGCTGTCAAAAAAAGAATAGAAGAAAAGAAAACAACAGCCAGAGAAGTCGCCGCGGCGTGAGCGTGTCGAAGTCGAAGTGGAGGAACGCGACCCATCGCCCGATGAGTAACAAGCATCGCCGATGAAGCGGAGAAATCCGAGTCAAGCTCGGCTCCGCACGAGAAGGTCTGTTCGGTGAAATTAGAACTTTTTTCTGCAGTCACACAAAATTGTGTTCCCCACAGCGTGAATGCTGTGTTGCATTGGTTGCAGCTTTTCGCTGAGAAGAAAGCTTTCGTTGCACTGTGCTGTTGCTCTCGTCGTGCGAGTCGATATGAAATAGCGCACCCTTGACTCGTACTCATTCTTGTCACTTTACCTTGGTCACCCCTCGGTTCATCTCAACCTTCCTCTTTCGCTTCCAACCTTACCCCTCGCCTCGACTCTGAAGCTCGCTTGCAAAGATGGCCACCAACGCAGGCAGCATCAAAGTCTTCTCGGGAACTTCTCACCCTGAGCTCGCCCAGCTCATCGCTAAACGCCTCGGTCAACCTCTTGGCAAGGCTACCGTCACCCGCAACGAGTCCGGCGAATCGATCGTCCGCATCGCTGAGTCGGTCCGAGAACACGATGTCTACATCATCAACACCTCGTGCGTTTCTCCTACTCCCACCGGAGCCGCCGCATCTCCCAACACATCTCTCATGGAGCTCCTCATCATGATCCATGCCTGCAAGACCGCTTCGGCAAAACGAATCACCGCCGTTATCCCACACTTCTTCTACGCTCGTCAGGACAAGAAGGACAAGTCTCGAGCACCCATCACCGCCAAGCTCATTGCCAACATGCTCGAAAACGCCGGTTGTGACCACGTCATTACCATGGATCTCCACGCTTCGCAAATTCAAGGATTCTTCGATGTGCCCGTGGACAACCTCTACGCTGAGCCAGCGGCGCTGCAGTACATCAGGGAGATGGTGGATGTCAACAAAGCCGTCATTGTCTCTCCTGACGCAGGTGGAGCTAAGCGTGCTACTTCATTGGCTGATCGATTGGAACTCGATTTCGCTCTGTTCCACAAGGAGCGCAAGCGTGCCAACGAAGTTTCCAGGATGGTCTTGGTCGGAAACGTTGAAGGCAAGGTCGCTATTTTGGTCGATGACATGGCCGACACTTGCGGTACTTTGGAACTCGCCGCACAGCAACTTATCGAATACGGCGCTGAACGAGTCCTTGCTATCGTCACACACGGTATCCTCTCCGGCCCAGCACTCGAGCGCATTTCCAAGTCGAGATTGGAAAAGCTCATCGTGACCAACACTCTCCCACAGGCACACAACCGCCAGAAATGCCCCAAGATCGAAGAAATCGACATCTCGCACGTGCTAGCAGAAACCATTCGGAGAAGTCACTACGGAGAATCCGTTTCCTTCCTCTTCAACCAGATTCCCTACGACACACCTCAGCCCTACCGACACGAGAACGATGAGGAGATCCTTGCTGCGGGTGCTGCTGGAGGCGTTACACCCGGGTTGTCCAACGGAGAGTTTGCCGGTGCAGGAAGTGCAACAAGCAACAGACCTCAAAGCAGTGGAAGCAGTCGTCAGATGAGTCCTTCTTCCAGCCGACAAATCCCACCTAGTCCCTACACATTGCCAGATCCTCCGGTAGCACAAAACTACTTTGCAGAACACACACACCCCAGCTCCTATCACCATCCCCACCAACACAACAGGTGGGGAGAGGGAGATGCAGGAGACGCCCAAAGCTACTGCGGCTAAGCCTGAGTACGCACCTTCGCCGCTTAGACGCAATGTCTGAGCGGTTCTCTTGGCTTGGCAGGGCAAGATCGAGGTGCAGAAGAAAAAAAGTAAGGGTTTGTTGTAGATACGAACGAATTCCACATTTGACAAAACATTTGCATAGCATTCACAGTTTCCAATCAGCAGTGATGTGATGTTTCGTGACAGGGTGTTGCTTGTATTCGTGTCACCAGGTTTGGATCAAAACCGGGCTCAGGTCTCAAAGCATCATGACGCCTGCCAATCAACCTTTGAACAGAAGACGAGCTCGGCAGACTCCTTAATCGTGCATTCTCAAATGACGCACAAACATACACACCCGGAAGGATTGATAAGACGAACGTGAATTTTATGGTATCATCAAATATAACGAGTCACACATAGAACTACACAAGAATCAATCATGAAACCTAAGCGTATCCATAACCAGGCGGTGGAGGAGCGGCATACTCGGCATACTGACTACTCATTTGTCGCTGCACTCCCGCATGTGGGTCGGCATGCGGATTTGGCCCGAACGGCTGCTGATGCATCCGCTGATGAGCATAATCCACACTGCTTGTCCCATTCATTCCCCCTGCTCCCTCTCGTTGGTCTGGGAGGTAAGGTGGAAGATTATCGCTCCCACTTACGTTCAAGTCATTGCTGTACCTTCTACCCATCATGTTGCCTGGCGTCCCAGCTGCTGCGGCTGCGCCCAGTGGGTTGTGCGAGTTAGAGTTTCTCTTCTGAATATGCAATGGCTGAACTCCCTCGCCTTCGTTGGGTGGTGTACCAGTGTAAGCACCTGGAGGGGTGGGAGTTGAGAGGTTGGCGTGGAGGTTAGGCGGCATCGGCAACGGGTTACCTCCGTAGCCTGGGTCGTCGTAGGTGGCTGGAGCATTCATGTTGGCTTGGGCAGAGGCGTTGCGCGAGAAACCACGACGGAAAGCTGCTGCTGTGACTTTCTTTCCCTCACCTCCCGCACCCGTGTTTTGTGGTGAAACGGCGGCTCCGAGTGCGCCGTAAGATGAAGCACGGTTAGGGTTGGCTTGGGGGGAAGTGGGTCGGCGAACAGCTTCTTGCATAGCGCGAGTGGATCCAATAGACTGGAAGTAAGCAGAATCGTCAGTTGCAGTGTAGTTGGTGGGAGAGGCGATCGCTGCCTGCGGAACTGCTGCACTGGTCGAGCCGTTCAATGGCGTGGCGGTGCGGAGGGGTGGTAGAGTGGGTGCACCAAGCATGCCTGTTGGGTTGGTCGAGGACGCAGGCTCGTGAGGACCCTGCGATGTAGTGTAGCCATCGTAGGCATCGGATTGGTGGCCTTCGGTGGAGGTGCCGCGGGCGGCCAATCCAGCTGGTGCAGCGTCGAGACCGTGTCCGCCCTGTGCACTCTGGTAGTCGGCGCTGTTCCTGTTCGAGCCAAACTGTTGAGCGTGAGGGCCAGCGGATCCGTTGTAGGACTGGCTGTTCTGCATCAAAAATCCGCCGTCAGGCTGATTGGGATCACCGTGGCCAGGGACAGCGTTCAAGTCGGCACCTGCGGTGGCTGCCATTGCGGCAGCAGCAGCGGCAGAAGCAGTGGAAGTGTCGCCGCCGCCGACACCACGGTCGAAGCTGGAACGAGCCCATTCGTTGGTGGCAGGGTCGGAAATACCGCCTGTCTGGTCGACATTAGCTTCACGAGTCCATTCGGAGCGCGAAGCATGGGCAGCGTAGATAGGAGTGCGAGCAGCGTCGTCACCGCTGAGCACGCGGTTGGAGGAAGGGCTGTATCCAGTGTCTGCGTTGACGTCTCCACCAGAGCCGTGCGAGGGCATGTCGTGGTAAGCTTCACCATCAGGGTTAGCGTACGAGTGGTTGATGTCGCGAGAGCCGTTCGCGGTTGTATCGGCAAGTGTCATATCGCCGAACCTTGGGATGCCCGATGAAGGTCCAGTGGGAGAGAAACCGACATCGGCAATGCATCTGGTAGCCTCCTGCAGCAGAGACTCTGTCTTGGCGAAGCCGTAGTATTCGGCACGAGGCATGCCAGGCTGAGTCGGCTGGAGCGGGATCTCTTCGAGCATGAGCTTGGAGATTTCGGCAACAATAGTGAGCTTCTCCGCCATTTCAAGGAGAGCACCAGACTTGATGCCGAGTGCCTCCCTAACTGTGCGTCTCTTGAAGTCACCAATAGCAGCCTCCTCGTTCATGACTTCGACGTGAAGACCCTCCATCTCGCCTCGCATCTCCTTTAGCTGAGCGGTCACCTTCATAAGCTCTTTGTTTTCAGGACCCATCTTGGCGAGCTTCTTCTCAACCTTTTCGATATCAGTGCCGAGAGAGCGTTTGCGGCTCTTGAGCTCGGAGAGCGACTCTTCGCGCGTACGGATGGACTTGAAGTGAAGACGAACGGTGGAGAGGTGCGAGTTGAGACGGTTCTGCGATGCAGCATAGTGGTCGTAAAGCAGCGAGACTTTGCCAACTACGTCGTTGAGATCGGGACCCTCTTCAGCAGACCATGTCTTGATGGATTCTGCGTTCTTCTTGAAGTCGGTAGCAGCTTTGGTATTGGACTGGATGAAGGTCTTTTCCGAGGTGATGACATCCTGGAGCTGCCTCAAATCCTGGTTGCCGAGTGCCGGCAGCTTTGAGGTGTGTGCAACATGCTGCTGCGCCTTCTTGAGGAACGACATGTTTGCGATGGTGTTGGCACTTGCCTACTTGGTAGCGCTGGGATAGAATGTGCCGGTGGATGTATGCAGTTGGGTATGGTGTTGTGGATCGTAGCCGGAGAAGGGGGTATACTGGATCCTTGTCAGGCCTTGATGAGATGGTGGAGGTCGGATGGAAAGGTGGCGTGGATGAAAACGCGATCGTGTACAGTGGCCAAGCTGAGCTAGACCCTACTGCGATGATGATGACAAACGTGATGCCGCGAGTGGAGCTTTGTGAGAGCAAGATTGTTTGAGTTGGTGGAGTGGCACAAAAAGAAGCTTGGCGTGAATGGCTCGAGGTTGGCTGATGGATCATGGCTGTGCTCACAATCTGTCGCTGTTGGGCGCTGTGTTCCTGTGCCATAAAAAGAGGAGAAATGTCTCAAATTATTTTAGGGCTTTTTTTTTCTGGAGTGAAGAGCCGAGAAAGCTATGACGGCAACTTACGCCGCTTGGACTCCTTACTGTATTCGACTCCAACTCCGCCCGTGAACGGTTGGTGCCTGTCTCGCCTGATCAATGACCCGCCGATGCAGAAATTGTTAGACCGTCTCTTGCTGAAGACAGATCTTTCTCAGTCTGACGTCACGTGCTGCAGCTTGTGCATCAAGAGTCTGGACCCCGCAAGAAGAGCTGTGTGACCGTGACTGTTTGAACTTCTCCGCAACAGAATCTCGTTTAGAGCACAGAGGGAGAGTGGCTCGAGCGTCGGTGTAGCGTTGCATGACCCATGCACACGCTTTCCCCACATCTAACTCCTCCAAAGCTCAGTCCATTTCCACCTTTGCATCACACCACATCCACTGGCACATATACCACCACGAGTTTCTCGAATCAAGCACCCAAGAACCCCGCATTGTGTCGAAACAAGCCAACTTAGAAACCAACCTAGGAGCAAGCATACCCGCTTTATCCCCACAATGACCTTCCTCGCCGGTCGAGGTCTGCGAGCAGCAGCAACCGCCACCCGCGGCATGTCTGCAAAGTCGCTTGCACCATCTGCTGCCACGTTCGTATCATCGCGATCCTTGACCATCCCCTCACGACCCGCTCTTTCCGGCCAGAACCCTGCCGGTGCAGCCGCCAACCAGCAATCCGAACAAGACTCTTCGCAGCAACCCAAGCAAAGCCTTCTCAAGTCGTTGCTCCACGGCTCTGACAAGGCCAAAGCTGAAGGCGTCACCACCCAGTCCCACTCCAACCAGGTCGCCCGTGGCAAGTACATCCACGAAATTCAACGTCAATCCGTCTCCCCCGCCCACGCAGAAGAATACCGCACCCTCATCGCAGAATACTTCCCCAAGCTCGCCGAAAAGAGTCTCCCCATGCGTCTCACCGGTAGCTGGGAAGTCATCGTCGGCGACCTCGAGACCTTCTACCACATTTGGGAGTACGACGGCTACGCAGGTTATGACAAAGCCGAATCCGCTCTCCGTTCCGACCCTGATTTCCAAGAACTCACTCGTCGCCTCCAACCTTTGCTTTCCAACCGATCCAACTGGCTCACTCAAGAATTCTCCTTCTGGCCCTCTTCGCCACCTGTCACCACCAATGGCCTTTACGAGCTTCGAACTTACCACCTCAAACCAGGACACTTGTTGGAGTGGGAACAGCACTGGAGACGCGGCTTGGAAGCGAGGAGGAAGTTTGTTGAACCCATTGGAGCTTGGTTCACTCAGATTGGTGGATTGCACACTGTTTTCCACATTTGGGAGTACCCGAGTTTGGAGGAGAGGAAGAAGACCAGGGATATGGCTTGGCAGGTTGAGACTTGGAATGACACCGTTAGTCAGACCGTCAAGCTGATTGACAAGATGCACGCTCAGATTATGAGACCGTTGCCTTTCAGTCCGCTCAAGTGATCTGCACCAATGTAGCATTCTTGATTAGCAGCACCAACAGCAAGCAATACCATCAATCATTCACACACCATGCATGATCATATTCGAAACTTTGCATTTGAATCGTGGCCTCTTGGCCACATCTATGAGCATCCATTCTAAGATCAAGCATTGGCAGAGAAACGCGCCCAAGTCTTCCGTCCAGTCTCTGCAACCAACCTCCAAGTCTCCTTAACGTGCTCCTCCCTCGTCTGTGGAGTGCCCACCACGAACCTCACACAGAACCCTATCTCGGGCAAAGTCGTCTGTGTCAACACGAATTTATCCGACAGCTCTTGCAGATCTTCCCAGAACGCTCGGTTCAGTTCATCCAAATCCACATCCTTCCCTGCCTCTCTCTGCGGAGGCTTGATCCTGAACACAACCATAGCCCACCTGGGGGGAGCAACGATCTCGAACAGCCCCGAATCGTCCTTCTTCAAGCTATCGCCAAACAAATCGGAGAGCAACATTGTTGTGCGAAGATGCTTTCTGAAACCCTCGAGACCGAATGATCGAAGAACGAACCAGATTTTGAGACTTCTGAAACGACGACCGAGAGGGATCTGCAGGTTTCGCAAATCGAGGACGTTGCCTGCGTCGCTTTGCTTGGTCTTCAAGTAAGCTGGCGTGATGGTGAGTGCTTTCGACAGGTCTCCGCGATCCTTGAGTAGGATAGGGGAACAATCGAATTGTACCAGACCCCACTTGTGCAAGTTTGTGCTGAAGCTATCAACTCCTCCTTCGGGCGAGTTAATCGCGTCCAAGTGCATCTCCGAACGGAGCTCGGGGAGGGAGAGACAGACACCGGCATAGGCTGCATCGATGTGTAGGTATAGGGTAGGGTGTTGACGAACCACGCTGAGAAGCGAGGTGAGGTTGTCAACGGCTCCTGACGAAGTTGTGCCAATGGTCGCGATGAGAAGGAAGGGAATTCGGCCAGCGGCGGTGTCTTCGGCGATGGCAGCGCTGAGGGTGGGTCCGTCGAGAGAGTAGTCTGGAGCAGAAACCGGAAGGGCGCGGAAATCGAGACCCAAGCAAAGAGCTGCTTTGGCGGCGATGGTATGGGTCTGAGTAGTGCCGTACATGACCATACGAGAAGTAATGTCGCTTCGCCAGTTGGCAGGTTTGCTGGCTGCATCTGGAGTTGCTTCTTCGCCTACCTCTGCTGCAGTCTTACCATGAGAAGCGGTGTCTTGGTCCGCATCCAAGCTCTGCTCCACTACCTCCTTCTTCCCATTCACTCCATTGGTAGTCTTGGCAGATTCTTCCTGCTCGCTCAAAATGCGGAGACACTTCTCCCTAGCCCCGATAGCAATCGTCAGCGCGACTTCACTGGCGCTTCCCAGAATCACACCACCACCATTCCCACTCTTGCTCGTGCTCAACCACTCTTCGTCCAAGCCTAGCATCCTTCCTACCCAATCCACCATCAAAATCTCCAATTCCGTCACTGAAGGTGAGACGCTCCAATTGAAGCCAGGATTGCTAATGCTAGCGGCGTAGAGATCAGCAATCAGTCCTTCGAAGGTGGTATTGCAGGGAAAGTAGCCGTAGAAGTTAGGGTGTTGCCAGTGGGTGATCCCGGGGAGAATAATGGAGTGGTAGTCCGAGTCGATCTGAGAGAAAGGCTCTCCTTTTTCGGGTGCGGTAAGAGGGATGGACGAGGACAGGAAGCCGGGGGAAACGGCGGAGGAAACAGGGAGATTGGAGAGAGAGGAATAGTAGTCGCAGATGCGATCGACGGCTGCGTAGCCAGCTTTGCGGAATGCTTCGATGTCCATTTTGAAGATCGGTTGACTCGTTCGAGAAAGAAAAGCTGAGTGCGTGATGGGGAAAATCCTTAAGAACGAATCGAGATGGGTGGTTATATAGGCTGACAGATCGTCAGAAGACGGAGCACGACGCTAGAAAGGATCGGCGTAAAGGAGGGTTGTTCTGAGCGCTGACAGAGCGGATCCTCGCAAAAGAGATAATCGAGGGTCGCGCAGTGTTGGTGGCTATGGTGCCGTTAACGTTGGTGGTCTTTGCGGTGTTGGTGACAGTAAGGGTGGGGAACATCGCAAACCGAGTCAGGGTTGCAAGCGGCTATACTTTGTCGCCGAGAAGAAATGGAAACCCGTCGATGCTTTGCCGCGACCCGCCCCCACACCCCACCGTGAAACACTTCGAATTCCGAAAAATTGCCTTCTATAGCCTGAAACACACAGCCAACCTTAATTTCTGTTGCCCTATATCTCTTTCTTTAGCAGACGATTGTCACACAATCAGACTCCAGAGACCGATTTGCTGCATCGTGTGCTCGATTGCTGAGGCAGCTGCAATGATACAAATACAAATGTGTGATTGTGTGTGCGATTGTGTGCGTGGTGGGATCATGAAGGAGGCGACTTGAAAGCTCGACGGTCAGATGACAGTATTCGACAGCTCAATATGCCTCGGCAGCTTAACGAACGTATCACATCCATGTCCGTACAACGAAACCAGATCCAGCGCTGACCCGTTCTTCCAGTACTCTGCGTAGATTCTTGCCATTGGAAGACCATAACCCAAACCTGCAAGCGTGCCTAATCCTGACGCTAGGCCCATCTTACCCATTTCCGCTAGTGCATCGCCACCAGTGCCACCAACCGCCTGCATTGCATAAGGTCCACCGCCTGTCTCTTCAGCATCTTCGAGTTCGGCGCTGCCTGCGGTGGTGAATGCATAGCTGAAGACGTGAGGCAGGTTCTGTGGTGAGATTCCTCCACCTTGATCCCTGATTCGCAGTGAAACGTGGTTTGCTGATTGTGCAATAGTGACAATGACAGGTGGCATGGAGCTGAGCGAGGTGGAAGAAGAACCGTGTTGTTGCGACTTGAAGAAGTTCTCGGTGGTTGCGCGGTACGAGTTCTTCAAGAGCTCGGTCATGACGTATTCGAGATGGACTGGGACACCAGTGTAGGTGACGTCTAGGTCACCTTCAAGGATGAGCTCGGGTGCGGCACCTAGCGTTCCTTCGCAAAGGTCGCGGACGAATGCTGCGCACATGCGTGTCATACGCGCTGGGCTGAGTTGTGTCTCAATGATGCCGACTGCTGTGGGACTGCCATATTCGTGATGACCTTGGTTGCTTGTGCCTTCTGGTGGCAGATCTGGGTCCAGCGTGTGATGGTGGTGGTCATCTGGGTCATCGCGGATGTTGTTGGTGGTCTTGGGTCGGACGTGGCCGAGCTCGTTGCTTGTTGCTGAGAGCGCAAGGTGTTGTTCTGCAATCATTCGGATGGCAATGCGGGAATGGATAGCTGCATCAAGGAAGGCAGAGATCTGGCGGGCGTCCATGTACTTTCTCGACTCTTGAAAGCCTCTTGCCAGCGTTGGAATGTTTTGCGCGTGCGCTGCGACGAGGTCCTCGATGACAGCGGTGAAGCGCACATTGTCTTCCTGCGTTTGGATCTGGCCGAACTTGACAAGCGTCTCGAAACTTGATGCGTATAGTCTGGCTATTCTGGAGATGAATGGGTTGCTGCCGACGATGAAAGGAAGCGCACGGAAGCCTCCTACACGCCTGGCTAGTCGAATGGGCAGCTCGCGATGTGTGTGTTGTGCTGAGAGCAGAAGCTGTTCTGGTGTGAGTGCTTGACCTGGTTTTCCGCCTTGTGCCATCAGCTGACGGAGTGTCAGCGGAGCAGGCTGAAGCGAGAGGTAGTGTGTGAGGAGGTCAGGCGAGGCACCAAAAGTGGAGAAGGGTGATGGTTCGATAGAGATGGCATCGCTGCCGCTGCTGGCGAAAGGTTCTGGTGGAGGGTAGTAGCGCTTTTCGCCCGTGTGGGAGGTAGAGGAGAGCTGCCGAAGATGTGACGATGATGCGACAGCTATATTTGATGGTCGACGAAGCGCTCTGGCTCCCGCACGGAGAGCTAGCATGACAGGCGAAGACCTTCGCTGTCTTCGATTGAGGTGGAGGTTGTAAACGTTCGTGGATCTTCCTGACGGTGACGCTATTAGTCCAAGGAACGATCTGGTATGTAATCGCTTGCTCCAGAGGCGATGCGGGGTGATATGCTGTGCGAAAATTTGAGGACAAGGGTGGTGGTATGGAGTTGCGTTTGATGAGAGACGACAAGGAGGAATGGGAAGAGATAGGAAGCAGAGAACGAAGTAGCACAGATTGTCTAGAACTTTGACTCGAGTTAATTGTGCCATGTGGGGACGTGCGTTTGCTTCTCGTGCGGTTTAAGCTCTGCTCTGCTCTGGGCGCGTCTCTTCTAAGTGCTTTAATTTACGCCACGCGTGAGAGGAATTCGGCTCGAGGCGAGTGTTGGTTTCCCCTTTTCGATTGAAACATGCACAGAAGAACACGCACAGAGCTGCCACCATCGCAACCGGCTCTCTCTCACCATCATCTCATCATCTCTGCAGGCCAGTCAAGGCCTCCTCACAGCAACACAATGCCGACCGCTGTTGCACCATCATACTCTTTCGAACCTCTCGAACCTCTCACAGCACCGGAAGCAGGCACATCGACAAGCCATTTCCGAGCTTTCACTCGTCTGCCACGACCTATCGATTCTGTACCCGACTCCGAAGGCGAAGAGCAGTCCTCCGACGATGACGACCAGGATGGTGAGAATCGTGATCCTCGCCTTCGAAAAGCATCATCGCCTTCGTCCTCTAAGCACACCCTCGAACCCGAGGAGTTTCGCATTGGAGATGTCGTCTATCTCCCATCTTCTTACCAGGCTCCTCTAGCCGGTGTTCTCACCCACCTGTGGACAGACGCCACCGAGCAAGGCAAGATTTTTGGCATCTGTCGTCTCCTCCATTGGCCCGAATGGATGTCGACCATGGCCAAGAAGCGTATGTCCGGTATCACTAGTCGCCACGAAATCTACTACACCCACAAAGCCACTTCACTCTCCAAACGTCGCACAAAGACAAGCGCAAGGTCAGGCAAGGACGGCGACACTTTTGAAGCTGGTCCTTCGCTTCATGACTACTCGTTCGATGTCGACGAGATCATTGCCAAGGTCCATATTCACTCGAGTCAGGCAGAGTGCGCAAAGGCAATCAAGGAACCTTCAGCTGCGCTTTCGGCTATCTCTGCCAACAATGCAGACAACTCGTTCGATGCGGGAGTAGCAAAAAAGAAATCAGTCAAGGCACATACACTATACAAAAACAAGTCATTTCCAACACATTTGTTCTGCGAGAGAGCGGTCGATCCAAACAGAGAGCTGTTCTGGAGAATCGACTGGGCCAAGCTGGTGGAGAAGGGAAAGCAAGGCGCAGGGTGGGATTTGAAAGATGACTCATCCGACGTAGCTACTTCGCATGGGCAAGGTGTCAAAGATCTAGTTGAAGAGGTTCAACGAGACGCTAAGGCTGGTTCCGCAACGCCACTCCCATCAGCAGCAGCAGGGTTACGAGCATCCACGCCTTCCACCTCAGCATCTGCATCCGATCTCCCCGCTAGATCCTCTCGCGCTCGATTAGCCGCGTCTCCGTCAGTCGACCTCGATCATCAGCCCAAGCGACGTCCCGGTCGACCTCGCAAGCAAGACTCGCTCTCGGCCGGCATCGAAGCTCCGAAACGCAAGTACAACCGCAAGAAAGCGAATGGGTTCTCATCCGATTCCGACCTCGCTTCTGACGACTCCTTCCAGAGCGGAGACGAGTTTGAAGTCGAAGACAATCTCCTTGTGAAAGCCCGACATCTTGATACGCCCGAATCTTCCGACAATGAAGGATCGCAGTTCAGCGCTCCACCTTCTGACGATGGAGAAGACAACGACGAAGATGACTTTGGCAAGACGTTCAACCTTACTCCTCGCAAACGAGCTAAAATGCCAAAAGATGCCCCCATGACACCAACCAAACGGCGCGTCCTCTCAACCCCACAAAAGGCGCTCTACGGCCTGGCAAGCCCAGCAAAAGCTCAAGCCACACCTCGAAGCAAAGCTCGCCTCATGGGGCTTAAAGCGCGCTCCCTCCCGCACCCGACCTTGCCCGCGCGACCACCGAAATTCTCCCTCTTACCCAACGAAGAAGCCCAGACGCTCAATCCACACGACAGAGCCAAGCGACTCCTGCACGTCGGTGCCACACCCGACCATCTTCCCTGCCGTGAAGACCAGTACGAAGAGATCATGGCTTGCGTTGAAGATGCTGTCGAGGAAGGCATTGGGGGCTGTGTTTACGTCTCTGGTGTTCCAGGTACAGGCAAGACTGCCACTGTCCGCGAGGTCATTCGCGCGCTTACAGCTCGAGCAGAACGAAATGAGATGAACCCATTCTCATTCGTCGAGATTAATGGTATGAAGCTTGCTGATGCTTCCCAAGCATACACTCTTCTCTGGTCCGCGATCTCCGGTGGACAACGCACCTCACCGAAAACTGCACTCGGCCTGCTGTCCTCACACTTTGCCCGAGTGGGAGCCAAAATGTCAGGCGCAGCCGGAGGAGCAGGTGTAGGAGCAGGTCCCGGTAGAGCAGCCACAGTAGTCCTCATGGACGAATTAGATCAGCTAGTTACAGCAAGACAAGACGTCATGTACAACATGTTCAATTGGCCCAACACCAGAGGGAGCCGATTGGTGGTGATTGCAGTGGCGAACACGATGGATCTTCCGGAGAGAACTTTGAATGCCAAAGTGGCGAGTAGGTTGGGTATGACTAGGATCACGTTCATGCCCTACACGGATAGGCAGCTGGTGGAGATCGTCAAGTCGAGGTTGGGGATTTCTGATCAGCAGGAGAACGGTGAGGAGGCAGGGACGACAAGTGGTTGCAAGGACGTGCTTAGTCTGGACGCTATCACTTACGTGTCTAAGCGAGTGTCGAACGTTTCTGGTGACGCTCGACGCATGCTTGACGTCTGCAGGAGGTCGATCGAGCTCGTGGAGGCCAAAGCTAAAATCGCTGCCGCTGCTACACCGAAACCAGTGACGATCCTAGACATGAAATCGGTACTCGACTCGATGGTCAAGTCCGGTAAAGTCAGTCACATTCTCTCCCTCCCTCTCCACGCCAAGATTCTGCTTCTAAGCTTGCTGTCTTGCTTGCGAAGATCTGGTCTGGCAGAAGCAGAATTGCAAGACGTCAGCAGTCATCACAAGGCTATTTGTAGGATGTATGCTATCTCTACTTCCACTTCCTCGTTCTTAGGGCAATCAGGGGCAGGGACAGAGGGAGTTTCCCTCAATGGCCCCTTGGCAGCCCTCTCGTCACTGGGGCTCATCATCTGCGTAGGTCAAGGAGCAGGGACAGGTAGAGCAGGTGGATTCGCTAGATTGATGCTGGCTTGTCAAGAGGACGAGGTTAGGTTAGCGTTTGAACATGATCCTGATGAGCGATTGAGGAAGATGCTTTGACCTCACAGCACGCACGCAATGCAATCTTACACCCTGTCAGCAATATTCTTCGAGTCATGTAACGGTCGAGCTTCGTCTGGGGTTTCACTGGGTGCCGTGCGATGCATTTCATGATCTCATGCTGCTAAAAACATCATCAATCCTGTCAATGCTCATGATTGGTTTTGATTCTTTTAACTTATTTACATTGCTTTGGACGATGAGAAAAGCTTCTATGCCTTAGAAGCAGTGGGCTTGAACCTACTGTCGTGGTTACGGAGCATGCAGTAGTCACCGTAGACGTTGGCGTTCCCTGGCCAAGACCTCGGCAACCAGAAAGCGCGATGCAGAGCTGCTGCGACCTTCTGCACAAGCTTCTTTGGCAATGAGTCACGAGGGTCAGCGACGGGACGGCTGAATTCAGCGTCGAGGAAAGCACCGCAGAAAACGCGGTCCCACTCGTCTGTCTTTGTGGCGTAGCGAGGCTCGTTCGTCGACTCCTTGTAGCCGGCAGCAAGACTGCGATGAGGCAAGTCGAGGTCAACAAGGTAGTCGCAGGTGGAGATGTCCACATAACGGTCAAACTCCTCCTTGTTGAGGTCGTTGAAACCCGTCTGCACACGGCGAGTGATAGAAGACCAAGGCCAGACCCAGCCAAGTGTAGCATCGAGAGTACGGGCGACAAGGTCAGGGTCTTGCACGGCTGAGGATGCATCCACGTCAAAGTGCTTAGGCAGGATACCGGTGAAGTCGCTCTTGATCCACTCGACCTCGACACCAGCAGGGACGAGGAAGTGGGTGGGGAAACGGTGCCATTCTTTGGCGTAGCAGAGTCGGATGGGCTTGTCAAGTGTCTTGAGTGGTTCAAGGCTGATTGTGAGGTCGACACTGTTACCCTTGTTTTCCTCGCCTAGGCCGCGGTCATTGTAGTCCTTTTCTTGCTCGGTGGCGACGGGCGAGAGGCCGCGAGCGATACGCTGCTGAATGACAGGGCTGAGGGTCTCAGGGAAGAGGTCGGCAACCACTCGTGGGAGCTCGTAGCCTTCAAAGTGGAAGAGGACGTCAAAGGGTGCGTGGTAGTTGTTGAGCTGGCCGACGGATCGCAAAACGCCAAGCACGACAGTGAGCAGGAGCACGGAGGATGTGATGGTGGTGAAGAGGCTCGACTTTGATGCACGGTAAGGCGACTTGGTGACCTTGACGAAAGTGACCTCAGCGAGTGTGCGGATGAGGTAGAGTGAGACGGCGGCGTTCATGCAGAGAAGGGTGTAAGCCGGGTACATGAAGCGTTCCTCCTTGTGTGCTTGAATGCTGAGGACAACGAACCAAAGATAGAAGGGAGCGATTCGTAGAAGGGCAAGCGAGAAGAGGCTTGAAGGCTGCTCGACCGAAGCATGACCCTTCTTGGCGGACGCCTCGAGAGCGGGTCGCTGGAACCGCCTTGGATCAAAGCGGGCGGTGACAAAGAGCAGAGGCAAAGACAGCAGCGCGAGAGGGAAAAGGACGTTGAAGTTGAGGAGCAGGTTGTTAAAGTAGAAGGTGAAAGGCTCGGTACCGTAGAGCTCGGGACCGGCACCTCTGCTGTGAGAGAAGAGATTGTAGAGAACAGTGTTGAGCGGCACAAAGGAGAGCTTGCCGTAGGCGAGGGTGTCGATAGCGAGAACTGGCAGGACAAGGAAAGCAGAAAGGACGGCGGCACCGATAGCAGTAGACCATCTGGACATGACCCAGTTGGAGTACTTGTTGTTGGCAATGATGTCGTCTCCGCGGAAGAAGAGCTGCTCGACAACGAAAGGAGCAGCCAGGATGATGGCAAATGGCCAGCCGAGGACGGCACCAGCAGCAAAGGACAGGGTAGCTACAAGGAGACGCTCGCCTCTAAAAGGTCGCTGCGATGGGTTGGAGAGCACCGAGGCGTCGGATGAAGGAAGTCGTGCGGGGTAAAGGTAAGAAGAGAAGGCGAGCGTGGTGGCGAGCATGACAAAGGTGGAAGGAAGGAAGGCGGTGGAGGCTTCGTAAATACCAGCACTTGCAGCAAGGGCCATGAGGCAGTATCGACCAACTCTGGCGCTAAAGACGTCAGCAACAGCCTTGTATAATCTGGCGTCGACGAAGGAGGAGGCAAAGGCTAGCAGGAGTCGGACAGCGAAGAAGACCTGACGCTTGCCTACACCGAAGTAGGCAAGAAGCTTTGTGAGAGGGAGGAATTGAGCGATGAAGGTCCATGATCGGATGGCGAACTCGGGCGAGTATTCCCAGGTCTGGAACGGGACTGATGCGTGTTTTTTGCCGCGGGGGAAGACGAGAAGATGCAATGGCTCCCAATATCCGAAAGACTCGTCGCAGTCCTTGATGACCGAGTACATGGCGGAAGATACGCGGATGATAATGAGAAAGCGAAAAGCGGCCGAGATGGACGGCGACCAAGCGGGCTTCTGATGCGCTCTAGCATAGTCTTGGAAGAGAGCGTTGCGACGGGAGAGAAGAGCATCTGCGGCAGCGGCATCTTTTGCGGCGGTGGCTTTGGCATAGCCAGCATCACCTTTCTTCTGGAAACGCAGACCTTGTCCTCTTGGGACGTTTGGCGTCGCCATGGTGATTGATCAGCACGATTGAGTCGAAGACGAGACGATCCGGAGTGGTTGGGTTGCTCTGATCGAATGGTCTTGACGATGGAGAGCTTGACCAGGTGATGAGGGTCAGCAAGGAAGTGGAAGAAGGGCTTGCCCAGAAAATTGAAGCAAGGGTCCGTGTCTCCCTTGCACAAAGATCCGCATCAACCGACAGAGAGAGAGAAAGAGCGTGTCGGGCTTTTTTCTTCTTGACTGCCGAGAAGGTGGATGAAAATTAAGCGTTTTTTGTGCGATCGAGCCAGCTTGCAAAATGTGTTGTCACTTTGCTCATCAAGACCGGTCGCACGAGGGGAGGTCACAAGCTCTAGAAGTAATGCGTCATTCAACGCATGAGCATCTCAATGTCAGAGGTGTCAGGATCAACAAGCGTCAAAATTCCTTACACATGTGTACAAGGCTGATGGAATTGAGTGAGAATGCGGGTATCGAGAGTCAAGATGAACGTGTCAAATGCAATCAAGGTGCGAAATCTGAATGCTGGGCGGCAACGGCAGCGACGTGCGGAAGCGGGAAGGGGCTGATGGGTTCGCTTGTCTATTGGCCGAATGCCTTTTGAAGACCCGAGAGCAACCTCTGCTCGAAGATGTCTTCCACAAATTCTCCTTCTTCGGTGAACCATTCGCCTGCGGATGTCAACGTCATGAGGAACGGGCGAAAGTATCAGTAGGACTGGCCGGCTTCTTGTGGTTGAAGAGCGATAATGAAACTTACCAAGATGACCGAGAGGTAGCGAATCGCTCTTCTTGCTGAGGAGCGACTTGCCCTTGTTGGTCTTGCGCGTGTAGTCAAAGTGCAATGTGTATGCTGGCGGTGTCAAGATCGATTTTCCGTTGGGAGCCTTTGTATTCTTCTTGGTTGCTTTGGGAAGGGAAGGCGAAGATATGATGAGCTGCTCTGTCTCGATGCGATTGGAAAGCATTTTGCGTGTGCCGGTGAAGATGGTGTTGCCTTGCAGATACGAGTCGCCCATCTGGATCGCTGAGAGAATGACGTAGATGACTACGGCGATGGCGCATGGTTGCTTGTTGCGACTCCACTCCTTCTCGACAAAATATGCCCAGATCGAGGTGCCGATCATGATTGCCGAAGCTGTAAACCCGAGCACAAGACGCAGATCAGCGTGAAAGTGGCTGACCTTGAATGGAGCAAAGCCTTGAGCTTTGGCTGCGGACCCATCTTCTGGATGGCGTGAAAGGATCTGTGAAAGTGCAAAGTGGGGCAGCAGTTGTCAGTGGATCAGCACGCCTCCATGGTTGGTAGGAGTGGCTTTGCAACTTACTCGCTCTACAGCTTCGTCGCAGGTAGCCTTGAGCTCGGAGAGATTCGAGTTGTCGACAACGATGCGGTCGCCCTTGGCTTTGTCGTTGACTGCTGTCGTCATGTTGCAAGCGGTACCCGTAGCGTGTCGTAGTGATGGTGATGGAAGCGGAGAGCTGAGAGCGCAAACTAAGACACGCAGCTCATTCGGAAGCTTTGCTCCAGTCAGCGTCCGTGGACGAAATGAAGCTCAGACATGTTACGACGTGGAAGCGGTCTTCGCAAATCTGTTAAAATTTCGATTCCAACACAAGCACAAAGATCGGCAAAATCGGGCCATGACCCAGTTTCTTTGGAAATCTCAGCTGGAATTGATTTGCAGCAGGAAGAGCGACACGACATCCACGCTCTCAGATCAAGAAGAAAAAGAGCCGTCGGGGCGTGTGGGTGATAAATTTTCGAAGCATCAGACGAGAGAGCCGCAGATCCCATCACGGCTGGAGGAATCTTCTTCCTGACATTTTTCCAATTTTTTGGCGGCTTTCTCTTGAGGAGAGAGAGAGAGAGAGAGCTCTGTCCTCAAGCCCAAAGCTCGGTCCTTTTGCTCACACACAAAGGGCCTAACTCACTGTACAGTACGGTATCCTGCGCTGGACCTGACCGCTGCAACTCTGTTCTTCCTAACACACGCAAATTCGCTTCCTTCGCTTGGTGCCGCCGTGATCCGAATCAATTTCATTTCTTGCCTTCTCCAGAACAACGGCAGTGCACTCGTTCTACATTCGCAGTTGGTGTCACATTCTCATCACCATCTACTCCACCATCTCTCAACACCACACTCTGCTACCTTACGCTTCAAGGTAGCCTCTTTGATCCTGCCCGACTTGCAAGGATCCTTCACACCAAACTAATTTCCCGTCGCTGTCAACGTTTGACCGCACAACTCGCCCATCATGCGTAAGTAACAGCCAGACGCACTGCATCGCAAACGTCTTCATGAGCTGGCAGCTGACCTTCTCTTGTTCATCCATTTCCAATCGCCAACCCCCAGCTCCTAAGAAGGGACAGAAGATGACGCTCAACGACTTCCTCGCCGACGAGTCTACCGGCAAGACCTCTTGGGCCGATGAGATGGACGACCTTCCCATCTCCTCTGCTCCTCGCGAGTCCAGCTACCGCAGGGGAGGCGACTTTCTCTCCAGCGTTCCCGACCGCGTCGACCGCGACCGTGGCTTCGAGCGTCCCGAGCGCAGCTACCCTCCCCGTGACGAGCTCCCTCTCCCTGACAAGCCTCCCTTCACCGCCTTTGTCGGTAACCTCTCCTTCGACGTGATGGAGGCCGATGTCGAAGAGTTCTTCGTCCCCGCCAAGATCGTCAGCGTCCGTATCGTCACCGGCCACGATGGCAAGCCCAAGGGCTTCGGCTACGTCGAGTTCCAGACTCAGGACGACCTGAAGACTGCCCTCGACCGAAGTGGCGGCCAGCTCGCTAGCAGAACCGTTCGCATCAGCGTCGCCGAGCCTCCCAAGAGCGCTTTCGGTGGTGATCGTCCTATCCACTCCAGCCAGGCTGACGATGCTTCCCAGTGGCGTCGTGCTGGCCCTCTCCCTCCCGCAGAGCCTCGTGGCGGCTTCGCTCCTCGTCCTGAGCGCTCCGGCGTCCCTCGCACCGAAGGCTCTGGCTTCGACAACATGGATGTCGCTGGTGGCGTCCGAAGCGGTTTCGGCGCAAAGTTCCAGCCGGCTCACCCTTCCAACCGTCCCCCTCGTGATGCCGCCCCTGCTGAACCCAGCCAAGGTGACCTTGCCAGTCAGTGGAGAACTGGCAAGCCCGTCGAGGGTCGCTCCCCCGCCAACTCGCGCCGTCCATCCGGCATGGCCGACTCCGGCTCGCGACGACCTTCCTTCCGTCAACGCAACGACGCCAACGAAGTCGATGATCGTTTCGCTTCCCAAGAGCGAATGGGCTTTGGCTCCAAGTTCACCCCTGACCAGACTCCTCCCGAGAGCCCCGGCAATGCAAAGAAGGGCTTCGGCTTTGGTGCTGCTGAGCGTCGCGGCAGCGGCCAGAACGCCGGTCCCGCCCCAGCCTCAGATGCTACCGACAACTGGCGATCTGCAAAGAAGCCCGCTTCCGGCTCCTCTAGCCCAGCTCCTTCCGCTGCCGCTCCTGCTGAGCGCAAGAAGCTCGACTTGAAGCCCCGATCCGCCGAGCCCACCACCCCTGCTGCTGCTGCCGACAACTCCGGTTCTTCCAAGCCCAGTCCATTCGGCAACGCAAAGCCCGTAAACGCAGCCGAGCGTGAGCGACAGATCGAAGAGAAGCTTGCACAGAGGGAGAAGGAGAGACAAGAGGAACTCAAGGCCAAGAAGGAGAAGGCCAAGGCTGAAAAGGAGAAGAAGGAGAAGACCGAGGCTGTCGCCACCGCTGACAAGCCCGAGGCTGACGAGGTGGCCGCCGCTGCCTCCCCAGCTACAGAGAATGCTGCGCCTGCAGCTGCCAAGGCACCTCGTGCTGCGCCACCTACAGGCGCTTGGGGCCAGGGACGTAAGCCATCCGGCGCTCTCGTTGGCGACGAGCAGGACCCAGCTGGCTCCAAGGAAGACGAGGAGAACAAGTCCACTGATGCTCAGGTAGACGAGGTGGCTGAAAAGGTCGAGGAGACCAAGCTCGACGCCTAAGCGTCCGCCACGACATACGCAATTCGAGCACATGGGCTCGACGTTATTCGCAAGTTTCCTTTCCCCCTCTCCGTCAACCAAAAGAAGGGCCTGGCTTGCACATCAGCTTGCAGACCTTCACGCTGCCTTCTTCAGCACCTTTTTCCTGCCGGCGCCGACGGCTCCTTCCCAACCGCTCCCCTGTCTTCTGGATACCCTTCCGTCATTTCTTTGAAGAGAGGCGAGCTTTTTGGCGGCCAGCTGCTCGAGACGCGCACAGGCAATTTGAGGTCAAGGCCCACGTTCTTGTCTTGACCTCTGTATTGTACAGCTAGTTTTTCTTATTTCATTCGCGTGCTTTCCCTGTCAATATGATGTTCCCCTAGCCGTGGACTTGCGGCATCCTTCCATCATGCGTGTGTCGTTTAACTATGCGTGTCTCGGCCAGCAGCCACTGTGTGGCAAGCAAGTTCACCGGGTCAACGCTGTGATTCAGATCGTCGCTGTTCTCAAAGAACGGTCTAGGATCGCGCTAACTTTACAAAGTTGTTGGGCATTCCGCGATCAATTTGTGGTACATGCGGTGAGCTAGGAGCAAAATGAATACGATGACAAAAAGCAGGTGCATCATTGCAAGGAAGACGCAACGGTGGAGTTCCACATTTGGCCAGCAGCAACAAGCTTGCGAACAGCTTCTTCGCAAAAGATGACGCCCATCTTGGTGGAGCAGATACCGGCAGCGCCGCCCTCATCGCCTCCGCCTGTTCTCTTCTTGCGGTCGCCAATTCGCCACCAGCCAACCAAGCTGGAGCTGTTCTTGGCGGGAACGACAAGGGACTCGCGCTGTTCCTGACCCCATCCATCGACGTCAGCATGGATCCTCCAGAAGCTTGAGAGTACCGCGACGGGTCGCTTAGAGAGCAGAGAACGATAGTCAGAGCTTGTTTTGTTGAGGCTGACAAAGTTGGGGCTCGCCGTGCCGAGGTTGGCGTCAAGGCGCTCCAACCAGGAAGACATAAGTAGTCTTGGATTGCCACGGCCAGCGCCCCAGATGTGCCATCCTCCGCCAGCCAAGTCATGCTGGCGTGCAGCGCGTGCACATTGACCCGGAGCGAGGATACGGTCAACGACTGACTTGCCCTTTAGCAGACCGATGATGCGGGTGATACCGATTGGCTCTGCAAGGGCAGGTAGCAAGTCGTAGAAGAGAGAGCCAAAGGTACCGTGGTAGCGGGCAGCAAAGCCAGCACGAGCTCCAGAGTCTAGGCCAACTTTGTCCGTGTACCAAGAGTCAGGGGTCTCTGCATCGATGTGGAGGAAGGAGTGGACGAGTTCTGGATGTTGGATGGCAAAGTCCTGAGCAAAGAGATGACCGTAGCCCGTGGAAACAAGCATGAATTTGCCGAGCGTGTGGCCACCTTTCTTGTTCTTGTTGTCCTTGTTTGAACTGCTGCTGAGGTCGATTTGATCGTGCTTCTCGAGCGCGTGGTACAGTGCTTCAGTCTGCAAGCGGACTGAGGCGGGCTGATAAACGAAATCGGAATGGCCGTAACCGATGCGGTCCCAGAAGCAGACGCGAGTAAGAGCGAGATGGCCGTCTTCGCCACCACTTTTGAGGCCAGAAGGTGAACCTGATCGAGCAACCATCTCACGAAGGAACTGTGCTGCCATGACACCGGATACGCCACGCTCTGCCATAACAAGAGCGGTCGGGGTAACTTGTGTCGAGTTGCGGGACTTGAGGCCGTCTGGCTGATCGGCGGTCGGGGCGGATTCGCAGGCAAGGTGAAGACGGAAGGAGACGGGGTAAGGGTTGACGTCGGCTGGATCTTGGGGATAAACAGGATCCTTTGTAAGAGAGGTGGGATGCACGAGGGTGAGGTTACCAAGAGGCTTGAAGCCGGAGTCGGCGGCGTCGAGGACGAGATCAAAGGTAACGAGAGCCGCAGCGAGGGCGATGGCAAGACAGCCAAAGAGGGCCCATACGAGCTTGAAGCGTCTCCTCCATTTGGCTTGAGCACGCGAAAGAGGGATCTCGGTGACGATGGGAGCACCAACGTCTGGGTTGAGAGTGAAAGGGATCTTTTGCTTCTGCAGGTGGAGAGAAGACAAGAAGGCCCACAGTGTGGAGAGGAGGCAAAGACCGGCAGATGCAAAGCCAAGATAGGAGTGGGTCATGCGGAACTCGGGCACAGCGGCAAGTAGAATGGCATCTGCAACAGTGCAGCAAAGCACGAAGAGATGGAAGAAGTTGGTGGAGTGGGAAGCGAGCTCAAAGAAGAGCAAGCCAGGGGCAAGCATAGCAACAGAAATGATGCAGAACCATAGAGGCAGAAGAGCGGGCGAGCGGTGGGGCGGAAGAAGGAGAGGGATAGGCTCGAAGTAGTTGATGGCAAGCAGGATGGACAAGATGGTGACCGGAAGCAAGAGGACGACACCGAGGCCGAAATAGAAGCGGAGAAAGAAGCTGAGGTATGGCGAACGCGATGCCCTTTGAACGGGCGGATGTGCTGACTCGGGAATGGAGCGATAGTCGGACCCTGCCGAAGACGATCCGAGCAGTGGCTGACGCTCACTGTCGTGTGCACGGTTGGCCGAAGAAGGCCTCGAAGTAGCAGAAGGCGCCATAATATTAAGATGCCTTGGTCGGCGTGTCCGATGTCGAAAACGCAAGGCGGGAGAGGGAGCGGATGGGGTCTCGGCGTGGATCCGATCTAATCTTGCGTTGTTGCGGTGCTTTCCGCAATACTGAGCTTCAATGCAGAGCAAGGATGGAAGCCAAACCCGATAGTGATGGTGATGAAAGAGGAGAGCAAGGATGATTGAGTTACTGACAGAGCTGAGCTTCACCGACAGGATCAAACAGGGTCAGCAGGGAATGTGTGTGGGGAATCGAGCGGACGCCGAGCTATGAATGACGCCAACGCGCTTTGCTACTCACAGAGACAGACTTGAGGCATGCTCTGCGTTCCTGTGAATAAATGCGGTCTCGGCAAAAAAGAGAAAGTGGAGGTGAAGCCCAGAAAAGTCGCCAAAAAAAGAAGTGACCGCGATCCGACGCACACACATCATGGACCCTCTTTAAAGCTATCCGAAGCTTACGGACTGTTAGACTTGCATACTTCTGTGAATGTCGATTATCAATTTGTGTTTGTCAGGACCCTGCCTGTCTGGTTTTAATCTGGTGGTGCTTCCCATTGTATAGCACTTCAGCCTCTCTCATCTCGAAGGTTTGTTCTGATATCAAGAAAGTGTCCGATGCAGGTGTTGCATGTTCGGCACGCGGATCTCGAAAAAGGGTTTGTGCGCGGCACAGCAGCTCGAAAGTGGTAACGCGCGAGAATCACTGACGCACGCACGCTTTTGCAATTTGAGGCCAATTGTAACAGCAGCAGGAAGCAGACAGTAGTAGCAGCACGCCGATCCCTTTCTTTTGCTCCGAAAGTGTCACTTTGGCTCAACCGCTTTTTCTTCTCTTCTTGCTCTTCTCGCATCACGACGCTCTGGTCTCCGTTCGGCCTTTCCGACACATTGACGCCCTTGTCATTCCCGCTCATCTTGGCATCACCCTCTAACCATCACGAAGAGGTGGCACTCGAAAACTCCCACGGGCACCACCATCGAGCACCGCCCAACCGCCGCCCACTTTACCCACCCTTCATATCGGATTGAGCCGACGAAGCTGACTCCCGTCGACAACCTCTCTCCAAACCCGTTTGTTGCTTTGCACACATGTCGTAACTTTCTTTTCGCTTCTTCCGACTCCTTGCCCGCCTCTGGTCCTTCCTTGGCACGCCTCTGTGCCGATTCGCAGTCGCTTCACCATGTCCAGCACCGTCTTCGGTCTGTCGCTGAAGCAGGTCTCGCTCGCCGTCCTCACTATTCAGAACACGGCGCTCGGCGTGGTAATGCACCACAGTCGTGTGTCAGCACCCGTCGGAAAGTCCTACTTCTTTCCCACCGCCGTTCTCCTCACAGAGCTTCTCAAGTGCCTGATATCCTTCGTAATTGCGGCGATATCCATAGACAATTCGTCCGACTCGCTCCCACTCCCTTCAGCATCCAAACGCAAGCATTCACATTCAGAACACGACTCGTTGACACCACAGACACATTCAGACGGCTTATCAAAGGACTCTGACAAATCGTTGCTGCTCACCCGATCCAAGATTGACCTGGTCATTGACGAGATCACAGCAAAAGACTACTGGAAGCTCTCGATTCCTGCTTTCCTCTATGTCCTACAAAACAACCTCCAGTACGTGGCAGTCTCAAATCTCGAGCCACCCGTCTTCATCTGCGCATATCAGATGAAGATTCTCACCACCGCTTTCTTCAGCATCGTCCTACTTCGCAAGAAAATCGGCAGGTGGCAATGGCTCTCGCTCGGCATGCTTGCCATCGGTGTTGCTGTCGTCCAGATCCAGAGCAAGTCAGTCTTGGGTCTCGTTCCATTCGAAGTTCGTACACATGGCTATGGACATGTCTCCGCCGGTCCCGCCGCTGATCTGCCACCTCCTCCACCACCACCGCCTTTCGACTCGCATCGAGCTCCACCACCAGAACGCCTCCCAAACGTTGGCTCCTTCCTCTCTGGTCCAGGCGCCAAAGACTACGACCATCTCCCTCCCTCCTCGCCCTCTTTCGACGGGTCACGCATATCTATGAGCATGGAGGAAAGCGCAAAAGCCGACAAACCTATGCAGCCTATTCAAGGTTTCCTGGCAGTCATTGCCGCTTGCTTCACATCGGGTCTTGCAGGCGTCTATTTCGAGATGGTTTTAAAAACATCTTCTGCCAATCTTTGGACAAGAAATGTTCAGCTCTCCGCATGGTCCTTGTTCCCAGCTGCCCTTCCGGTCCTGCTCGAGATGGCTCGCCGTGGTGTGTCCGCACCTTTCATGCACTTTGGCGCAAGCGCTTGGGCCACAGTGGTGCTTCAAGTCACTGGTGGTCTTGCCGTCGCAATGGTCATCAAGCACGCCGACAACATCTTGAAGGGTTTTGCCGTCAGTTTCAGCATTGTCCTCAGCTTTGGCTTCAGTGTCGCTTTCTTCAATTTCCCCTTCACTGCACCATTTGCAGCAGGTATAGCATTGGTCATCTTAAGCACCCTCTCATACTCTCGAGGTCCCAGCAAGGGCCTCTCAAAATCCTCATCTTGGAGCGCCATAGCCGACGCGGCATCTTCTTCGGCTTCTTCTTCATTCCGGGACAAAGCCAGACTGCTCAGAGATTGAATTGATTCATGCAATCTTATGTCCATAAATCGTGAACACCTTTTGATCTGCCTGTGCCCTAATCGCTTCGCTCTTCATCTCCTGCCTTCTCCTGTCTCATGAGCACCTCGAGACCTCCATCTCGAGCCACGTGTGGCTCCGGTGTCACAGCCTCGAGTTCAGGAAGACATTCATGATTCTCCTGCCCCAAGCTGGAATCGTAATGTCGCTGAAATGCTTGCAATTGAGCCAATGACGTCTGATCTCCGACCTCGCTTGTTACATTCGTGTTAAAACAAGTCTGCTGCCCTGACTTTGTGAGGGTCTCTTCCGTCTTCTCTTGACTGCGTTTGCGCATCTGTCGGCGGTGGATAATGAGGAGCGCCATGCGGGCCTGGTCCTGGTGGCGTTGCGCCGTATCCAGGTGGAGGTTGTGAAGGCGGTGGTCTTGCAAAGTTGGGTGGTGGCACTCCAAACCCTGGCGGTAGTGATGGCGGAGGCACCGAATATGGCCCTCCTGGGAAGCCTGGCATGAGTCCGGGCACAGGAGCTTTGCCGCTCATTAGAGCCTTATGTGCTTCCAGTTGAATCCGCAGCTGTTCTTTGGACAGCACCAATTTCTCTATCCTTGGTCTCTTGTTCTGTACTGGGACGTTTCCATCTGCCCTTTGTGCCGCTCGTCTCTCCTTCCATTCTGCCAAGTCGTTCTCGGGAATGCCGGCCATTCCGTAGATTTCAATCTCGAAAGAGTCTCGTCCTGGTAGAGTGTTTTCGATTCTGTCAGAAAAAAAGCTATGGTCAGCGCGAATGCATAGCGGAGCGTGTTGACTGTTCTCTCTATTGTCTACCTACCTGTCTGGTTCTGCTTTGTGCACCTGCGTCAGATGGACGGACAGACCTCCGGCGGTGTTGAGTCTTCTAGGGCATTGTGGACATCGATAGTGCTTGGACTTTTGATGCTGTAACAGAACTATAGAATCAAGATGATGATGCAGGTTGTCAGCAGCTGAGCGGCAGCATCTTCGTCAAGACCTTGCATGCTATCTACCTTTCTCGTCTTCGAACTCGCGACTGCAGGTTGCAAATGCATAGAGGCAAGTCAGGGAAGGTCAGCATCAACGGTGTCTATGGTTCTTATGATCGCTCGGGCGTAAGGGTCTACCTACTCGCAGTACCAGCACCAGGCCTCGAGCTGAGGCGCCTTTCTCTTCTTGCGTGTCATCACGATAAGCCTCCTGCGCGAGATGTTGAAGTGTTTGTCTGTGATGTGGTTGTTGGAAGCAAGGTTGCATCTGGAAGATGTTGGCAGCTCCACCTTGCGCGAAGGACCCTGAGAACGTGAGATCCAGCAGCTGCACGCCGTAATGCTGACTAATTCAACTTTCGTCGACGCTTGAATCTATCGCTTCACTCACATCATTCATGATTCGCACAGCTACTTCATCCCCAAGCCGATCCGTTGCGAAGATCCATGGCTCTGAAGCACAGCTTCCTCATGCTATAACCGAGGCAGTGGTGCTAACAGGCGGACCTGGCTGTGCTGTTTGCAAAATGGCAACGACGTCGCACGGTGGAGCCGGGTCGTGTTGCGATACGCCAGCGGGACGCTCAGACCCAGTCTGATATCTACACAGTAGCTTACAGGCTTTGCTTCGCTGCCGTCGTTCATGGTTCTCCACGACCGTCGAGTCATGAGTGTATGTGTGGCACCAATCATGAATCATGAATCTTCATAACTCATGACTATAACTTCACAGCAAAGCTTGTGTCTTCCGGCAGTGCCTTGCTGACCCTCGAGCCAAGCATATCATGAGAAAATGGATTTTGCGTCCGAGGAGCCGCCCTCCACCGGCCCCAGTGGCTCAGGGATGGCTCCCCCGAACGCCAGCCCCGGTTCAGGGGATGGCTCCTCGGACGTAGTTTTCGTTTTGTTACGATATGAATATTCATGATTCTCAGTCATGAGATTCAAAGCATTCATGATTCATAATTCATGATTCATATCGTAACAAACATGAAGATCTAAAGTTGACTGTCGAAAGCAAAATAAATAAATAGAAAAATAAATAAAATAAAAACACCTTTTCCAACCATGCTCCAATCATAGAATCATAATCATGAATCATGAATCATGACTGCCTGTCTGAAGATACGAGCATAGCGGATCATGGATACATGATATGATTTAACATTTATAATCATGAATCTATGAATTCATGATTATGATTCATGATTCATGATTGTGACAACAAATCATGAATATGAAAGTTAATTGTGTTAAAGATATGGCGAAAAAAGGGTTCTAGTATTTTCACACAATTTATGCATCGGGACTCACGGGACCACGGGGACATCCCGATGTCCCCGTATTCATGACATTGACTTCGCTCACTGTTCACTCGAGATGACATAGCGAAGTTGCACATGTATATATAGTCCCATTTCCCACAGTTCCCCATTCGAAATATTAGCTGCTTTTACTAATAACAATCATAGATACGATTCATGAATTATGAAATTTTGAAATCATGAATCCCCATTTTGTATTCATGATTCATATGATTCATCACTACAAAGTCAGAGTGTGCTGTGGCTGCTTCCTGGTTCCTAGAAACATAAGTCATGGGTTTCGTTTTTCTTTTTACGATATGAATCGTGAGTCATAAGTCACAAGTTCGATTCGTGGTTCATGGTTTATGAATCATAGAATGAATGACCCTGGTTTGCAAATTGAAATCGAGAAAAGGCGTAGAAAAACATGAAGCTAAAAACGCGTCTTCGCATTCATGATTTATGATTCATTATTCATGATTATGATTTATGATCTGATAAGACTCGGAGTCTTTTATGGTTTGAGCTCTTCTTGGCCCAATCGTTGAAGCACAGGAAAATTCATGATTCATAGATTTTATTAAATCATGAATAATGAATCACCCATGCTCATGACTGCGACAAGAAGCAATCAGACTCACGTGAGTCATGAGTAGGGTTTGCCAATATGATTAATGCATGAATCATAGAATAATGAAGCGACTCATGACTGAAAGTACTCATGACTCTGCGAAGGTTGATATTTAAAGTGAACGGCAACAAACATGAAAACACCAATCACGAATATGGAAGGTTTCATGATTGGGTTGATCACAGTTGACGGAATCGACCTGTTGTCTTGGTTTCTGCCAACCTTGCGGCGGCGTTACCTACTTCCACCGAGCAGGGAGCGTGAGGTTACATCGGCGCTGTTCCACCAAGACTGCCAAGGGCAGCTTTTAGGAGCCTCCCCACGCCCATCTCTCTGACCTCTGGTGGCGAACCACCCGGGGACAGCGAGTCTGATTGGATGGGAGGGACGTCGTGCCCCCCCCCCCCCCCCCCCCCCCCCCCCCCCCCCATAAAATCATGAATGCACGGCTCGGCAGCGGTGAAGCCTGGCCGAAAGCATCGAGAGAAGGGCACTTGGTACAGTTTGTTGCCGATCCGCCACAATATGAATGTATTGCCTCATGCTCAATAGTGTGGGACGGTTTCCAGACCCGTGAGTAGTCACTTAAGCTACGCTGACCACGTCTACGAACTCAAGCTGTCAACGTCAGTTCACTCATGACTATCACCGAAACCACGCAATCATGAATATCTTGATCGGTTCGCATTGATGTGAGGGAGTGTTCTGACAAAAACGAGCTCTCGCCGATACGACGAAGCGTTTCAGAAAGAGTCATGAGTTGAATTCTTAAACCATGCGAGAAGGATGAGGTTCCGAAAACCCAACCAGAAAGAGCAGCGAGTGATGAGGCATAGGCCGTGTTGTGAGAAGGAGCTTGGATCATGAATCCATCGGGATCAGGTGACCACCAAGTCATCTCAGTACGGCAAGAAGGCATACTGTCGAACGGGAACGCAGATCCTCGGCAGCTCGGCTCAAAAGACTCATGACTGCGAGGGTGAAGCCTGCAAACTGCGGATATGAAGCTTTCTTATCGATTCATGATTGCCTTTAGTCTCACAGCACACCTATTCGCACACACACGGACTAATACAGACGTATGGCTACGATGAATCGAAATCTTCGGCCTCATCGCATGAGAGGCCGACCCTTTACATTCATAATTGTTCAACTTCGACTGAAATCATTACTATACAAACTGCCTGCCCATATCTCTGGGCGCATACGGTGGTGGTAGGAGCGTTTCGCCAGTGTGGTCATCGAACATTCCTTCCTCTGACATGTGAAGTGAGCAAGCGTCTTGTTCGACCCGATACGCACGGCCGGCAGACGAAGAAACTTGCAAGTGATTGCTTGGTGCGACACTCTGATTCGAGCGTGTGTGGTCGGTTGGCGATGTTGTTGTTGTGTGGGTTGGAGAGAACATTGTCATAGGACTGACTGGCGTTGTCGCTGAGGGCGGTGTCGGGAGAGGTCGACGCGATCCGGTCCTTGCGAGTGTAGTGCCGGTAGACGGAGAAACAGGATCTTGGAAAGGATTGGCAGTCGGCATCGAGCTTACTCGTGCATGGTGCAAGTGAGACCTGCGCGCTTCGAGCGGAGAGGAAATGTTGTTGGCCGAGCTGTTCATCAAATTCAACGAGTTTGAGTGGTGATGCGAAATATGTTGACGAGAATGAGTGTAATCCTGAGCCGCAGGCTCGCCATGCCAAAGAGGCATATGATGGGTAGGCGTGTGTGCCGTTGCGTAGGCAGGGTTCGTCGGAGACAGGGGCGAAAGAGGCTCTGCGTATTCGGTCGAGAAGAATGTTGACGAAGGAAGCACTTCGCTTGTGGGACTGAACTCTGTCGGTGATGACAAGGTAGAGGGATGCGGCGAGCCGAGACGGATTTCTTGGAACAAGGCAGGGGTCCTGCTTGGTTGTCTTGTGTCGGCGATCTGCGCCATCTCCGCCTCAGGTCGGACCCAGTATTGCGATTCATTTGTGGTTGCAGTGACCCTGCTCGGCACTCTGCCGAGATCACCCTGACTGGAGAGGAAGGCTGTGTCGAGCCGCAAGCGTGATGACGAGCGCATTGCTGTTTGACGCGAGGTGTTCTGCGACGAGGAAGAGTTGGGCAACAAGGCTTCCTTGCGATCGGCATCCATCTGTGCTTGAAGACGCCTTCTGGGTCGGACGAGCTTGCAGTAGTATACAAACGAGCCAACGAGGATGAAGATGAGGAACATGATGGTAGCGGTAACGGAGGAGGCGATGATGATGGTCTTGACATTGGATTCAGAGGGCATGAAAGACTTGCCCGCTCTGTAGTTGTTCGGGTTAATGACGACGCCCCAGAAATCCATGTCAGTGATGTTGTTGAGATTGCTCATGACGACTGAGTGTGTGCCCTCTTGAAACGTTTCGGAAGTCCAGATGACGGGAGGCAGCTGCGAACCAGAGGCTTTGGCAAGCTCGTCGGTCTCAGAGTATGCATCAATGATGACCGAGGTGACATTGTCGATAGTGACGTTGTACCTGCCTCGTCTTGGCCCACGATAGTCAAGCACGGAGAGACCATGGCCGGTGAAATAGAAATTTACGGAGTCTCCAGTATTGGAAGAGGAGTAAAAGTAGTCGATAGGTGAGGTGTCGACGTTGGAAGGGACGCTCGAATTGCGCCAGTTAGCAGCAGGCCAAAAGGTAGAGCGTGGATCTCGGTTGTCTAGAATCCCACCAGACCATAGAAGCGAGGTGTTCCAGGGGTTGGCGACGACGTCTGGAGTAACCGGGGATGTGTCTGGCGATAAAGCAGCTGCATATGTTGGGCTTGGGAGATCATTGTCATAACTGGAGACAGCTGCGTATTGTGGATGAGCAGACGAATGGTCGTATGCTGAAGGCGATGTCTGATAGTAGGGTGGTGTTGTGGTAGTGGCCACAGGGCTGGAGGATGCGGACGGATAGTAGACCGTTTGCCAAGAGGTGTCCATGATGAAGAGTGGCTGAAGCAGCCAGACGTTCTAGAGCGACGAAAGCGCAAGAGTGTGAGGATAAGCGGATGATGAACGCTGTGGGCAGGATCGCGATAAGAAGCTGGGTCGCTGTACAGAAGGAGCAGCGTCCGTCGATCACTGAAATGTTGTGATCAAACGCGGGTGATGAAGACGAGGATGGTGACAAGGGATGGTGACAAGGAATGGTGGATGAGATGGAAGGAGTTGGTCGTCGCAAAGATGGTATTGCGTCGACAGAAGCACGGGCATCTGCTGCCTGTCACATGGACAACTGCAGACTGCAGCAGGATGTCTTACTGTAGTTAGTGGCGAGAGAGTGTCTCCGCACAAATGGCTAAAACTGGCGGCGGTCTGCTGCACCTTTTCTGCGCGCCGACAGCAGAGGCAGCAGCGGAAGGAGCCGAGAAAAGAGGCGCGAATCGCCGCGGCCAACTCTGCTCCGAGAAAGTGCGCAAGGAGAAAATCATCGCTGCTTTTAAATTTGGTTCGATTCTCGATGCAAACGTGGGCCGATGTGCCTGCGTGGACCCTCGTTTCCATTATTTCAGATATGACCCTTGAATTTCACCAGTTTGGGCAGGCAGGCTTAGCGTACTTGGCCAAATTTAACCAGCTGCTCCTCCGCTAAAATTGACGTGATCCGGCAATTCAAGTTTCTTGGCATACAGCATCTCGACAGCATCAACTGTGATTGGAGCAAGCTCACTATTCGTTCAACACGTTGCAATCACTGGCACACAGGCCGCAGCAGAACATAAGATCATTCAACGTGAGATTGCGACGTGGAGATGTGAGACAGGAGCTGAGATACGGCGAGATAGAAACGACAATAGGGGCGGGGGCGCGGGATATATAAGTTTATCAGAATGCGGTGGAAGAGTGCGGGACAAGATTGCGAGACATCATAATACGTGAGTGGAGACGAGACATTGTGAGACTGATTGCGCAAGATAAGAGAAACGACGACGACGAAGAGACACAAGAGCTGTGATGTAGAGTGGCTCGCTTTGCACAGCGGGGGAAAGAGGTGTGATCAGAGTTTGAGAACTGCTTTTTTATCTATTCTGAAGCAGACTTGCACTTGTGAGGCACAGCGTAGCCGTCCGAGCGCTTTCCTCCGCCCCAAGGTGTGCGGCCGATCACGCTGGCGTCCGTGCCCAATCCACGCTTGGCAAATGCCTTCCACAACAGGCACTTGTTCTGACCACCAGTGAGGTGCTTGTCGGCCTGGACAATGGCATCCCGAGCGTCAAAGAAGCTTGGTCGGCATGGCTGCAGCTTCATGCCGTCCAAGATAAGCTGCACCAACAACGAGTTACCGTGGCGAGGCACGCGACGCTTGCTTACGCGGTGCTTGCCCAGCGAAGTAAGCTCGTCATCCGAAAGGAAGAAGGCGGCTTGCTCCTCAGCGGTAGCATTGGTAGCAGGAGGGAAGAGGTTCGAAGTGAAGCCATGCTCCAGCACAAGCGCCTCCTCCACCTCGTTGAGCATGGTCGCCCACACCTCTCCGATGGCGTGTACTCCCCAGTAACCGGCGTGGTCAAGGTACGAGTAGGTCTCCGGGTTGATCGTCTTGTTGGTCGAGTAAGGGTAGTTTCGGATACCTTTGGCGCGGTTCGATGCCCACGAGCCCATGGGCCAGTCATGAGGAGCAGCGCCCGTTCGACGGATGATCGAGGCGAGTGCATCACCCCACCCCTCACCCATGCCTCCAGACTCACCCCAACCGAGACAGCCACTGTTGGCAGGGCCACCGGTCAAACGAGTCGAGAGACCGTGGCTGTACTCGTGAATGACGATACCAGCTTCAAAGTCACCGTCGCGAAAGGGGGTCGAGTGATCCCACACGTACATGCGCATCCTACCGCGTTGACCATCGGGAGGAGTCATAAAGTCAGCATTGTCCGTACCAGCACCATCCTGAGCAAAAGCGATGACCCCGTCATTGCCCTCACCGCCCCGGCCAAAGTTGTGCTCCTGGAAGTTACCCGAGACTTCGTCAAAGCCGTAGGCGTACAGAAGATCGTGGTACTCGTTGATTGTCACAAAGAGCTGGACGGTGGCAGCAGCAACGTAATCGGCAGGAGGCAGCTCCGAGTGCTTCTTCTCCGACTTGCGCCACTTGTAAGGGTAGTTAAACATCATGTCTGTTGACTTGTCAGGGCTGGGACGGCCCTTGGGTCGCTTGATGGATTCCGACTTCCACTCGCCGTTGCCAGAGAGGTCAGCCTGAGCAAAGACGTTGTTACCTCGCGTGTCCGAGTAGACGGTGTTGTCACCAACGACAGAACGAGCATCGTCTGCCTCGAGCGCCGAGAAGGGCGAATGCTTGCTGGGAACCGTGTGCCATCCAGCGGGGGAAGCCTCGTCGTAGCGCTCACCCTTCTCGTTGGAGCGCTTGCCCTCGGTAGGGTCATTGAGACCCCACTTGAAGACACGGTACATGGGCTCATGACCCATAGGAGCAGGGGGCGTTTCAACCTCGGTGGGCTTGGTGGATGTGTAGCCCGAGAAGTCAGGGCGGCCAAGCTCAGGCACCTTGTGGCTACCGAAATCGGGTCGACCAAGCGAGGGAACCTTGGCGGACTTGGCGGCGGACTTGGATCGTGGCCTGGGCATGCTGTGGACCCAGTCGACGACAGTGCTGATGCTTCCGGGTCGGTGAGCATCGGCATAGGCCTCGTAGGCATTGTCCTCGAGAGGGATCTGGAACTTCCAGACCAAGTTGAGGCCTTCGGCTTCAGTCTGAACGTAGGCGAGCTGGGCAGGGACGGGACCCTTGGCAGTGGGGACGTTGTGAAGGTATTCGATCTGAGTGTGAGAAGCCTGGGCACCCGAGTCGGTCTTGCCAGCGTGGGGCTGAAGCTTGTGCTCGAAGGTGGTGACGATCTGGGCGGCCTCGCTCTCAGCAGCGCGTGGGTCCGAGAGGCGAGCAGCGAGATTCTCATCAGGAGTGGCCTGTCGCAAGAAGTAGATGAGGGCCAGACGAGGGTCAACGATGGACTCGGGCCCGTTGAGATCGCGCTTGGCACGGAGGTGGGAGAGGGAGCCGGCAAGGCGGGACGAGAGGTCGGCACCCTGGAGAAGAGGGTCGTCACTGGGGACGCCGCAGAGCTCGTGAAGCTCCTCCTGGAGGGGCAGCACACTCTGAGGGTCGACCTTGGCTCGGTGAGGCGAGTGATCGGCAGCAGGTTTTGCGAGGCTGTCAAAGACGTACTGATGCACGCCACCTCGAACGAAGGCTTCGTTGCTGTCGGTCCAATCGGCACCAGCATTCTCGGTGTACTCAGGCGTGGCCTCAGTCTGAGACTGAGGGAAGAGGCGAGACTCGAGCTCGGAACGGAGCTGGTCGCAACGCTGCGAGATCTCTTGCTCGGAAGCTGCTTCAGTGGAAGCTACACCAGGGTTGGTGAAAGGAGGAGGAGCCTGTCCGGCGTAAAGGGAAGAGCCGAAGGAGAGGATCTTGCCCTCGGGCGAGATGTTGATGTTGAGATCACCATCGGCGACTTCGAGACCGTTGACGAGTTGACGGATGAAGTAGTGTGAGATGCCACTGGAAGGGTCAGTGTATGAGTCGGGTCGGACGTAGAAGTCGTGACCGTTGGGAGCAAGACCCTGGTTGTATCCAAGGAGGTGCTTTGCAAGGCGAGTGGCTACCGAATTGGGATTCTTGGGGCCGGCCTCGGCGTTGACGTAGTGGATGGCAGCAGCATATGCATGCTTGCGGTTGGAAGAGTCGAGGCCACGACGAACGGGAGCAGCGTCGGTGGCAGACTCGACGTCGGCAAAGACCTTGTGTTGATGTTCAGGACCCCAAGCAAGAGACTTGCGAGAGGGGTCTGAAGGACGAGGAGAGATATTGGCTACGAGAGAAGCATTGGTGGTAGGGACGCTTGCAAGGGTAGCAAAGCTGAGCCAGAATGGGAGAAGGGCGATAAGAGCGAATAGGCGCTTGTGCCCGGCGTTGACGGCTGGTGCCATCGCAACTGAAACGTAAGCAAAGGCACTCGAGGGAGAGTCTGGACTCTGCTCGAGATGCTCAAAGAGAAGGTATACGAAAGTGTGACTGTAGTCTAGAGAGCGATCAACGCTGCAGGGTCTATGAACGAGTCAAATGAAGTGTGGTTGGTATCTATGTATCTAGGTGGAGAGTGGCGAGTAGGAGAGGGAGACCCGGGGAGAGAAAGTCAGTTCCAAGCGCTATCTTGAAGTGTAGAAGTGGTCTAGTGTTGTGGTGATGGTGTTAGGAAAGATAAGGATGGTGGATGGGATGAGAGAGCACAGAGAGCGCGGGGTCCAGAGATTGGTGGCCGCGCGCAAGAGAAGCGAGTGTGAGTATGTGTGTAATTAGCGTCGTCAGGGTCCTTTCTCTCTTTTGGCAGGTCAAACAGCCGAGTGGCCAGGGCAGTTGAGCAGTACAGGATGAGAGATAAAGGGACACCTGTATGCGGCAAAAGTCACAGCAGTCACAGCAAGCGGTATTGTGCTCAAGTGGAGTGATTGCGAGCAATTTCACTACACCGCTCAAAAGATACGACGGCATTTCAACTGAGCTGGCCAAGCGGATGAGCCGATCCCTTTATTCACAAAAAAGGCGGAGCAGCCGAAATAGGCAGGAGCGCGCTTTCCCTCTCCAACACAACAGCAAGGTCAGACGAGCTCAGCCAGCTCAAAGCTCAGCTGCATCCAACGGCTCTCTCCCTTTCATGATCGCCCCCCTTTTTGACGCCAAGTCACGAGAGTGTGACAAGCGAGCATCACTTTGCCAATCCGGCGCTTTCCGTCTCGCGTTGTTCACGCCAGCAAAGCATCATACGCACACGCACATGCTCAAGCCCACCCCACCACCACTCGCGATCCAGCGCAAGAGAATCACAATTATGAATGCGCTGAGACCCTGCGTCACAACAGGGCAGCGAAAAGTGGTGGACAGTCAACGCAACTTGATTTTTCCAACTCAACTCCACACTGCAGCTTGAACTCGTCACCTTTCATGGCGGACACTCAATTTTCACCAAATCGGGCTTCGAGCTCGAATCTGACTCCCGATGTGACATTTGAACAAGAGTGGAGCCGATCACGAATCTGAGAGTGCACAGAGTCGCGAAATCTCGCTCTTTTTGTTGCTTGAGGATTGACACTTTTTCTTCGCGCACCGACACACAAAAGTCAACCAACACAACACACACACACACAAACACTTTCACGGACACCATCTCATCAAACGTCGCATCACGTCGTGTCTGTATACCCTCCTCGACATCAACACCGTCAGCATCGCTAGCAGCGTCTATGCTCATGCTCTAGGCTAGTTTCATCCGGACTCAAGCTGTGCGGACGAGATCTTCGTCGCTGTCACGCTTCCAACATGGTCCAACCTGCCACCACCTCCTCAGCCCAAGCTGGCCCATCCGCTCTCGGTCTTGCTTCCGCTCCCGCTTCCGCAGCGAGCACATCTTCCTCCTCGTCATCCACCGACTTCGTCTCCTATCAGGACATATTTGAGCACCTCGAACTTGCTCGTCATCAGCGCGACACACAACAGATCCGATCTATCCTTGCCGATCGAAAAGACGATCTCAAGTCATGCCTACAGCCCTTCCCCATCACTTCCAGCCCAAACTTTGGCGAACCTTCAAATAGTTCCTTCCCGGACAGCATCAAGCTCACGCATGGCTCCACTCACAAGCTCGACCAGCAGACCCGCAATCTCTGCAAAGCCATCGTCGACCAGTACCAAGTCTCTCAACAACGCGCTTTCACCCTCCTCCAAAGCTTCCTCTCTTCAGAACATCGCCATTCACAGGGCGTAGATGATCTCATTCGATCTCACTTGCACGTAGCACCACCATCACCAGTCAAGGCCAGAGCAACAAGACCCAAAGATGTCTCGTCACGATCCCACAAAGGCGCTCACAGTTCCAGCTCTGACTCTTCCAGTGCAGACTTGCTCGATGACTTCAACATCTTTTACTTTGAAGAGCGCATGTATCTTCTCCGTACCATCTCTTCCCTCATTCGCATCACAGAGGATCCCCAGCACGACTACTTTGATCTCGCCAACCACATTCTCGATCTTTTCGCCGACGAAGCCTTTGCCCTTGCATCCATCGACCACTTCTGCACCCTCGTCAACCTATCGCTTCCCGAGTCAATACGTCAACAGCCACGCTACTCGTCCCTCTGGGCCAAGCAGATCCTCAGAGAGCAATTTGGCCTTCTCGAGATCGTCTTCCTCCTCTTCTACGGCAGGCTCTCTCCCTCTCCCGCCTCTCTCCTCGCTCTCCTCCGAGCTGTACACCACACAGAGGTCGGTAGACGCCAGGCCAACATCGGTTTCCTCGACAATGAAGCTTCAGAGACTGTCGAGTGCGTCAGTCATCTCCTTGTCCTCATCGCGGTCGAAATGCTCTCGCTCGAAGAAGTCATGGATGGTCTGGATCTCGTTCAGGGCACCGAATCACACATCTCCAAACATCCAGCGAGTCTTGAGCAGGCACTTGACCTACTTAGCAACACCTCAGCAGATCCACTCCAGGCTCCTATCCTTCTCGCATGGGCTCTGGTCCTCCACCGACTTGAAGATGCTCTTGTCGCCCACTATGATGCTTCCGAACTCGACTCATCTCGCCAGCTCACAGCATCCGTTACAGAGATTGCAAATGTCATCAAAACCGAAGATGGCGGTCCGCCATTGTGGAGGAGATTGGCACACGCCGCGTTCGCTCCAGAACTTCGACTCTTCGAGACCATGATGTCCTTGCTCGCATCTCCCTTGCTGACGAGCAGCAATGGTGCCAGCACTCTCGCAATCGCCGGCCCTTCTGCTCTCGCCTACCGCGCCGTCTTCAAAGGTCTCTTGCTCAGCATCACCGAGCTTGTCAAGCCCGAGTTCCTACCCAACTTCAACGCACTTGTCAGCCTTTGGGAGGCCACTTTTGGTTCCGGTCTTGCCCTCGAGCTCAGTCAGACTGCCATCGACGGCGTTGCCGCTCTCTGTGATCAGTTCTGGCAGGTCGACAGTAGATACGAGTCAAGGTGCACCACATTAGACACCGCCAGGCGACGATGGCCCGTCAGCTTCCGCCCTCTCATCCTCCTCACAAAGGCTCTCTCTGGCCACGCACGTGTCGACGCACAAGCTACATGGCCCTCCCTTCTCGACGGTCGTTCTCGTCCGGAGGCAGAGGAGCGAGCCTGTGCTGCCGTATTCGACTATCTGGCCAACATTCCGACTTTTGCACAAGTCCTGCCCGTAGGCGCCAACACGCCTAACGCGCCCTTTGAGACCATGGAAGGCGGCGATTACACTTCAGTCACCTACAGAATCACACGGATGATGCGTGTGCCCGGCACTCAGATTCGCCTTTCGCCAGGGACTACCGGCTCCACTATCTCCGAACTCGGCAAAGAACCCGTCATCGTCCTCTGGAGTCCCGCTCGACCGGTCAGCGCTTGGAAGCTCATGCGTGATATCCTCTCGTCCTTCCCTCTCGTCTACGCCGACCACAACGCAGCACAGTCCGACGCAGATCCCTTCCGCGATCAGAAGCAGACAGTCAACTTTGCCCAGCTTGCTCCCGCCGACTGCGATGAGCCCTGGGAAGAGCTTGCTTCCGATGTCCTCGACCTCTTCGCCAGCATCATCTCGGCAAGCGCAGACCTTGCATGGTCGTTGCTCGCCCATCTTGATGGACGTGACATCAATGCCGACGAGTTGTCCCTCGACTACGAGCCCGAGGAGCTTGAGCAGATCCAAAAGGAAAAGGAGGAACTCGCACATGCCAAGAATCTCTCCTCCATCGCCGTCAGCCTCCTCTCGCATGCACTCGTCGCTGCTCCCATCAACATTCGCCTTGTCCGTTCGACTTTGAGACTCCTCACCGTTCTGCTGCCATACGATCCAGATGCGGTTTGGCAAGAGATCCGATCGTCCAACGCCCTCATCGGCAGTCCCGGCGCGGTCCCGTACCTGTCCAAGGGTGTTGCTAGTGCTGGTGCCTCGACAGTCTCGGCACTCCTCACCCAAGAGACGGGCCGCGCATCATACGGTGGCTTGGTCTCCTTGCTCGACTTCCACATTTCGCTCTTTTCCGAACTGCGAAGGTCGTACTCCACTTCATCGACTGACGTCCTCGAGATCAAGACAAGCGTCCTCCTGCGCACTTTTAGCTGGATCTTTGAATGCGTCTGGCCAGAGTACCAGAGCTGGCGATACCTCCGACTGGCGGATCGACTCGAGATCGGCACCAAATGCACTCGACTCCTCGAAATGGCAATAGAAGAGCGAAGCTGGCGCTTGTCACCCACACCAACATCGGACCTGGTCGATGAAGCAGGACCGGCCGCCGCTTTGATCGAGGCGGCAGAGAGAAGCTTGGTGACGCACCCGAGCATCATCGGCCTCGCTCCACTGATCACGTGTATCGGAACGGGGCAACAGTTGCTCGACGCTCTGAGCCGAGCAGGCAGGCAGACGGACGCCATCTTGGCGGAAGATTGGATTGCATCCACGTTGCGTCTTGCCACGCTCATCGTCTTCCGCAAGCGTGAGCTCACCATCGCTGCTTTGCGTGACCTGTCGACGCTGCCAGCAGAAACAGCCAAGAAGGCCATGTCTGCGCGGATCAACATGGGTCTCTTTGAGCGCCTCTTCTTTGATCACACCATCGTTGCATCCCGAACTGCCCTCAGTGGTGGACGCAGATCAAACCGAGTCGAGTTGGCCAGCGCAGCTTTCGCGTACGTGCTGTTCCCGACATCGACGTCTATCAGCTCGACAGCGGCGCATCTCATCACTGCAGTGTTGCGGTCGGTCGCTGATCTGGCTTCGGCTGGCAAACCGTCGCCTGGTTTTATTGGCCATATGGGCACGCTCGAGGAGCTGGAAGAGACATTGTCCGGGCTAGTCGACCTTGTGGGCAACCCGAACCAGGACCCGGCCCTCAAAGTCCGAGTTTGGACCATGCTTGCAGCCATCGTCGACACCCAGCCTGCCCTTGGAACGCTTCTCCTCACAGGTCGCCACCTTGCAATGACCACGGAGACTCGTCTCAACCGATCTGAAAATGAATCCAATGCCAAGCAGACTGATGCGGCGACTCCGGCACCGACTCCCCAAACGAGCAGCAACAAGGCCGGGCAAGCGCTCTCGAAGACAGCGCTCGACGTTGCATCCGAAGCAGTCTTATCCTGGAAAACCGCTTCTGGGAACAGTCCGCAATTGCTTGAGGCTGTTCTTCGTTTCCTCGACGTGGCTTGGGTACATGCGGCAGAGCATGTAGCAGCCTTCGATACCATCCGCACCAACTCGGCCTTCTTCCGAGCGCTGGCAGATGTCATCTGTGAGGCCTCTGACGTTCCTTCGACCCTGGCTGAAGGCTTTGCTGAGTCTGAAGACGCGCTTCGTTCCAGCAATGACGGTGCCGTGGCGTCGTACTGCTATCGAAAAATGTGCCAAGCCCGCTCTCTGAGGCTTTTGCAGCATGACATCCAGCTGGGCGGCATCCTCAAGGACCAAGCAAAGAGCAGCGCGCCAAGCAAAGCCAGCATTGAAGCTTTGCTCGATATTCTTGTCTCATCCGACCGAACTCTTGGCGCCATCGAGAGATGCTTCTCGATGCCTTGCGATCCCTCGATGCGGGCCGCACTGGAGCGTAAGCTTGCCGAGCTCTTCCCTACCATCTACGTCGATTCCCTGCGTCATCCCGCTCGCAAAGACGACTTTGACCTCGACCGACGATACGGTGACAACTACCATTTCAGTGTCTCGTCCTTCCGCAACAAGGCGGAGGGTCGTGTTCTGGATGGTGAGATGGGTGGTGAGGTAGCGCTACTCGAGGAGGGATTGCTGGCTGTCTACACGATCAACATGGAGTGGAGCTTGATCGACGTGCAGAACTCTGTGCTCCAAGCATGGACGCAGTGCATTGAATTGTGTATGGGTCGCATCGTGACTCAAGCCATCAGCAACGATAAGATGACTGCACTGGAAAAGGCCATCATTACTGCATGGACCCGTCTTGCGACCCTGGCTGCTGACGAGGGCAGGGAGGGCGACTTTATGCGCGGTGTCCACGCTACGCGGCTCGCTTTGTTGACCAAGTGCATGGAACTCGCTTGGGGTCATCGACGAAACAAGGAAGCTTCCAGTACTGATCAGATCGTCCAAGCTGCCACCCTCTGCGGACGTCTAGTCACTCATCCCTTCTTCCGAGTCGAAGACAGCTTGAAGGGAACAGTGCCACCAGAGTTCCACCGCCAAGTGTTTGAGATGGTGCTTGTCTGCGTCGCCCGCATTCGTGCGCTGCTGTCGGCACAAGAGTCCATGGTCCGTCCGGACGACAAGACAATCGAGAGCCACAAAGCGCTTCACGCATCTATCGAGCTTTTCTGCCGTCACGCCACCGAAGCTCTACGTATTAAGGTCGAGTCCGCTCTGCGTGTATTGCAGACTGCTCAACGACAGGAAGCTGACCTGCAGTATCTCGAGGATGATCTCGACATTCTCGTGAGCATCTTCGAGATGACCATCAGGCGGGATGTTGGCGCCGAAACCGGTGTATGGCTGTCGCACGTCCAAGAGACGCAGCTGTTGCAGGCAACTATCAGTCTAATGGGCCGAGCACCCGTGCTGCGACCAGAGAGCGCCAACGGCATCAGTGCGCCCATCAATCCCAACAGTGCGCACCACGTCGCCTTCATGAAGCCCTTGCTGTCTTTGCTGTTGGCCGTTGCATCTCAGCCTGCTTCGAGCGAAGAGCTTGCTCTGCAAGGCGCTGTCAACGCACTGGCATCGAACATGCTGACTGACCCGCTCGAGAACGGTCAGGTGTCACCTCTGTTGCTCTCTGGCGACCCGAATCCTTCGCACGAGTGCTGGAGGATGATGCTGCGTATCGTTGTCAACCTCATTGACAACCTTGGTGCCGGATCCGACAATCCAAGATGGAGAAGCGTCAGTGCCAGGTTTGTCGAGACGGATGTGTACGGTTTCATGCGCGTGTATCAGAAGCAGATCGACCGAGCGATGAATCTGAGCGAATTGCAAGCGCGACTCGACTCGGTATCCGGCACCATCGGCCATCCTTCCTCTGCACATGACCAGTTCGGAAACGGCAACTCGAGTGCTCCTGTCAGTTTGGAGCAGCTGGAGGAAGTGGAGTTGATCTCTAGCCTGCTTTATAGCCTTACGAGAATCGAAAACGAGCAATCGGCACGCCCGCATACCGCGCGATCAGGCAACGCCTCCGCTGGTCCCTCGATCGTCCAACACCTAGCCGAAACATCAGCATGGACTCTCCAACCTCTTGTCCATCTGCTCCAGCATCCCAACGAGCTCACTAGCTTGCTCGGTCTCGATCGCTCCGCTGCCGAAGCCACTCGTATTGCCCAAGAAGCAGCTTCGACCAAGCTCCGCACCATTGTTTCGGTGCTTGTCGCAAGCTTGTGGAGCCACAGCAAGTGCGTTCTTGTGCTCTGCCGCGGTCCGGAATCTTGGCCCTCGAGCACTTCGGGATGTGCTATAATCCGACCCACCACCCGCACTAGTGCTGTCCGCATTGCTACACTCGGCACTTTGCTAGACCTCAGCTCGCATCTCACCGACTACATCAGGACGAACAAGGCAAAGCTGTCAAGCGAAGCCAAGGAAAGCTGTTCAGCAACACTGGAGCAAGCACTAGGGTTAGCAGCAAGTCAAGCAGCAATCTGGGCAGCGGGCAAGTCCAAAGACAAAGAGGTAGACAGATTGGAACATATGGCTAGGCAAGAGTTGGAGTCTGGGCTGTCGAGGGATATTGTAAGTGCTTTGAGAGCAGCGGAGGAGGTTGTTGGTGCGAAGGGGAGTTTGTTTGGTTTGATTAGGGGATTTGTTGAGGGCAAGCTGAATGGGAGTCAGTTCTGAGGCGGAGTGAGTAAGAGGGGCGTTTTCATTCAGTATCATCAGAATAAAGATTACGATCGAGTATGCTATGACCTGTAAGAAGTGTTGGAATGTTTGAGAGAGAAAGTGCTGTGTGAGCTGAGGGGTGTCGTTTTGTGGGATGGAGGTGGACCCTGCATAAATCGGCAGCACAGCGCCTCCACTCAAGTTGTGCGAGCTTGGCACAGAGACGCACGGTCCTTCCTTGCTTACTACTACCACCCATTCTGAGCTACAGTGATGCTGATTTTAGATTAGAGTCGCTTGGTCCATCAGCACTGGCTACTGATGCTCGCTGCCACTCCAACATGAGCTTTCCAGAGCTGCACCCGATCAACCAGAGCAGCGGGATAGTTCTCGAGCAAGGTAAAGATCTCCGTCTCCGCAGTAGCTTCTGATTCGTTTGGCCGTAGACTGAAGCTTCTGACCTCATTATCACAGTCGAAGGAGCCAACCCTCAATTGCTTTGCTGGACCACGTCAAATACAGGAATGGCTGTTCAGCTGCCTGTGTATCTCGATTCGTGGCTCAACACCACCACGAATGCCGCAATCGAGCAGGTAGTCGTTCATGTACATGGAAAAGGTATGTCTGCCGTCCCCGCTCTTATCCAGGCGATTGCTTCTTTACAGGCTGAATCGATTCGACTTCGTTGGCGGGGGAAGAACAGACAGAGACGCATGCTCAGCATATGCAGATATCAGTGCTGTTCGCACTCGTCTTGCCACTGAACAGCGGGAGAAGGTGTTGGTTGTTTCGCCTCAGTTCGTGAGTCTACCCTCCCTCTTCTCGCTACGTCTGAATGCTTGGGAACGAAAGCTGACGCTGCCAGTTGCGGGAGAGGGTGCAGTTTAATGGTCTAGACAAAGCAAAGTTCGGGAAGGAGGATGTGCTTGTGTGGAAAGGAAATGGCGTAAGTCCACTTACCCTACTTCTCCCACTCTAAACGCGAATGTACGTTTCTGACGTTTACAAAAGCCTTTGCAATAGTGGGGAGACGGATCGCCAAGTGTCCGTCCGAAATGCCACCAAGGTGTTTCATCGTTTGAAGTGCTAGACAAGCTTTTATATCATTTCTCCAACGCCCAACTCTACCCCTCGGCCAAAAGAATAGTCTTTTGTAAGACCTCCCCGTCCTCCCTTCCCCTTTTCCTTTTTCGAAGTTCACTGACACAAACCCTATTCACGATCGAGGGTTGTCGTAGCGGGGCACAGTCTCGGAGGACAACTATTCCACCGATACTCGATTCTATCCCCTGCCATCACACGCGAAGGAGTGCAGGTGGAGTATGTAGTATTGAATCCTGCGACATATCTTTACTTCACCCCTGAACGCCATGGGCCTCCTGCGTCTGTAAGTACTCTCTCTCCTCTCACCCTTCTTCCTTTAAGTCTTGCTAACCAAATATCGTGATGGGTAGGGAGGCAACGTGTACAAGTGTAAGCCTTCCAACCCCCTTCCCCCCCTGTGTTTGATGCGAACAGATCAAAGAAACTGATGAAGATGAGCTATCGCGCGAGGGAATAGATGGATTCGAAAACCTCCAATCCAAGCTCTCCACCTACGCACCTCTACACGCCTGCAAAAACCCAGAACCGAACGAGTTTCTGCAACGATTCCTGAAGAGACAAGTCCATTTCATCCACGGCGAAAGGGACAAAGGTCGAGGAGACGAAAGCTTTGAGGCTATGAGTCAAGGTACGCTAACCCCGCCTCCGCCTCGCTTTCAAAGGTTGAAAGAGACGCTGATAATCAAGTCTGTCGAGTTCTTGGGGATTGGTGCAGGAGCGAACCGGTTGGAAAGAGCCCAAAACTACCACACGCACCTAGCCGAGATCGAGACGAGAATTGGGTGGGTTGGTGAGCGAAATTGGACTGTCAACAGGGTGGAGCGGGTTGGACATGATTCGCGCGCAATGTGAGTTTCCCCACTCTCCTCCAATACCGAGGTCGGGGACTGACGCTTCTTGCTCTTCGCACATCAATGTTCAGGATGACATCAAACGCAGCCATGACCAGAATCTTTCACACACCATCTTCCTTGACGCACCAACCCTGAGATCAATCCGCATTGCAATCGCACAATCACGCAAACTTGACAACAACCGCCAAAGTAAACGGCAATCTAGCATCAGTAATCGTGACTTGATCTCCGTCTTTACAAAGCTCTCTCAACTTCTTTTCCAAATTGCCCCTCGTTGCTTCCTCCAACTGTCTGGGCGCTTGGAAGTACAATGGCTTGCCGGCTAGTGACAAGCTGGGTTTTTTGATCTGAAGATCGCTCAGTTCTGCAAGCTGGTCCATTAGATCCTGCAGCGTGTCTTCTGCCGAAAAGGTTAGGGGGCGGGATTCGCCTCCGCATACGGGGCAATCTGGTCTTTTCTCGTGTTCGAAGGTGTAGGTGTAGACGCTATCGTTTCCGGTAAACATCATGTAGTTGTTAAGGAAAGGTGCTGAGGTGGTAGCGAACTTGAACGCTTCCAACACACACGCTGCTGCGATGATGGCATTTGTAGAAGCGATAGCAGGGATAATGTTCTTGACTACTCCCTGCGTGAGGTTCCAGGTAACTCCGGTGATACCAAAGTTGCCAGCGCGGGCGGAAGCTTGTTCGTAGAGCCAAGAAATGTGATCGGGATTGTCGTTGTCGAGTTTCTTGTCGCCGAAAACGCGCGGCCATTCGAGGACGCTAGCCCATTCGATGCAATGTTCTGGAAGACGTGGAGTGTTGGCGATCGTACAGATCGGGTAGGTGGTTTGCTTGTTGAGCATGTCCAAGCTGCATTCGTAGCACGAGGTTATTGTGGGCAAAATGACTCTTGCCTGTCCCTTGAAGCCTTCAATTCCACCATCGATGAGAGGTTTTAGCGATTCGGGATTTTCCTCGTCCACCATATTGACCAACGTTGCATTGATCCAGCGGCGCGCTTCGACGGAATCCAGACCGCAAATGATGATGTTGAACTGCATATAGTACTCCTCGTCTTTGTCTTGGATTTTACCATGATACGGGGTGATGTGGATACCAGGTACTCGACGGGAGACAAACTCTGCGGCGACTTGAGCTTTGCTTCGCCCGACGTCTTTTTCTCGGAACAAGAATTGACGATTGAGATTAGAGACGTCAATGGTATCCATATCGATGATGTGGATGTCGGAAAAGCCGGATAGGGCGAGATTGGAGAGGATTTCGCAACCGAGACCGCCGGCACCGATGACGAGGATTTTAGCTTGGGTGCGGAGGAAGGTTTTGACGGGGTTGCCGGGTTGAAAGGCTTGATCGGTGGAGGGGCCGGGTTTATCGAGCAGCCGGTCGATGTGATTGTATCTGCGGGGCCATGTGAGGGTGGTCATGGTGATATATTAGAGTGGCGACGATGGTGATGATCAGGGGAAGAGAGAGGAGGGGAAAAAAAGTGAAGCGGAAAGTGTTGCTCTTTCTAGAAGAGTGGAGGCAAGAAGCAGCAGCAAGGGTCCGTGCAGTCGGTGTTGGGGGTGAGCGTGACTAATGCTGATGTGAAGCGCGTTGCTGCTTGGCTGTGAATCACTACGGTCTAACAGCTAAGAAGTGCTCCTGTGACGTACACAAAAACCCTGCCGCAATCGTTGACAGCTTACCATAAAACCGATGTCAACAAACAGCCAAAGCTTAGGAGACAAGGTCACGTTACCGGTCGAGCTCACACTGCACTCGAATGTTTTGAAAGGTCGCGCGATGAGTGTTCGTGTCGGGTAAAAGTGTCTGTCTCGACGGAGGTCTTAGCATGCATTTTGAGTCACTTGTGTTCCATTGGGCAACGCCATGCTGCACGCGTGGAAAGCAAAGGTGGCGCAACGAGATCGGAGGATGAATGTCGGTCGCTGTTCCAAGGTGCTTGGCACTTGTACAATGTCTTAGATGCGCAGCCAAGGAATGCTCAAACCCACTTCAGTATGAACTGCATTTTTTTTGGATTGTGAGTGAGGCTGCTGGCTTGTTTTGAGTGTGCGAGGATGGCGCTTACAGCTGAGAATGGGATGGCCAGGCTCACTAGTCGGAAGTGCAGAATGGCTCGGACTCGGATATGGATCCGACAGTGAGAGCATGTGCAAGCAGATAAACTCGTGAACGACACCGAGAGAGAGGCCGACGGGCATGGTGGTGGCTGCTGCCAGTGGATGCAGAAGCGGGAATGGAAAGGCACAAGCAGCTGATACAGAAGCGAACGAGCGGCAGAAGTGTGTAGCAAGGCAAGCCAGCCAACAAGTGGATCAGGGTCTTTGTTGTTTTCTTTTCTGGAACGTCTGAGGTTTTGCATTCCGACGCCGATTGACAGATCGGGAAGCCTCTCTTGCTTTCACTTTTATTTAATTAAACATCATGGCCGAATGAAAGGCAAACACACACATTATTTGCTGTTGTGTGCGTGCGTGAGTGGCTGACCAGTAGCGAGCCAAGATGCAAAACACACAGCGTGCACTTGATCATGTTGCCGATCAAAGAGCAAACTCTTGCGTTGCCGACTCTTCGGAAATCAAAGACGACAGATGCGATTGTATCGGAATGCTTCTTTGAATGTGTGCCAGGAATTCGTTACAGTCGATGGTGATAAAGAAGGACGCAGAACTCCGTGTGTGGATGAAAAGGCAGAACAAAAATTCGCGAGTTGGCGTTGGCTCTGACGTGAATGAGGTCCCAACGGAAAGAGGGCGGGCTGCGTGACTGCATCATCCAAGTGCATTTTCGAGTTTTCTTTTTCAGAGGGGGAAAGCACTCAATTACTGCAACACGCTTAGCTCGAGATGAATAGAATCCAGGCACAACCCCTCATTGCAACATCCTCAGATGAAACGTCGACGCCACTTTTCAAGGGATCGCTGCAAGGTAACAGACCCGCCTCTGTGCCATGGTCGCAAGCCACATGCAATGTCGAGCAGAGATAGGAAGTGTACGTGGACTGTATGCATTCGAGGGGCATTCTTCTCTCCAACCAACCAGAGCGTCCAAGCATGGTTGTGTGTAGCGGAGAACAAAAGGAGATGGTCATGGGTTGACAGCCAGCCCTGCTTTTATTTTGGTCGCAGAACGACTCGTTTAAGCCGGCGCGCTCTGCTCTGCTGTGTTGGCGGATCGCTGTCTGTCGACAAGCATCGCTTCTTTCGGATCAGATGGTCGAGGGTTGAAGCGAGAGTCGGAATGATAAACAAGATTCCGCGGTGATGTGCTGAGCTGTTGCTGCATGCACACGTATGTACTGTACGAGAAGCAGCAAATCTCGCAAGGTCCCCGCGCCCGCTTTCGAGCTCACAACCCTCGAAATCCGCTCGGAAAATTGCATTGTTTTTCTCTCTTTTCTTTCATGTGTCATCTTGTTCGCTTGTCTGACAGGCAATCCCGCAGTCTCCAAGCCAAGCCTTGGATCCACCGGAATTGCGACGATTGTCCTACTGTACCAGTTTGCAAATCACACACACTCTCGCTTTTCCTCTTGCCTTCCCCTTCACTTCTGAGACCATCACGGCCCCTCAGTCAAGTGCAGCCGCCGTCGCCGTCGCCGCCGCCTTCTTTCTTTTCCCACTCGTGTGTTTGCTTACGCCTCTGCTCCTGTCTCCCGCCCTCTCAGGAGCGATTTGCAGTCAGACTGAGTGGCTGAGCTGCATACATCCACACTTCGGACCTCCTTACCCTCGTTTCCCGCTCTCTCCCAAAATACACATACATACATTTTAATGTTTTATGATGGACGGCATTCTCTCTCTCTCTCTTCCTCGCTGTGCTGTGCTGTGTGTGTTGACAGTCCATGTGAATCTCGAGCATTGTGGACCATCGGCTCGTTCCTCCCTCTCTCTCACTCTTGGCTCTCGTCCCTGCGTCGGTTGTTGAATTGTCCTGCCCTGCTTGCCTGTCGCCGCCTATTCCTCTTGAAGCTCTGTCTCATCATCTCCTCTTCCTTCCCTCTTCCTTCCCTCTTGCCCCTTTTCACCCGCTCCATCTTTCACTCCCTTCATCATCCTTCCCTCCCTCCCTCCCTTCCTCCTTCTCATCTCTTCCCTTCCATCCCGTCTTCACCTTTGCCTTTCTCATCACCATCCTATCTCGCATCGCCCGCAGAGTCTCAGGTCAATCACAGCTTGAATCCACAGCTTGACCAGTATACCATCTCTGCTCTGCATCATCCTCCATCGTCTTGTCTCAGGGAGAAGAATTGGATATCTTCTAGCATAGCTGCAGTATTTACAATAGCTCACATCAACATCTCCCCTCAGATCGACTTGCTCAATCTCCATATCACACAATCATGCTGCGTTCAAGGTCACAGGCCCCTAACTCGGCCTACTACAGCCCAGACCCCATGTCCCCCACATTCTCGCCTCCTGGCGAGTACACAGAGTTTCAGACCTTGCGTCCGAGCACTCCAGGCACTCCAGGCTCTTTTGGTCGATACTCTGTCATGAGTGGCATGACTGCCGATTCCGAGAAGTACGACCGTGACGGTGCCATGACCCCACAAGCACAAGCCCTTCTCTCCACAGCAGCACATGGTGGTCCCGGTGAGCGTTCCAGCACTTACTACTTTAACAAAGAAGGTGGCGCCGCTGCCGCTGCTGCCCCTGGCGGTTCCTTCCAACAATATCAAGGTCGTCGTGGTCAGGGCTATAACCCAGCCAACACTGCCGGTCTCGAACGTGGTCTCCCACCAAGCAAGCGTCAAAACTTTATCAAACGCCGACCCCTTCTTTTCAGTTTGATCCTTTTGGCCGTCCTCATCGTTGCAGGTGTGGCTGCCGGTGTTGGTATCAGCCAGTCCAACAAGTCTAGCGACAAGAACCTCTCGGCTGCAGCATCCAACAAGGGCAACTCGGGCTCCAACACCGGTGTTTCCTCCAACAACAACAACGATGCTGGCAGCAGCCGTGGTGGTGACAGCGCCACTTCCAGCAGCACCCCGGCTGCTCCCAAGATCACTCCATTCCCGCGATGGAACTGGACCGACACCAACACCAAGGCTTACGGTGTCAGCCTCGGTTCCTGGCTTGTCTTGGAACGATGGCAGCTCGAAGACTTTATGGTCGACAATGGCGGAGCCGATGCTTGGGATGAGTGGCGTTTTACTCAGGACCTTGGTAGCCGTGCCGCTTCAGTTCTTGCCGACCACCAAAACAGCTGGGTCACCGAAGCTGACATGGACACTCTTCACAACGCTGGTATCAACCTTGTCCGTATCCCCATCCCATTCTGGGCTTTCATCCCCACTGTCTCGCCTGAACCCTACATTACTACAGGCTACATCGATCAGCTCAACAAGATGTTTCAATGGTGCTACAACCGTGGCATGTACGTTATGCTTGATCTTCACGCCATGCCCGGTTCTCAGAACGGTGATCAGTCGTCCGGACACAACACTACCAACATCCAGTGGTTCAGCCAGGCAAACCAGGATCGATCCGACACTTTCCTAGACAAAGTTCTCTCGTGGGCCACTACCAGCAACTACAGTTCGATCATCAACTCGATCGGTGTTGTCAATGAGCCACGTATCGTCAACGATGACTGGTCCTTGAACCAGACTCGATTCCAAATCACACAGAGCTTCTACGAGCGAAGCTATCAGACTTGCCTCAAGTACAACGTCCCCATGACTTTCCACAACGGTTTTGCTCCCGGCACTGTCTTGCAAAAGATGAACTTGTGGAGACCTTTTGTATCGGGAAAGAACCCCAACATGCTCATCTACGAGGATCACCCTTACCCTGGTTGGTTCGCTACTCCTGAACCAGGAGCGGATCAGATTCAGACTTCGGTATGTGAGTATGGTTCTGCCGGATCTCAGTTCCCCATCCCTATCGTTATGGGCGAGTTCTCTGCGATTCAGAACCTCAACTCGACGAGTTATGCTCGGATCTACCTCCAAATGCAGTACGCCACCTATGGATGGTCTGCAGGTAGTATCTTTTGGAATTTCAAGGCTAACTCTAGCAAAAACCAGGTGCTTGCGCTATCGGACAGTCTGATGCAGCTCTACAGTTACGTGGATATGGTTGCGGCTGGGTCTATGCCTAACCCTGGAAAAGGCGCTAATATTAGGAACTGGTATGCTGGGTTGCCTAACCCTTGTGGTGGATTCCAGACTTATGGTTGGGCTAACCCTGCGCAATAGTCCAACGTACACGCACCCACTCATTTCATCAACTCACGGACATTTTACATTCGACTTTGCTTTGTTTATCTTCTCTTTACTCTTGCTTGATCGGAATTGCATTTTTTATCGTTCATACACCGACTGTGGACCGCTTTGCTGATGGGAGATATGAAGAACAACAGTTGTTGGGTGGCGTTTTTTCAGCTCCGAGGCGCAATCCAAGACTTTGCCCAAAGCGGGGAGTTTTTTTTGGCACCTCATAGCCGATCTCTCATTAGAGTATTGAACCTTCACTTTCTCTTTCAGCGTCCGAGTCCGAATGGCGATGAAGAGGACAGATATGCGATCAGTCAGGAATATGGGAAAAGCAAAGGTTGATGCGATTGCAATTGAGACGAGTGAGAATTGGGGGCTATTTGGCGAAAGGAATATCGTTTGTAACCTCCTGCAGTTTGTCGTACAACTGACCTCTTTTATTGCCATATGCGTCTTTGACCAACCACTTTGCGTGTTCTGCCGCCTCCCTTTCGCTTAGGTCTGGTTTAAACCTGTCTCTCAATCTATCTATGGTTGGCATACCTTTAAAGCTGGGCAGTTCTGTACCCAACATGAGTTTGCAAGTATCCACGATTTCGGTGCACCAAGGCCGAGCAGCGAGGAATGCCTTGACCACCAACTCTTCAAACATTGTAAATCCCTGTGAACCCGGACCTCCCATCACATCGATCATTTCATGGGAAAGCTTGAACGAGTACGGTTCAAACCGCATCCCACCGGGTCCTATGTCGAAGAGAAAACCGAAATCGATGTGAACAAGATGTCCATCTCCGTCAATCATCATATTTCCATTATGCCTGTCTCTAATCTGCAGGATATGGCAGACGACAGAATAGGCGGCCATGGATTGGATAAAGTTCATCCTTGCTTTCTGGAACGCGATGCTATCCGGATTTCCATACTTCCCGATGAAAAACGTGAGGAGGTGATTGATCTTCGCCCGTCCCATCTCATCCCTCGACGTAGCATTGGGAACCACATCAATAACTCCACACCCCGGTCCCGTCGCAGTAACACGGTAAGGGTTCAGGTAAAGATCGATCCCAACAGTAGTGTAGACGTTCTTGAACATCGCAATAACCTGCAAAGCGAGTACGTCCTGTCGACAATCATCTCCAACTTTGAAAATGGCTGCTTGCCAAACATCCACCCCTGTCTTCTTGGCTGGGGTGTTCTCGTCCCCTTCATCCCCGGGCCTCACCACTTCCCTATGCACCTTGAAAGTGGCCATAAACGGAGCCTTCGCATGCGATTGCAAAGGTCGACCAGACTTCCGATCCAAATCCACCACAACCCCATCCGCATTACTCGGCAGATACACTCCTGGATCCACCTTGATTTTTGCCATCTCTTCATCGATCTTGGCCTTCTTCTCCGGCTTAGACTTCTTAATATACGGCTTCAACTTGCCCGAAATCGAGGTGACCTCATTGAAGAAGCCAAACTCCCTCTCGTAGAAATCCTGCGCCTCGCCAGACAAAGCGGAGACGATATTCTCCACCATCCTATCCAGCGTCGGTTTCATACTATCCTCCTCCTCGGCGTTATCATCCTTGTACGAGTTCGCTTTCATGTTCCAGATGATCTGATGGCAGAACAGCTGCGAAATCTTGGAGGTTTCAAAGATGAACTGCTCCACATAGCCGTACGCATCCGTACGCAACGCTTGCACCACCTGCGGCACGTAGAAGAACGTAAGCTCTACCGGATGTTGCTCGAGAGATCGCATGGCGTATTGAAGTACCATCGGATGGTTATCGTAGTCCGGTTGGAAGAGGTCAATCGCTTCGACCGGCGAGACGGGGGACCAGTATGCTAGCCATTTCAAATCGGCACTCTCCTTCTTGGCGAGTTTCAAGTGATCTTCAAGAAGGTACTTGAGCGCGGTGGGTTGATCGACTACTTTATAAGGCTGGGAGCGGATCAGACGACCCAGAGTGGCCTTGAGGGATTTGGATTGGAATCGAGATCCAAGTTGGACTGCAATCACCGGATTCACCCGCCAGGCAGATTCGACGATCTCGCTCCACGAAGCTTCCGTCAGCCCCCTACTGAGGCTTCCGACAAAATCTGTGCCACGAGAGCTAGTGTTGAGAGGATTAGCCCAAACGCTGAGACGAGAGTATTCGTTTTCGACGAGCAGTTGCAGCAAGCGCTTCCTCTCTTCAAACGACTTGATCGCTTCCTGCAGCGTCAAACCACCCGGCATCCTGACGGCAGAAAGAGTAGGAGGGAAACTAGTCACATGCTGATCAGCACGAACTCCATCGCGCTGCAACAAATCCAACGTCTCCTGCATCACCTGCATATCCGCGCTCAGCTGCAACCTATTGCCACCAAAAGACCATTGAGGAGAACTTGCAAACCAACCATAACCCAACCTATACAGCGCCTCTCTCAAATGATGCTCCACCAAACCTTCCAACTGACTCGTCTGGATCAACCTCAACCCGAAATTGAGCAGAGTAAACCTAGCCTCACGCGCAAGAGGATGGGTACTCATCCTATCCACCGCTGCACCCGAGTGCTGAACCAACCGCACCAGCGTGAGAACCATGGTAGGATCGCGATATCGGAACGCTTGGAACCGACTCGAGATCAAATGGATCAGGGTCAAGTGCGGAGTGAAGAGACGAGTTGCCTGTTCTTGCTCCGCGGTGATTTCTTCTCTGTTGAAAGCGCCCATTTCGGTCTTGCGCAAAAAGGGGTGTTTGGTGGAAAGGTTAGGGGAGAAGATACCTTTGCGAGCTTTGGCAGACATAGCCCAACCAATGGTGAGTTCGACTATGATCTTGGTCTCCACCTCTGGACGGGCGCCGATGACCCACGTCCACACCTGGCACGCTGTAGAGATAGCTTCGGGGGTAAAGACGAGGAAGGGAATCGAGACGATGAAATGCAGCAACTCGTAGTCGGGTTCAGGCAGTGCAACGACGAGAGCAGCGGTGCGGTAGAGCAAACGACGAAGCTCAGCGAAAGGAAGCACCCTTCGTTTGGAGCCTACATCGTTCGAAAGTGCGGCGAGCTGCTCCCTGCACTCAGCAACACTGGAAGGCGACATGTTGTTGTCAGGATCTTTCGAGAGTTCGACCAGACCCTTGGTGAGAGCGAGATGAATCCCCGTCATCTCACCCAAGTACGTGCTCTTAGCCGACAGCTCGCCAATAAACGAGCTGCTGGCATCTGAACGCCATCCACCCAGCGCCGGCAGCAATCTCTCCTTTCGAGCCGACACGGGAATGCTACGAGCATACTCGAGCGCCACACTCTTACCCAACTCGCTACGATCCGGCAAGATGGAATCGTCGAAAGTACCCAGATATCTCTCCAGAATCCCCTGCAGCTCTAGCGGCGCTAGCGTCATGATCAGCGACAGATACTCGCGGGATTTGGTCAAGAACTGCGAGAGTATCTCGTTCCTCTGCGTATACGAGTCGGACAAATCAAACGAGATATTCGCCCTCTCCGAAGAGTAGCTGTAGACCGGAGCGAATTCGTCCTTGAACTCTGCCTCGCATGCATCCCTGAGCAGGGTGAGAATCTCAAGCATGGCTGTGACCACATCCTGATCGCAGAGCAACGAAGGCAGAGCGTAGATGAGCTTGTTCAAGATACTCTGCGAGACCTGACGCACCTTGGCGACGCGATGGCAACAGCCAAGCATGAGATTCTTGACCTCGTTCGAGACGCGAGGGTCGAGCGAATGCTTGCTGACCTGCGAGCCGAGATCGCGGATGAAAAACTCGATGACTTTGTCCGCAATCGCCTGCATGGCGCCCACGAGAACGCTACTATTGAGACCTTCGTTGGTGAAGTAGGAAAGCACCATCGAAGGTCTACCCATGCGAGAACGGAGACACTCGAGGTCGTAAATGGTCGAAAGGAAGGTGACTTGGGCATAGCTGAACGAGCGAATGTCGGAAGCATGCGTGGGGATGACAGCGCCAAGTGCCTTGCGCTGCGAGTCGAGCGTCTGGTTGGAGAACTCGCGCTTGAGGACCGAGTTATACTCCAAGTCGCTCTCCAAGTAGTTGTGCGCAGTCTCGGGGACAAGCGTGGGCGTCTTGAGCGAGATGGAGCTGAGCGATTTACCCACGATCTGTGCTTGAGCCTGAGCCGCTGAAGTAGGAGCTGCAATCGCAGAGCCATCGGCAGCGACATTGCTGCTGATGTTCTTGGGCGAAGCAAAGCCAAACAGCACCGAAAGGAACCACATATTACGGAAGAGCGAAACCATCTCGGTCGTAGACTGGACCTCGGGATGAATGTCCTTGTGCTCGAGCAAAGCAGCGATTGCAGGAAGCAAGGTAGCAAGATCTGTGTTGAGTTCGGCAAGCTCCTCTGTGCTGCTCTTGCCAGACGAAGCGACGGTCTGCAACTGCATTCCCTTTTCAGCAAAGAGCTGAAGGAGCTCGATGAGGAAGATCTCCTTGCGTCCACCCGAAGCTTCGTTTTCATCGTCAGCGGATGAATCTCGTTCATCACGCTCATCGAGACGACCGAGACCTCGAGCCAACTTGAGCTGAGCAGACTCGACCGCCACTGCAGCACGACAGTTAGCACCGCCAGTAAGAGCGCTTCTCGACACGGAAGAAAGAGCTCGGACCACATCGATGTAGGCGCTCCTAGGACCAGCAAGCGCCAAGGGAACGACATTATCGAGGATAGCAGCTTCAGCCGAGACATCGGCGTTGCGGAGTCGCTGAAGCAGCATCGAGATAGTCAACGCAGTGACGTCGGGCTTGCCCACCTCGAGCGCAAGACGAGAAATGACGGTGATGGTGCTGAGGTTGATCAACCTCCTTTGCTCTTCAGAGCGAGCGGAGATGTTGGCCTGCGAGCCAGACATGGGGATGCCGTTGACAGTGTCGCGAGTCGTAATGGCACGCGAAGCACCACTGCGAACCGAAACACCGCTGCCGGCGACTCCGCCGACACCGAGCCCACCTGGCGTGTCTCGTCCAAGGTAGTTGAGAAGGTTGTACATGGTCGACACAACCAAATCATCACCAGGAGCAATCGTGACGCACGAGGCCAAGCAGCGAGCAGCAGCCAAGAGCACCGGCGAGCTGACACCGCGAGCGTTGGGCATAAAGATGGCCAAAGGCGAAGTGACAAAGTGACGCAAGACACGGGTCATGGGCAGAGCCAGCGAGTTGTTGTTGCGGACCAACACGCCGACGCTCTGCAAAGCTGCGCCCTGAACACGAGGGTCAAAGACAGGAGCGTTTTCGCTAAGAAGCGAACGGATGCGAACAAAGACGTTGTTGTCGACGTTGTCACCACGCGCCAAGCTGCGAGCGACGGAGCAAAGAGCAGAGAGCTTGAGACTCTCGACGAGGATTTCGGTAACATGAAGCTCGGGGAAGACTTGGACGCTCTTGATGCCTTCGCTGAGGAGAAAGCGCTGTACGTCGTGGAAGCTGCGGTTGCTAGCGCGCAAGACGGCGTAAAGAGTCTCGTCAAGGTCGTGGAGGGTCGTCTTGGTGCTGTGGCCGACAGAAGTGTCGCCGAAAGCAGCGGACTTGTCCGTACCCGATCCGATAAGGGGTACGGCAGCGAGAAGACCGCCCCCAGTGCTGCCGTTGGCATCACCATTAGCATGACCGTTGGCACCAGAAGCGTGGGTTGCAGACTTGGACAAGTCAGGCTGGATCGAGAAGCGGAGAAGCGAGTCCCAAGCCTTCTTGGTGGCAGTAGGAGCCAAGACAGCACGGCTGTGGAGGTGCTCGGTGTCGTCTTCGGTGGCTTCGGAGTCGAGATCGAAGCGATCGGCCTGCGATTGATGGCTGGGGTCAATGCGGTCAAGATCAAGTCCGAGCTTCTGGAAGTCGGAGAAGTCCTGGATAGGAGGTCGAGCACCTAAAGCAAGAGCTTGGGCGAGTGTCGTCTCAAGGATATCGATCGAGGAGAGAAGGATGTAGTGACCCGAGAGGGGGACGCCAGCTTGACGGTAGCGAGCGAGGAAAGAGATGCGGTAGTCGAGATCATCTTGAGCACCAAGGGTGTTGTCGGCAGCAAAAGTGAAGCCTCCATCAGGACCAATGACATCAGCATCATCCTCATCCTCGTCTCCGGAAAAGAAGGTGTCGACACTAGCCTCGGACTGGTCGTCGGTGGGTCGGACGGTAGCCAGCTTGGGAGCACGTCGAGTAGCACGACCAGCTTGCTGACGAATGGTGCCCTGATCGTCGAGGAGGAGCAAAGCGTCGTTGAGCCTCCTGACAGTCTGGGTAGAGGTGAGGATAGGGTTGAGCACCTCGGCTAGACGAGCAAACTCGTGAAGCTTCCAACCGAACGAAGTGTTGGCGATAGCTCGGTACAGTCCATTGAAAAGGGGAGCGAGCTTAACGACAACGGTATGAGCATCACCCGAAGTGGCACCCAAAGCATCAGCGAGCTTAGCAGCGAGATCAAAGACAGCATCAATGCAACGAGCACGGTGATGAGGAGCATTGATCGAGACCTGCAAGAAGCTGGAAACGAGAGCGTAGGCGAGCTGGACAGGCAGAGGGTGGGTGGACCAGCTCATCTCCTGATCAAAGTCGACGAGAGTGAGCTGTCGAAGCAGCTGCTCGAGGTCGTCGAGAACGGGGGCGAGATGCTCATCATTCTTGATGTCGGTGGTGTGCTCAGTGGAACGCGAAGCCGAAGAGATGGAAGAAGCGAAGAGGGCGAGACTGATCTGAGTTCTAGCAGCCGATGCGGAGAGGAAAAGCTTGGAGCCCGTAGTGACTTTGCTAGTGGTAGCACGCTGGTCAAAGAGAGATCGAACACGAGAACGAGCCGAAGGGATGTTGGCAATGTCCTGGGCGAGATTGAGGGCCAACCCGTCCAGGATGAGCTGGTGTGTGGGCAGATCGAGGCTGTCCATCGTAGCCGGCACTGTTTGCAAGATAGTATCAAAGTCGAAGCGAAGTTGGTGTTGCTGGAGGTTGATGCCAGGTGGATGATGGAGTGACAAGATGGTGGAAGAGGAGAGAGACGGGGTTGAATTGACGATGCGGAGAAAGTGAGTGTGCGTGCGGTTGGGCCAAGAACAAAACTCAATTTTGTGTGAAGAATACTGTACGTTTGATGGGCACTTTAGCAGTGTAACAACAGACCCGCCGACTTTGGTTGAAAGCTCAAAATCCGGACAAAGGCGTGAAAGTGACTGAAACTCGGGGAATATTAACGCCTTCAGCCGCCGACTCTTCACTCACTCACTCACTCTCTCTCTCTCTCTCTCTCTCTCTCTCTGTCAAAGCGCTTTGCTCGCCTTTACCTTTCTGCCCCTGCATTCAGAAGAATTCTATACAGTGCATAGTGACAAGGAGCCGCCACTCAACTCCCCACACAGCTGTTTGTAGAGGTGACACCCAATCGATATTGACTCTAGACTGAATGAAAGGTATCACCTCGGTCAACTCTGCAGCTAGCGGCTATCTACACGAAAGAACGAGTGGACCCGCTTGTTGAAACTGTATCGAAAAGCAACCTGTGCTGCTGCTGCTAAAGCGCCGAGATTAGCACTTGCAAGACGAGCCATCCTCCATCGTACTTTGTGCTGGTGCAGCTGTCACATCGATATCTATCAGAAGCATATCCAGAAAAGAAAAGAAAAGTATCTTGTCAGCTCATCGTTCTACCGTCCTGTTTCATCCGATGTTGCGAGTTGGAAAGGCAACTTACTCTTGTTGGCAGCAGCAGCACCGCCATTCGCAGCATCCGCATCCTTGTCCATCCCCGGCAACGCTTGAGCGATCTTCTTGAACAACACCTTGACGTTGTGTCCTGCCTTGGCCGAAGTCTCGATAAACATGACGTTGAACTCTTGTGCTTTTTTCTCTGCTTCTTCGGTTGTTACTTGTCTGTCAGTCATTCCAGCCAGCGAAAGAGCAAAGTGCCAGGAGTATGAGCATTGTGATCAAAATCAAAACAGTTGTTGCACAGAGTTGGAATAGGGCAACGTACCTCTTGTCGCTCAAATCTGTCTTGTTACCGACGAGAACGATAATAACATCGTTGCCACGCTCTGCTCGGACGTCGTCGACCCATTTTGACGTGTTTTGGAATGATGCTCGGTCTGTCGCAAAGCAGCGGTGTATGGTTAGCAAGCTGACTCCACTCCTGTGCTTCTCTGCGAACCAAGCGGATTGTGGTTGTGAACTTACTGGTGATATCGTAAACAACAACAGCCACCGACGAATCTCGAATATACGATGGGATCAAAGATCGGAAGCGTTCCTGTCCAGCAGTATCCCAAAGCTGCAATCTGACCGTCCTGTCTTCGAGATACATGGTCTTGGAGAGAAAGTCGATGCCGATGGTTGCTTGGTACGTGTTGTCGAATGTATCGTACATGAAGCGTGTGATTAGCGATGTTTTGCCGACTGATTGCTCGCCTAGAAAGACCAGCTGACGTTGCAATGCAGTGCAATTGATCGAAAAGCATCATTAGGAGCAAGAAGAGTGTCAGAGCAAGATGGATTCGGAGCAGTTGCCCGATATTGATTGTGAGGAGAAACGAGCTTACCTTGAACTTTCTCAATGGCTGGCCGAATTCGGCTGTGCTTGCTCCTGGTGCGTTTGACATCTTTGCGTGTGATCAATACCGGCTGTAGCTTTGATGCTATGGCTGATGAGCTGCGATCGATGTGCCTGTCCTTTGCTCTCTTTCTGCTTGATGCTGTTGTAGCAAATGCCAAGATCCTTCTCTAGGCGTTGAAGACCGATGAGATGCGGGTTATCGAATGCGGCGTATCTCTCGCGGTGAGGCTGATGGAGAATCGAAGAAGCGAGCTTCAGTGCTTTGCTGTAAAGCCAGAGCGGATGCGTTGGGGTGATGGTGGTGGTGAGTGAGTGAGTGAGTGCGATGCGATGCGATGGAGTCAATGATGGTTCGGTGGGGGAAGACGAGAGAGCATGCAACGATGGGAGTGTAAACCCGCGTGTCCTGTTGCACTCACACTTTTGGCGGTCAGCAGCAGCAGCAGCAGTTGGCCTGTCCATTTCAACTCGCACTGATTCCGGCGAACCTGACATGCAGGCCACATGTCCCTATTTGAGCATGTAAGTTAATTCTCGCACGAACTAAAAAAACAAGGCCAAGCTCGAATCTGTGGTCTCACTACGGCCTAACAAATTCTCCTGATTTTTTGGGCATGTCGACAGCATCACCATTCATGATTCCAGCCTCAACACTTTGTTCACAGCAAGTACAGGATATGTTGACACGGTGACAATTGATACCCGAAACGAAAGTGTGTAGCTACAAACTACCTAGAAGAAACTCTATAATACGCGACTCTAATGAATGCTTTTGGTGTTTTGCTGCCCAACACTGTACAGCCCATTCTTTCAGTACGTCCTCAGTCAGGCGCTGACCTTGAACTCTGCCTTCTCCAGATCCATCGCACTGAATTGACTACTCGGAGTCCTGCTAGACTCGGTCGTCGTCGAGCCACTGCTAGCCGCAAGTACAGGTGCAAAACCCTTGAGCTGTGCCACCTCGCTCTCTTCCATCTTCATTGCGTATCTCTTCTCCAGGCTCTCTCCCATCTTCCAAACCACCCATGCACCCCATACCTGCGTCAAGCCCAGACCGATAGTGCAGATCCAGAAAAGCCCATCCCAAGCTCTCTCCAATTCTGCGTCTCCCTTTCTCTGGTACTTGATCCACACCCAGACTGTACCTCCGATTGAGGCGAACTTGAACAGCAAACTCTGCACCGCCGAAACCTTGAACAGGGGCTTCAATACCTTGACCGGTGCAGAGAGACGGTAGAGGAAGAGGGAGAGGAAGACGGTCTGTTCTGTTGTCGCTTGGAAAATCCACAGTAGTCCTGTGAGGGCGAACGAGGGGTCTTGAAGACGTTCGAGCATGACGAAGGAAAGAGACATTGCGAAACACGTAATGAGGTGGTGGGAGATCATCGGGTAGGTCATGCGATAGCGGTAGATGAGTTCGAAGAGGTAGAGCGCCGAAATAAGGCAAGCAGAGGATCGGAGGAGATTGAGACGCCAGAGAGTGAACGAGAGGTTGAGAAGTGGGAGGACGACGAGTTGAGAGATGAGGGCAAGGGTGGTGATGAGGATCTGTAGGATGTAGATTACCATTGTGCGACGGTGTTCCGGTTTGATACAGGGCCATTGGCGGCGGAGGGTGAAGGGTAAGATGAAGTTATGGAGAAGGGAAGCCAGGAAATAGAGGATGAAGAGAAGGGTGATGAAGGCGATGGGGAAGAAGTAGGGTGTTTCGACGCTGATGTGTTGTGTCGCTAGGGCTGAGACTTGACGCAGGGAGGCGGGGGAGAGATGCAAGAGGATGGGTGCAGGACTGGCGGTGGTAGTGAGGGGAGCCATGGTAGCGGATGATGCGGGGATGACGTAGGCTGCGTTAGAAGACATTGTGTGAGTATCCGAGCTGATACAGGACTAGAAGATGAGAGGCGAGGATGATGAGGGATGGAGATAGCATGACAACCATCGACCACCACCATGGTCTTTATACCTTTAGACCACCGTAATCGTGGAGTACATCACTGCCAGTTGCCCACGGCAAGGCTACATATTCAAGCATGAAAGCAATCTAATGAACGCAACACCGCAAGCGAAACATCCTCACTGAGCCAATGGACGGGAGCACACACGGATCGGCTCCTTTCTCCGCTAGCACCACGCCAAACTATCCGGAGTCATCAGCATGAATGTTGCTACAGTACAATGATCTGCTCATTCACAGTTACATACAAATCGGTGTAGCGGAGTGGATGGATAATTGAAGGCGGACGGGTTCGAGGATAGAAGGCACAAGTGGAAAGCACCAGCAGGGATCGGAAGCATCAAGTATGGGGCCCGGCCGGTGTGACTTTTTCCGGCGACAGCGTTTTTCCCTTTTCTCCTCATTTTTCCTACCTTGACTTCTCGCCCTCAGCTTGCCCTCGGACCTGATTCATGCTGCAATCAAGACCAAGATAACGGTCCCTCTCGTAGTGACAATCGATAGAGAGCCCAATTTGAGAGAGCCGGTCGAGACGAAGGGCTTCCTCGATTGTAGAATATTGGCATTGTGCCTTCCAAGGGACATGCTCGGGAACGGGACTTTGGTGACACCACCCTGTGGACCACAACGATTACTGTTTTTTCCTTCCTCGACGAATCACATGTATCTCGGATAAGCATCTGACAGGACCATGCGGAGGGTACACTGTGGAAGCGAGACTTGGGCACCACTGCTTATCGGCGCGGGATGGACGGCAAGATCGTGGCTGTCGATGTTTCTGCAGCATTTACGTCCCTGGCGGAGAGAGAAGGAACCACATTCCCAAGGCTGAAAGCTGTCAATTACTGTAAGTCAAGTGTCAGAGGTTCTTCTTGAAATCGAAGACGGGATTGGCGGAGCTGTAATTTCCGGTAGCTGTCCGTTTTTCGTGTCCCCTCTGCATTCCTCGACTTGACAGGTTGGACTTTGCCGGCGGTAGAAGTTTGCTACAGTACTGAACTGTATTTGCTCCGTCTCAAGTTCGGGCTGTGAATGATGGTTTGGTTGGCTTTTGCTGAGTCGTAACCTCTGGTATCTCTTTGTTTTTCGTATCGGGGAAGCAAGAGAAGCGTGGCCCGATCGAGGTGCAGTTTTTCCGACACACCTTCTCTTGTTTCCCTCCCTTCTTCACGTGTGAATCCGGGTCGGTGTAGGAGATGCCGAGAAGACCGACAACACTCTCACTCTCAGATACTTCGTTCGCGTGACAGCGGTAACCCAGGTAGGAGGATGAGAGGGGTGTGAAAAGAGAAAAAGTCTCTGCCAACACACACATCGATCTATCCGGCGCCTACATTGCGTCAAACATCCCGTCCCGGTCCAGAATGGGTATGAGGCACTCTCTGTCTTTACTGCCGTCGATGGGGGAAGGACTACGCTCGCAAGCAGAGTGTGATACGTATTAACAAACGAGGAGTAGGATAAGGACAGGCGGTATGTACGGACAAGGGTTTGAAGGGAAGCAGTGGGTGTTTATCCGACGATGATCGGATGCCCGATGTTACGCACTTGCTCGAAACTGTGATCTCCTCGCATACCTGTTTGGCTCAGGGTCTTTGCGTCTGTGAACACACCCTTTACACCCTGTCTTGCAAGTCATAGCTTCGTTGCAGAGTTACGACGAAAGAGAATGCAAATGTGAAGTTTGTCCCGAAGTCTCACAAGGATGTATTTTCAACAGGAAATCAGGAAACAAATGCTTGAAAAAGCTGGGTCGAAAATACGGCACAGAAAAGGCGAAGAAAATCAAATCGCATCGGGCTTGGATCTTTCCTGCCCGATCAAAGGGTCGGTTGTGAGAAGAAGCCTGGAAGCTCTGTCTTGCCCAACTCCCATTGCTCCGCTTCCGCACATGTCCGCCCCTTCGCCTTCTAGACCGGACGTCTACTTTCCCCACTCGCCAAGCAAGGAGTCAAACCCTCTCGGTTGACTCAATCGAGCTCTAACCTAGTGTGTGAGAAGGCTCGGAAGATACACCGGCTTGCGCAATCACACAGCAGCACAAGGTTGCAAAGGCAGTGAAGGGATCAATTTACAACATCTGAAGAACCAAGTATGGAAGAAGGGATTACAACAAAAGTGAATGTCGTTGCTGTGAGGGAGCGTCGAAGTGTGTCTACAGAGCCGTTTGGGCGGCGACGAACGGACGACATGAAAGTGCGAACCGCACGCGCACCTCTAACTCATAAACCAACGCTGTGCTGTGCTGTGCTGGCGTTTACTTGTAGAGAGCACGCTTAGCAGCACGAACGACGATAGCAGTGTCTGGGAACGAGAGCTTCTCCAAGTTCTGAGCGTATGGAGTGGGGACAGCAGCACCAGTGACGCGCTCAACAGGAGCATCGAGGTGGTCGAAAGCAAAGTCGTTGACGGTAGCAGCAATCTCGGCACCGACGGAGAACTGAGGGAAACCGCTCTCGACGGTAACGATGCGGTTTGTCTTCTTGACCGAGTCGATGATGGTGTCGACATCCATGGGAGCGATGGTTCGGAGGTTGATGACCTCAGCCTCGACGCCCTCCTCCTTCTTGAGGATCTCGGCGGCTTCCATGGCGTAGTTCATACCGATGGAGTGGGAAACGATGGTGATATCCTTACCGGGGCGTTCGATCTTGGCCTTGCCGATGGGGATGGTAAAGTCATCGGAGAGAGCTTCCTGGGAGATGGGGAAGGACTGACCGTAGATGATCTCGTTTTCGAGGAAGACGACGGCGTTGGGGTCACGGATAGCCGACTTGAGCAAACCACGGCAATCCTCAGCAGACCAAGGCGAGATGGTCTTGAGACCAGGGATCTGACCGTACCAAGCGGCGTAATCCTGCGAGTGCTGAGCACCGACACCAGCAGCAGCACCGTTAGGACCACGGAAAACGACGGGGCAAGGAACGTTACCACCGGACATGTAGTAGGTCTTGGCACCGGAGTTGATGATCTGGTCAATGGCCTGCATGGCAAAGTTGAAAGTCATGAACTCGCAAATGGGACGAAGACCGGAGAGAGCAGCACCGACAGCCAGACCGGCGAAACCAGACTCAGTAATGGGAGTGTCGATGATACGCTTCTCGCCGAACTTGTCGAGCAAGCCACGGGTGATCTTGTAGGCACCGTTGTAACGAGCGACCTCTTCACCGAGGATGAAGACCTTGTCATCGCGGAGCATTTCCTCTTCCATGGCCGAGTTCAACGCATCACGGACGGTGATCTCCTGGGGCTTGCCATCTGTGGAAGCGTTGCGGGAGGTGGAAGGGATGAAGGCGGTGAGAGCGGCGGGGTTGATGGTGAGACGCGAGGAGCTGGCGACAGGGGAAGCCTTGTCAGCGAGCAAACGAGAGGGTTGCTTGGAAGCGGCCGAGGTGGAGAGGGAGCGAAGGCTGGAACCCTGAACGCGGGCCAAGGAGGCGAAAGCGGAACGAGCGGCGGCCATTTTTTCGAGGAGACGACGACGGGGCGACAACGGCGACAGCGACGAGGGGTGTAGGGATGAGGGCGGAGAGTGAGTGAGTGAGTGAGTGAGTGAGTGAGTGAGTGAGTGAGTGAGCAAGTGAATGAGGATGGATACCGACGACGACGACGAGAAGACCAACGGAAGATCCGATGAACAGGACAGAGCAGCGCAGTACAGTAACAGCGAGGAAAGATTCCAGCGCACGAGCACACACACACACACACACAAAGAACGCGCGCTCTCGAAAGAAGAAACCAAAAAATGGGAAGGGAAAAAAAAGAAAAAAAAGAAAAAGCGCGAGCCATCTCTCTGTCAAATACGAGAGACTGAGCTGCAAGCCCGAAGATTTCCTTTTCCTGTATCGATAGGATAGGAAAAGGGTGGAGTCCAAGTTAGAATTTCTCTCTCGCGTGTTGCAATTCTCTCGAATTTGACCGACGCTGCTGCTTGAACTTCGGACTTTGTTCGGCCACGCTGTCCTCTCTCTCTCTCTCCCGCAAAGATGCAGCAGCCCACACAGCAGCCGAATGAAACCCTTTTTGATCTGTTTTTTTCCCAACAACAGCGATCAGACGTAAGCAAACAATTCTATCCCACTCATCCACATCGGGATGTTTCCGACTGCATTGATCGTGCCCGATGTTTTAGATCGCAGACGTCGGTACAACCGTAGCAACCGGATTCATTGTCAACTGAGCTTTGATCCTTGCAAGGTACAGTATCGAACAGTAATCGTCAGTTGCTGTGTGTAGCGTGTTTTATCGATTCGGAAAAGAGAGCAAAAAGACACGCGGAAGCACCCGTCGGTTGCAAACAGCATGGAAACGGTCGATCATCGTCTTGACCAAGCGAATCGTATCTATCGGGACTGGCCTAGCTCTGCAGTCATCAGGGCCTGATTATGCACCATCAGTCTTAAGTCGGGAGGAGCAGGAGCAGGAGGGCAGCAGCAGCAGCAGCAGCTGTGTTGGGAAAAGATCCCATCCCATCTTGCTTTGCAGCTTTGCCGTGTTTCTGAATTTCGCCGGTCAAAGTTGCGGGATTGAGAAGCATCGGCATCGGTAGCGAGAGGGTTGAAAGTTTCCCGATCCGATTCGATCTGACAGGACCGAGTTGAGAGTTTGTGTGAGCAGCGCGTGTCTCTGTCGAACGTGCAGACGGTGGTCTGATCACGATTCTCTCTCTTCTTTTTCTCGGGATTTTCAGATAGAGTACAGTGCAGCTCACTCAGGCGTTTGTCACAAGTTGGACTTACCACTTTGGCCTCATCTTGATCGTCGTCACCTACCATCTTCGCACCCAATCAATCCTTGTCTCTACCGACTCGTTAATACGCGTACACTTTGGCGCAGCAGCTGCTCACGCTGGATCCAGCACTCTCGATCCGCATCCATCTCGCAGCGACACCAACCAATCCCTGTGTTTCGGCTCAGCTTTCGGCACTATCGGCAGCATCCGAATCGTTGTCAGCTCAGCACACTTGTTTATACCACCAAAACGCTCGCACCGTAGCATACTGTAGCACACAACGAACTCTTCCATTTCCACTGCAGCAGGCCAACTCATCTATATCGGCACTTGCGCGTATTCAACATTACAACTTGAGCTTAGCATCCGCACACAGCGCTCCTTCCGCAATTGCACCTCACCAAGCATCACTAGCGCATACAATCGAATCGAATCGACTCGAAAGAGATCGCCCATCCCAGTTCGATCGTACTCCTTCCTATATAGCCTTCGCGCACTCGAATCTCTCTCTCTCAAAAGATGAGTAAGTCTCTCTCTCTCTCTCTCTCTCTCTCTCTCTCTCCCCGTGCAGTTTCCATTCTGCATCCCTTCCAGCACAGTACTGACATGTCTTGCTCCTCCTTCTGCAGTGGACGACCTAACCGAAGCATCCAGTGACTACGCCGCCAACTCCTGGGTCACCTGGTTCCTCTCCACCAAAGGCAACGAATACTTTTGCGAAGTCGACGAAGACTACATTCTTGACCGCTTCAACCTCACAGGTCTCAATGCTGAAGTTCAACACTATCCGCAAGCACTCGATCTCATCACCGACTCTCTCGAAGATGACCTTTCCGACTCGATCCGCGATTCGGTCGAAGCTCAAGCCAAGCTTCTTTACGGCCTTGTCCACGCCCGTTACATCATCACCACACGAGGCTTGGCAAAGATGTTGGAAAAGTACAAGAGGGCTGATTTTGGTCGATGTCCTCGTGTTCTTTGCTATCAGCAACCGTTGCTTCCCGTAGGATTGAGCGATAATCCTTTCCAGAAAGCGGTCAAGCTCTTCTGTCCTCGATGCGAGGATATCTACTCGCCCAAGTCCAGCAGGCATGGTACGATTGACGGTGCATTTTTCGGTAGCACTTTTCCTCACATGCTGTTCATGGTCTACCCGCATGTTCTGCCGTCCAAATCACCCACGAGCCAATCTCCATTCTTGTTAAGCGGCAGTCAACACCGATCAGAAAGAACACACGAACACGCAGATGTAGACGATTCCATCATGTCCCTTCCCGGCGGAGCTGCAGGGAATGGATCTTCACTACCAGGTGGGGCAGGTTCAGCGTCGGCAGTGGCTAATGCTGCAGGCAGTGCTGCTGCTGGTGGGTCGGGAGCACCGGCGAACTCAACAGCGGCTGCAGCGGCCAAGGTGGAACGATACAGACCGAGAATCTTTGGTTTCCCCGTACATGAGACGAGCAAGTTACAGAAATGGCAGGATAAATTGAGGGACCATCAGATTGAAAGGTTGGAAAAGGTCGAGAGTGCTGGTGGTATCGCTACGCCGGGTGCTGCGGCGTTTTTTAGAAAGGTCATTCCAGCGGTGCAGGAGAATGCAGCGGCAGTAACAGCAGCAGGGACAGGGACAGGGTCAAACGTATCCACAAGTACTCCTTTGCAAACCGCTCCTACCAACCTCCCTTCTTAGTTAGCATGAGGATCTGTCGATGTCACTCTCTCACTCTCACACCATCCTATTGGGCGAACTCTTTTATCTTTGTACACTGTTCTTGCAATAATCGCACTTTGTCTACTGGCGCCTTGGTGTGAACGATGATCTCCCTTTGAAAGCGGGAGAATGCCTGGGTTAGTGTTGGTCTTGTCACGCATCTACGAGACGTTTTTGAGCACTTGAGCAGGCGATTTCAGTTACCCAACCCCGATATGCAGAAGAGAGGAGGGTGGGAATTGGACGTTGATGTAGGATATTCAGGAGGAGATTTGGTATGAAAAGATGTAAGTTTTGCATCGGGTTTATAGCTGGGTGGTGAGTACGACTTGGGCGACCAGGCGTCTGATGTCCTCTGCACGTTTCGCTCCGGCATCCAATACTTCCTGGTGGTTTGCTGCTTCTGCGTGATCTTGGTGCAAAACTTTGTTGATCTTCTTTTCGACCGATTCGCCGCCGTTGTTTTCTTCCTCAATTGCAGTTTTGAAATCAAAGTAGGGTTTGAGCACGACTTTGTTCGTGATCAGACTGATCGCCAACACTCTGATGCTGGCGTGGGTTGCAGCGATTACTTCTGGAACCGTGCTCATTCCTACCGCGTCGGCTCCGACGGTTTTGAGGAAGTTCGCGTCCGCTCGGGATTCGTAGCTGGGACCTAGGACGTAGGCGTAGGTTCCGGAAGCGAGGGAATCGGACAGGCCGAGTTTTTGAGCCGCCCGGTACAGGCTCAGCCGCAGTTGCAGATCGTAAGCATTGGAAAGAGCGGGGAAGCGCGGCCCGAGCGTGGAATAGTTAGGTCCAATTAGAGGATTCATAGAGGTGAGAGTAGGAAGGGAGAGGTGATCGTGGATAGCCATAATCGTCCCGACCGAAAAGGAAGAGTTGAGACCACCAGCAGCGTTGGTTACGATCAGAGCTCGAACGCCAAGGAGTTTGAAGATTTGTGTAGGGAAGACGCAGGTTGCTGCGGAATGACCCTCGTAGGTATGGAATCGTCCGAGACAGACAACCACCGAAACCCGGTTGGAAGGCGAAGAAGCGTCGGTGATGTATCCAAAAGCCAAGGAGGATTTGTGACCTTCAACGGAGCTCTCTGCAAACCCCGGGATGTTCGAGTAAGGTACGTGCACCGCATCTTCCAAGGATGAAGCCAAGCCTGACAATCCCGAACCACTGCAAACACCACGATGCAATTGAAAGCAAAGTGTCAGTAACCCAACCAAGCAACTTGACCAGAAGGGAGAAAGGGTGTATTTACCAAATGATTCCCCATTTCGGGCTAGCTAGTTGAGCAGGAACCGTTCGGCGGATCGCCTCTACCGCCTGCGCGAATTGCGGAGGAAGAGAAGAAGAGTCAATGTCGCTCATTCTATCTATCTAATGCGTGTTGAAGTGGAGAGCGGAGAGGTAGGGGAAGGAAGAAAGTCGAGAAAGATGTGTGGTGCTGCCTTTTTGTGCAACACAAGGTGCAAGGCGGAGGCGCCGTTCCGTGACGGGACGGGAAGTCGGATCTGCCCGGTGGAGCAAACAAAAAATTAGCCTCTTCAGGCACGGCCCCTGAAAATCGAGTTCCTTCTCGATATCAACCTTGACTCAAACAGATACAGCCAAGCTGAGCTGACCAGGTGATTCTTGGAGTATACGGTCGGAAGATCGGCTTAAGGAGCCCCGCATTCATACCCGCCGAGACAGCGAGAAGAACAGCACAGAGCAACGGAAAGAGAGAAAAGAAACGAGGAGAGGAATTGGTTTCGGCTATCTCCGAACGGCCTCGCTCACGCTTTCGGCTTTCGGTTGCTAAGCGTATCCCAAGCTCAACGTTGGAGCGATTCGAATCGATGTGGCACTCTCGACATATGGCTTCGTATCGAGATAAGCTCGTTGCTGGTATGTGCAACTATCTACAAGGTATAGCGGGGAAAGTTAGGCTTCATCCGAACTATCTTGGTCATCCGAAAGCATATCTACCGCGTCTATAGCTTCCACGACTCTTTGCTGCTGCGTGCGCATCTGGCGTGCTGGAGTGTTGCTGCCTGTTCTGCTCATCATTGCTGATGTGGTCGCCGTTGCATTTGTACTTGTAGCAGCAGTGGTGGAAGGCGAACGGTCAAGAAGTTCGAATGTCTCGACCCAATAATCCAGTTCTTCCTTCCCAGATCTCTCACCCTCTTGCTCCACCGTTTCGAACCAATGCAGCCCTTTCTGAGCACGCCCCATCATCCAAGCACTCACTTCACACGGATGTACCCTAGTCCTTGAGGGTCCCGCTTCATCTTGACCACGCTCGTACCGGCGGATTGCTGTGACGAGTTCCAACCGCACCTCGTGGTCAGGACGGCCAAGACAAGTGCGAAGATTGCTCAACCACATCCGATCCTTTGCTGTATTGCCGACGTAGTCTCTCTCCGCATGGCCGACTAGGACAAGGTGTTCGAGGGTGTTACAGCGATCGATGAGGATCTGAAGCGGGTTGATGCGAAGTTTGCTATCCCACCCGAGCGAGGCGTCGATAGATTCAGGAGGAAAATTGGTAGGCGAAGTGATGATCATTGGCACAACCAAGGCCAATCTCTTCAGTTGCGGGAGAGAGGCGACCGCGCAAGCTGTGGTAGGAGTAAATCTGATTTGCGGACCATGCAGTTGTAGCTGTGTCAAGCTACTCCACCGCTGAGGCAGCCAAAAGTCTTGCTTGAGATCTCTACCATAATGACCGATCAGACACGCAAATTCGTCGAGCTGAGCCGACAGGGGCTGCAAAGCGGTGGACAGGCCATGGGGTACACCTTCTATGTGCAGAGCTTTGGTAGAAGTGCAATGCTTCAGAATGATCCGGATGAAGGGGATCAGATCCTTTTCGAAGTGGGTCTGCGCTTGGGATGCGTCGAACAGCGCCGGCTCGTATCCGTGTTTGAACGAGGTCAAGCTGCGTGCGCGAAGTGTCAAAGTATGCACTCGGGAGCGAGCGAGGCTGCGACTGCCCAGACGATCCTTGTCGAGGGAGATGGCGAATGCGCGGATCTGATGGACTCCATAGAGTGTGAGATTGGGGAGGAGCAAGGTGGACAGAATGGCACGATGACAGACTCGATTGACACGGGCTAGATCCAGCAGGTTTTGTGCAGCACCTTCGTCGTTGACATTGTCTTGAGTGGAGCGGAGGACAGTCTCTTGTGCGGCTAGGAGGACGATATGTACGATTAGCTCAACGGGAAGATGAGGATCGCCTAGTGTTGGATCGAGTGGAGGTACGGAGGAGAATGCATCATCGTTGCTTCCACCAATGGTCTCGACGTGTTGCTCGGTGAAGAGGGCCGTTCGTCGACGTGGCTTTGGCGGTGATGGAGGAAGGCCGGACCAGGAATTGGCGATACGAGTCAAGTTCCAGACCGAGTCCGAGAGGGTCATGCTGTGAGGAGTAGAGTCATCTGAGTGGAGGCCACAGAAGCGTCAAGGAATACGCTCCTGACCGAATGAGGGAACGATGATGGTGGTGGGTTTGAGGTGCGAGAGGGAGGTGGTGCGAGGGTTCAGTTCTGCGAGTGGGGTGTGAGTGGATGCTGTGATTGGTAGGACAGGGTGTGATGATGGAGGAGACAAGTGAAGAGCGAAATGCGGTGTTGCTCGTGATCATAGACAGTGACGGCACAAGTAACAGCGTGGAGGTAATTTCTATGGGCTTCTGCGAAAAGGCTGACTGCGCGTTGAATGCATTCTTCATCTCATCTTATTGCGCTTCGGCACTTGATCTCTTTGCATGCACACACGGAACGTATGCGAATCGGGAGACGGCAAAAGACAGTGAGTGTGGAATTGGATGCGAGGAAACAGCTGAGAGAGACATGCAAGACGGAACATTGAATAAAAAGGAAGAGAGTGCGGCCCAATGGGATATAGGAAGGCGGCGGCCTCGATGCAAGGGAGGACGGAGCTTCTGAGACTGACACACAAGGTCAGGGAAGGGTCGCAAGCAGCAATAAGGAAAGGTGAAAGCGCGGTCTACATGGCAACGCAGTTGCATCCTCCGCCAGCGGGAGCGTAAGGATCCTCGCCCTTGCTGACGGGACCCCAGACGGATGGGACAAGGTAGTCACGGGTGCTCTTGCAGTAGTTAATGAGGCTGTCCGGAACCAAGATCAGAGCCAGAAGAAGGGTCAGCAATGCTTGTTTCTTCGCATTCATTCGATGCTTGGGAAGCACAGAGACGCAAGTCTTGAAGCTGCCGAGAGTGGTGGGGCAAAGTGACAGCTTCTCGATTGCAGCCTGAATGATACTTTTCTCAAAAAGGGGGCAGGATACTCACCTTTGACTGGCCTCCGAGACACGGATGCGAGGTCGCTCGAGGTCCTCTTTCAGTCGCTGGTTGTGCTCTGTGAGTCTACGAAGCTTAAGCTCGGACATGGATTGCTTGTGCGGCTTGACGTTCATGGTGGCGGTGTGCTCTCGGTATGCTCTTTGTGCTACTTGGATGTGGTTGCTGGGTATGAGGGATCGTATGCGATTGTTGTGCGAATTGTATGCTGCTGTTGTAAGCCTGAGATACGTCTTTGACGATGCAGGTAGGAGCTGAGTGGGATAAGGATTGTGATGAGGGAGAGCATCGAGAGAGGGTCCAAGTTGCAGACGAACAGTGCGCGTGTGATTCACTCGGCCGTTTCACGATTCTAGAAGCAAGCTCTGATTTCAAAAAAAGACAAGCAGAACACCGGTCTAACCACCGTTCAACACCCGATTTGCAGCAGAAGAGATCAATCAGATCTGCACAAGAAAACAGATTTTCCTGATAAGGAGCCGCATTCACCGCCAACGCCAAATCAGAAGAAAGCTTTGTTGTCGTCTGCTCGCTCTCCAGTCGAGTCAACTTTTGTCCATGCACAGAGAGCTCGGCTTGCAGATTTTCAGAAGAAAGCAGTCTCCACATCCGCGGTTGTCAGAGTGAGCACAGACACAGACACAGACTTGGCCAAGGTTTGATCTCGTCGAGCTTGTTAGTGACCAATTCACCACCATCATCATCTCGAACCTGCTCTTCACCGTCTTCGCTCACACGACTCGACCGAACAGCACGCTACATCGACTCTGCGCATCGGCCACCTGCAACCTCTCTCTTTTAAGCTGTCCAGCATCGGCTTGTTTCACGGTGCGTTGAAGGCGAGGGGTCTCCTCACTCTTGCTCTGTGACAGAGAACCAAAGATGACTGACCTTGCTCGCTACTTTACTCTTCTGTAACCCCCATTCAACATCTCTACGACACACTCTGCTCTGTACGATCCGCCAATCCTCCCGTCATCGCTGCTTCCGCCAACCTCTGCGTGCTTCAACGGTCTAAATGACTTGGTCTATTTGTCAACCCATCCTGTCATCGTGACCTATCCCGCACTGCTGTCATCGATCCTTGCTGCTTGCTGCTCGCTGCATGGCGCTGGTGTCTTTGGCCTCCGTCATGGTTCATGCCACGACATGACCTCCTCTGTGCGACCTTTGGGTTCAATGCTTTCTTTCTTCTTGGATCATGCGACCATTTTTCGGCGTCGCGTGGATTTCCTCTCGCTCTAACACTTTTGCTTCTTTTCCTCTTCCTCTTCTTGCTCTCGTCGCTCTTGCTTCTCGGCCGCGGTCTGCACACTTGTTCCCCTTGCTGGGACCCTTCTTATTTCGCGTTTTTCCTGCTGCTCTTGTTCTTGCTGGTATCCCCGCGACCTCCGGACGCGCTTCTGCTGCCATCTCTTTTGGCTTGCTTTTCGCTGTTGCTGATGCTGCGAACGGCTCTTTCCGCGCTGTCTCATTGGTTGACCACGGTCACCTTGTAACATATGGCTTTATTGACCGTTGTGTTACTTCTGCATTTGCTTTTCCGCGTGCTCATTGCCGTTGGAATCCACTTTCCGCCCCCAAAAAACACATACTGTACTGGACCATTGGTTGTCTAATGGCCGTCGTACGCCATGTCGCTGCTTGCTGTTCCCCCGCGCTCGCGATTGGCCTTGGTCCCTCCGCTTCTGACGTTGGCGGTCTTTTGTTCTTCTCCGCTTGTTCCTCTTCTGTCGCTCTCCACTGACCGGCCGGCCAATCCGCTTTGACCTTTTGTCCCCCCCACACTCTGCTCACACTCTCTCCTGCTCTTGCTCCGATTTGATCCTCGATCTAATCCTTATTCTCCCGTCCTCCGACTATCCGCTCCATTCGCCGCTCTTCTATTCTCTACATACACTCGCTTCCACTTCTCCACTTGATCGTCTTCATCCTACCTTTCCTCCACACCATCACCACCACCATCGCTACTTTATCGCACCTTCATCCTGCGCTTCATCGCAAGTTAGATGTCCACAGCTCGTCTTGGCGCCAACGCTTCTACTCGAGCTCTCTTCTCCTCTGCCCGCTCTTACTCGACCTTCTCGTCTCGAGTCGCTCGCACCACCACCACCAGCAACACTCGCGCCAGCCTTCTTGCTTCGCCTCCTCGCACTGCTCAACCCACCTCGCTCAAGTTCGGCATCAACAACCGCCTCTTCTCCACCACAATGACTGTTCCAGGTAAGTTTTCAGCAAGCGTCCTTTTCTCTCTTCTCATCCGAAGCTTGGCACAAAACAATCCATAGGAAAGCCGCCCGCAGTTCTGGGGCCGGTCAGCGCCTCTTTCTCGCCTGTCTCTGTGAAGAGCGAGCAAGGGTCCACCCCGCGCTCGATTTTTGCGTTGACCCGCTCTGTGCTTGGTTGGCTTCCTGGCTCGAGCTCCTTAACGAGACCGCAAGCCAATTTTGCGTGCTCTGTTAGATGAAATTTAGAGTTGGATTGATTTTCTGGCGTGGACACTCTCGGCTTTGCATTGCAATCCGGCAACTTTTCGCGCCGGATGTTACGGCTCAAAGGAAAAGCGCTCTTCCTTCTCGCTTTTGAGCGCTTGTATATACACTCTCTCCACGCTCCGTTCATGGTCAGCCCCCACACATCTTGCTTTGCTCCTCTTCTCCCCGGACACTGACCATCCCATCTCATTCATTTTCACGTCGATCCCACTGCTTGCCTCACCATGTCCACATCACTCGTCCGTCCACGTGGTTCGCCACCACCAGCCAAGATCAAGGTCGCCAACCCCGTCGTTGAGCTCGACGGTGACGAGATGACCCGTATCATCTGGCACAAGATCCGTGAGGACCTCATCCTTCCTTTCCTCGACATTGACCTCAAGTACTACGATCTTGGTATGGAGCACCGTGATGCTACCGACGACAAGGTGACCGTCGAGGCTGCCGAGGCCATCAAGAAGTACAAGGTCGGTGTCAAGTGTGCCACCATCACCCCCGACGAGGCTCGTGTCAAGGAGTTCGGTCTCAAGAAGATGTGGCTTTCCCCCAACGGTACCATCCGAAACATCCTTGGCGGTACCGTCTTCCGTGCTCCCATCATCCTCGACGACCTCCCTCGTCCCGTTCCAGGTTGGACCAAGCCCATCATCATTGGTCGTCACGCTTTCGGTGACCAGTATCGATGCCAGAACTTTGCCGTTGACAAGGCTGGTACCTTCAAGATGCAGTTCACCCCCAGCGACGCCTCTGAGCCTCAGGAGTGGAACATCTTTAACTTCCCTGAAGGTGGAGGAGTTGGTCTCGCCATGTACAACACCACCGAGTCGATTACTGGTTTCGCCCACGCTTCTTTCAAGATGGCACTCGAGAAAAAGATGCCCCTCTACATGTCGACCAAGAACACCATCCTCAAGACATACGACGGTCGATTCAAGGACATCTTCCAGGAGATCTACGAAACTACATACAAGAAGGACTTTGAGGCCATCGGCACTTGGTACGAGCACAGGCTCATTGATGATTTCGTTGCTCAGATGATCAAGTCTGACGGCGGTTTTGTTGTCGCGCTCAAGAACTACGATGGTGACGTCCAGAGTGACATTGTGGCTCAGGGCTACGGCTCTCTCGGTATGATGACCAGCGAACTCATTACTCCTGACGGCGAGATCATCGAATCTGAGGCTGCGCACGGAACCGTCACTCGCCACTATCGCCAGCATCAGAAAGGCAACGAGACTTCGACCAATTCCGTCGCTTCCATCTACGCTTGGACGCGTGGTCTTGCCTTCCGTGGCAAGCTCGACAAGAATGACGAGTTGATCTACTTTGCCAACGCACTCGAGGAGGCATGTTTGGACGCCATCAAGAGTGGCAAGATGACCAAGGACCTTGCACTCATCTACCACGGCAAGCAGATGAGGCGCGAGCACTACGTCACCACCATGGAATACATCGACGAGGTCGCCAAGCTGCTCAAGGCCAAGCTTGCTCAGCGCGGCATCGAGGCTGGCAAGCTTTGAGCCGGGCCCGGGCCTTGTCGTCTTGCCCCTTCTGCGTTCACTTTCTACCGTCTCTGTCTTTGTTCACTCTTGGACGCCTAGTCGCAATTCAAATCGATTATACTCAACTTGGACTGTGCGTGACCACGCTTGAGTCAAGTGGGAAGAGCCGACTGTGCGGAAAAGACCAACAAAGCAGGCGACAACTCAGCCTTTGTCGACTCCACTTTCTTGCTCACCTTTCCCTCGCCTCGTCTGCATCCAGTCGCAAACCACTGGTATCTGCTCGCCTGATAGGCGTGGCTCCAGTCATGGATTGCGCTTACCTCCTCGATCCGCTTTTCACTTGATCGTCCCGTCCAAGCTCCATCGTCACTACAGCGCAAACCATCGACATCACAGCAGCGCTCATCGTCTCAAATCGCTACTCATCGCATCGGCAACATCAACACCATCCACTTTTCCTGCATACATCCTCAATTACTGCGTTCCTCTGCACCTCGTCAAGATCCTCTCGTCATCCATTCGGAGCCGACATCTTCAAGAGCGCTCCTTCACATACGCACCATCATGATACCTCGCCCACCACCACCAGCCTCAGCGCTACCAGCTCTTCACGACACGCAATTTTCGCAGGGTCCGTCCCTCCGCCTGGGACGAGACGCACGTGCGTTCCACAGATGACAGCACCACCTCAGCGTATGACAACGCTCTTTGTTCCAATCTGGCGACTGCAGCATCACTCTCGCCAGGATTGACGCATGCCGCACCCAAGGAATCATATTCTTGCGTGCTTCGTCAGCAGCATTGGACGGACGATCTCAAACGTACAATTCGCAGAATTCCAGCGCTCGAACACATGCCCGTACTTTGGATGTCAATCGACATTTCAAAGCTTCGCGAGCATGGCAAGGGTGCTGGCGCACTTTACGAAGCGGTACCCTGTTCGTGCTACTAATGCGCGCACGTGTGGCTGCACGCTCAAGACCAGCGCCTCGCCAACGGAAGGGCCGGACCTCAGCGCAGCGAGCCTTGCAATGCTTTCGCTGCATCGAGAACGAGCGCATGGCTTTATCACAGACGCAGGGGTCGCCCTCTTATCGGTCGTACCAGGACGTGGCTCGTTCCTCAAAATTTGGCGGCGTATATCAATCTCGCTCACGTCTTACACACTGTCCGATTTGCAAGACTCGCTTCAAATCGATTCATGACTTTGTCAATCATGATCTTTACATCGCCAAGCGACAGGGGAGGCAGTCGAAGCGCAGCTCATCGACGCGCGTATCGATCAGAAGAACAAGGCGCAGAAGCCGAACTTCGTTGACTATTGAAACGCTCACACAACTTCATCGGGCTCAGCAGGAGAGAGCTCGTAGACATCGATGAGTGCTCGAGGTAAAGAGCAGCTCAACGACAGCAGCGATGACGTGAGTCTTGATCGTTATTTCGAGCCAACCTTCCATCGTTGATGCATCACTACTGCGCCAGACAAGGTGCTGATATTCGCGATCCAATCCTCGTCAGTGACAGCGATGGTGAGCAGTCCGCGTCAGAACTCGGTCGGCTTCAAAGAGACGTAAGTCTTCACCATAGCGATTCTGACAAGAACGAGAAAAACCAAAATAAATCTCATAAACGTAAAAAAATTAATGTGAATTCCCCCCCAGAGTTGTTAGTGTTCCGAAGCGGAAGGTGTTCCAAAACGGAACTCAGTGCTCAAGACCGCCATCTCGCCAGGAACCGGAGCGACGCACACAAACGAGAAAACATTCGCATGTAAAACGAAATACAGTATGACATTGCTTGCATGACTTGTAGGCGGTGGTGCTACGTTGTGCTACCCAAAGCGGTCTTTCTCCGAGCCCTGTCTCTTGGCTGTCTAAAGATCGCGTCCTCTGTCTTGTTCTGTCCCTTGCCTTTACCCTTACCCTCCTTGTTCCCTTCTTTTTGCTCCTTCCTCTCCACTTTCTTCTGTGCCGGGGTCTCGAAAGCGTTGGGGGCAAATGAGAAATCAAACTCTCCATCAAACTTCTCTTTTCTCTTTTTCGAAACCGGTGCAGCTTCAGCGTTGCCAGCAAGGACAGCTTCAGCCTTGCGTTTCTTCTTGAGCTCTTTCTTGGAGCGTGTTCCGTCTGCCGAAGGTTCACTGGCGGAGGGTTTGGCGGGTTTGGACTTGGACTTGGAAGATGAGACAAGAATGTAGTCTTGCTTCTCGTTTTCTTCTTCAGATTCCACTTCCGCCTCGGCCTGCTTTGTTGGCTCTAGTGCAGATGGAAGCGTCATGCGCTGCTCGCGAGGAACAAAAGCGCTCTCGGGCTGCATCAGCACATCGTCCTCTGCGAAAGCTTTGGAAGCGGAAGAACCGCCGAGCAAGCCAGCTACTTGGTCCGCAAAACCGGCTTTGACTGCTTCGATCTTTTCGCCGCCAATATCGGACGAGCTGGTGGAAAGGGTGCCGAAGAGCTTCGAAGACCGAGAAGCGAGCGTGGGCCTGGTAGAAGCTGTGCTAGGATCAGCAGTAGCAGGAGTGTTTGCAGGGGATCGACCAAACAAGTTGGAAGCAAACGACCGGACTGCGCCGCGGATGCCTGATTTAGGTGCAGCTGCTGCTGGAGTTGCTGCGGCTGGAGCGGACTCTGACCAGATCGAGACGTCGACTTTGGGATCTTTGCTTGCGATCGTGCTAATTGCCGAGATCGATTGCGTGTTGACCTTCTCTGTGGTGGGGACAGTGGGAGCTGCTTGTTTTACCGCCTCCTCTGGTGCAGGCCGAGCAATAGCTTCGTCAACATCCATCTCCACATGGTCGCTACCATTCTGCAACAGTCCAGCTGCCAGCTTCTGTCTCTTCTCCTCACTCGCTTTCTCCTGATCCTTTTCCCAAGCCTCGACCTCGTGCAAAACCAACTTTACCAGCTCTCCCACCCTCTTCTTCAAACCCGCAGCATTTGGAGGGATGCACGCCAGCACCCCCTCAGGCTTGACCGGCGCTCTAGCCGCCAACATCATCAGATTGTTCGCACCCAGAATATACCTGGGCGATTCGTCCTCTTCCCTCGCCACTCCATCTCTCCATTTGTGCAGCGCCCGCACCAATCGTTCTTCCTTCTTCATCTGGCTCAACTCCTTGCGATCCTCGGTACCGAGAGCTGCTTCACCACCCCACTTCCTCCAAACGCTTCGCCAGCCTTCGCGCGTCTCGCCCTCACTGTCCCATTCTTCCTTTGCGTAGGTGGACATTGCGACATCTTTGCTGCGGGTGAACACTTCTCGGATAGCATCGACTCCGCCGGATTCCATGAGCTCGTATCGGAGGTTGTCGTAGATGTAGAGCAGAGTGTGGGTGTCGCTTCGTGCATAGTAGAGCATCTCCTTAGGCAAGGGGCGGATTCTCCAGTCAGCAAGCTGGTAGCGCTTGTCGGCATCAAAATCGCAATATCTTGCCATGAGGTAGTTCAACCCGTGGCTGGGGAACATGAGGACGTTTGTGGCGTGATACGTGTCAAAGAGGTTGACCAGATACAACCCTAGATCTCGCTGAAGCCAAAGCACGTCGTGATTGGCGCCATGCAGCACCTTGACCTTGTTCAGATCGGTGAAGGATGAGTTGAGAAGCTCAGCATGCTGTCGAACGTCATCAGAGAGCGTGTCGATGATCCAGTCTCCCCATCGTGTGGAAAGCTGCATTAAACAGACGATACCCTGGTATGTGCGGTAAGAGTGGTGCTCAAGATCGATGGCAATCTCTTTGACTCGATCCTCGTTAAGGTGATCTCTAAGTTGCTCTATCTGCGCTTTTGTCGAGACCCACTGAAAAGGACAAGCACCAGTAGAGAGCGAAGGGTCCTTCTCATTGAGTGGTGGTGGCGGGTTGTCCTTTGTGGCTGGGTCGGGTTTTGAGAGAGCATGGGTGGGCGGTGAGGAGTGAATGATTTCGTGATAGTATGGGTTGTCTAAGGGGTCTCCTTCAGCGCAGTACATGCCTCGTCGTGGGCCTCTCGGCAATGGCTGTCCGTCCGCGCCTAGTCTAGGGGGATTTGTGTGACCAAGAGGGACCATAGCGTTGGGCTTTCCGTATTTGAGGTTGGGCTGCCACAAGGTATCGGTCGAGTTGTCGGCTTTGGTTGTGAAGTTCTTCTGCGGTGGAGAGATGGGCGCGTTCAGCACCCATGATGGCAGGTTGCCCGTCTTGGGTAAAGCTTTGCCGTTCTGCACTGCGGTCATGGCTTGCATCCTTCCGTTGGCTGATCCTGCCTCCGCACCTGCTGCATTCTCTTCCGCTGCCGAAACACTGCGTGGTGCGAGCTTGCCTGTGTATTCGTCGAGACACGTATCCGCACTCTCCAACAAATGATCGACAAGTTCTCCTAGGTTGGATGCGAAGGACTCGTTGGTTGTCACATCTGCTAGATCCAGATCGAGCTCGACTTTCGACTTTGCCTTCCTACTTGAAGAAGCAGCGGCGTTCTTTGCGAGTGGGATCTTTGGCGCCTTAGGGTCGGAAGCAATCCAGGAAGCAAGTTGTGAGATAGACTGGAGCAAACGATCTGATTCAGAGTCAAGCTTCTTGGCAAGCTTGCGGTCCATACTGCGGTGAAAGGCAAGGTCGCCGTGGGTTGGAATAGCTGCTGCATTGCGTGTGAGCGGTTGGAGCGCTGACTGGAGCTTGAGCAGATATGCCGGAAGGTCGGTCTTTGGATCTGGTAGCCTCGCGGCTTGGGGCTCTGGTGTAGATGATTGGGATGAGGCCGCTGAGGTCGACGTGGATGCGGCTGCGGAAGACGAGCCAGCTGCTGTGGCTGACTTGGAGATCGACTGCTTGGACGAGCCGGCGCTCTTTGACGGGGCCATCTTCGGCTGTGGTAATTCTCTGACACACGAGAGAGAGTGTTCTGCTGCTTTACGGATGTAGCAGCAAGGAACAGGTTGGTGGTCGAGATGGTGTGGAAGAGCGAGGATGCATTTGTGCTCATCAACATGATCAAATCTTCTTAAACAGATTTTGCCGTTGCGAATGCGCACAAAAATTTCGCACTTCACAAACAAAAATCGCAGTGGAGGCGAATTCCGCGTTACAATAGCAAAGGACGGTCTAACAAGAACAAACCCTCGGCTTTCTATTTACGCGACGCGCGCTCTGTTCTTTGTGTAACAAACCAACACCTTGACCACCTTCTTCTCTTCTTCACCATTAGCAGATCTCATCAATCATGCCGCCCAAGAAGAAAGCCGCAGCACCTCCCGCAAAGAAAGCCAAGAAGGCAGCTACCGACGATGACGACCTCGCTATTCAGGAAGACGACTCAGCCATCACCCTAGCTGCCATCCCACCGCCTCCCATCCCATCAGAGCCCTCGACCCCAATGCAACAGTCGTACACCTACGCCTCTCCCGTTCCCTCCGAATGCAGCCGAATCGACCCCGCCAACCCCTCCATTAAAGTTCCGTGCGTACTCGGCGTCGATGAAGCCGGTCGTGGCCCAGTCCTTGGTCCACTCGTCTACGGCATTGCCTACTGCCCCATCTCCTACCAGGACGACCTCAAGGAAATCGGATTCGCAGACTCAAAAGCTCTCACCGCCGAACGTCGAGACAACCTCCTCTCTGCCCTCATTGACCACAAACAGCATCTCGGATGGTCAGTCCGTGTCATGTCACCCCAAGACATCTCTGCAGGCATGCTTCGACGCAGGCCCATCAACCTCAATGCCCAGTCAAGTCAGGCTACAGTCTCGCTGATTGCAGGGGTGCTTGAGGCAGGCGTGGACGTGACAGAAATCTATGTGGATACGGTGGGTGATCCGAATAGCTACAAGAAGTTGTTGAGTTCTCATTTTCCGAGACATCCGCATATTAAGTGGACGGTAACAAGTAAGGCTGATGCGATCTATCCCATCGTAGGGGCGGCGAGTATTGCGGCCAAAGTAACCAGGGATAGGTGTATTGAGGGATGGAAGTATGCTGAGCAGCAGCAAAGTCTCATGGAGGTTGTGGGTGACAAGGAAGGCGAGGCAAAGGTGTTAGGTGACGCAACGAATCACATCCCAAGTCAGCCCAGCACAGAGATTGAGAGTAAGAAACGCAAAGCAGACACAGAAGCAGAAGCAGCACCCAACAGCAACAGCATTGAGGCTGTTTGGGACAACCTGGGTCCGCTGGGAAGCGGATACCCAGGAGATCCGAACACGGTTGCTTTCCTCAAACGCACCCTCGACCCTGTTTTCGGCTGGCCTGGTATCGTCCGTTTCAGTTGGGCCACTGCCAAGACAATGCTCGAGGAGAAGTACAAGCCGACTTCCGCCTCGACCTCCACTGCCACCACACCTTCTCTCGAGCCTGCGCCGAGCTTGGGCGGAAAGCGCCTCACCCGCTCCCTCTCACGTACATCTTCCTTCACAAATGACGCATTCGCCGTCGAAGCCGAGGCATCAACACCAACAGCAGCACCAACTCGCCCGACGAGCCTGTACGGCACCCTCCTCCCGCAACCCTCTGTCGTAGGCGGAACAGCACAGCGAGGATACAAGGTCAAATGGATCGATGAGCCAGTAGCTATCTCAAAGTTCTTCGGTCCCGGAGCGAAGAAAGCTGCACCAAGCAAGTCCAGCAGCGCTTCAGCTGACCTGCAGTCGGGTGAGGTGAAGAAGGATGCATTCCAAATCTCGGCACTGCAAGCCTCGATCAATGAATGGCTGAAAGCCGAGCCACAGTGGAGAGCCAAAAAGAGCATTGCTGATGGTGACTCGTCGGACAGCTCGAGTCAGATCCAGGTCAATGTAGGCAAGCTCACGAAGGATCTTGGGTTGACTAGTGCCGGTGCGTCGTTCTGCTTGTAACACATACCATTTACTCTCACTTTGTATTATCGTTGAAAGCATCTTAACCCACACACACTCTCGATCGCCTGAATGTGTATGATTGCAAGCTAGCGTGTAAGCTAGATAAGACCCTGCCTCTTCAACAAATCATAGGTCTTCTTGGTGTATGTGTTTCCATGTTCATCCTCAACCTCTTGAGCATCCACTCCTGCCTCTGACGCTTCCATCTTGCCTTGCTTCCTCAACTTATCCGCCAATGCCAGCGCATCCGCAATCCTCGTCACATCCCTGAACTGCACTGTGTTGGGCAATCCTAGCGCTCGCATACCAAAAGCATGCCTTGACTCGGTGAAATGCTTCTCAAAGTTCTTCCTCCCCTGATACACATGATCTGAGCAGATCTCGCACTTGAACTCGTTCCGCAGCCCATGCAATTTGTACAGCCAGAATGGGATCGGTCGACCATCCCATCCAATCGGAAGCTTGAGAGGATTGTAGACACGTGACGTGCCATCATCATCAAGGTCCTCATCCATAGCGTTGGCACTGTTCGGGTCATCAGAGTCGAGACCAGAGGTGTGGTTGAGAGCGGACATGCGATTGAGCTCTTCGTCCGCGGCTTCAGCTTCTGCTTGTCGCTCTCGATCGGTGAGGGCGGCTTTACGCTCGACGTTGGCTTTGGTGTCAGAGCGGATGCTGGAGAGGTCGGAAGCGAGGGCATGGATGATGGCTTCTTCGCGGGCGATGGCTTTGGCCTTGACGCGGTTCTTGATCTTGTCTGCTTCGCTTTGATCGTTGCTGTGGGAGGGTGTCGGTGTTGAGGAGGCTTCGTCGCCGTTTTGCTCGGACTGTGCTAGACGAGCGGCTGCTTTGAGATGCTTTGGCGACTTGAGATGCGCATCGTACACTGTTTGCTTCGAGTAGAACCTCCTGCATGCTGCGCACCAGATTCCCTCTCCTTCTGCTGGCGCTGATGCTGCTGCTTTGCCCTTGCTTTGCGCTCCACCAAACACTTCCAGCCCTTGCTGCTCCCATCCCTCCACTTTGCCTTGTTCCCACTGTTCCTCGAACTGCGACGTTGCCCTGGCTGCGATCTCGTCGACATTTGCAAGTGGTTGTGTCTTTCGCAAGAAGGAGTCGAGGTACTTGCGCAGGCCAATGAGGTAATTTCGGTATGCATCGGTCTTCTTAGTGTGGTTGGGGATGGGCGAAGAGGGACCTGCAAGCTTGTCAAAGTCGTCAATGTATGCGAGGTACGAGATACGCTTAGCTCCCTTCAAGTTAAGATACGCTTCGTGGTAGAGGTAGAGATCCAGGAAACGGCCAGCCATCTCTTCTCCTGAGAACATGCGGTCAATGAAGTCAAGCCCTGCTGCGTCCATGTATGCCGTTGCTGCTGATGTCGAGCCACTCGCCGCGTCGGTCTGAGCTGAGCTGGACCCACCTTCCAGCGCTGTGAAGTCGACGTTGAAGTGATCCGGCAGCGCTCCTGGGTACTTGTCATGATATTCGCGAATCCTGCCTAGGCGCTCGTAGAATTCTCCGAATGCATCATCGCCGCCTTCACCGCTGGCTCGAGTAGAAGAGAGCGAATCGAGCTCGCGTTGTCGATCACCATGTTCGTCCGAGTAGAAGCGATCAAGATACTGATAACGCGATGCGACGCGGTCGAGAAGGTCAGAAGCTTTGTGTGCTCGCTTGAGCTTGTCCTTGTGTGTAAGATGCGAAGTGGACGAAGAGGACAAGAGGAGATCGACAAGTGCCTGCTGATATCGCTCTGCCTCTTCGTGCGTTTGACGCGCAACTTCTATAAGTGATGTATCGGCCATAGTGTCGTCCGCAGCAAGCAAGCAAGCAAGCAAGCTACTGTGGGTCGAGAGGTGTGGATGATTGAGAGGAGAAGGAAGGTGTCGAAGGTGTGGAGAATGTCGAGTGCTTCGATTCCCGCAATCCGAAAAATGTGGGTCACGTGCCTCAGAATTTTGGCTGAGCCGCACTTTTTGGCAGTTCAATTCTCCACATTCAACACCTTCTCCCTCCAACACCATCTCGACACCTCCCATTCCGCTCCGCAGTCAACCGTCGATACGGTCATCAATCGCCAGTCATGTCAGGTGGCATCAACGCAGGTGACAACAAGCTCGCCTTCGAGAGCTCCGAAGAGGTCAAAGTCGCATCCACCTTCGATGCCATGGGTCTCAAGGAAGACCTCCTCCGCGGCATCTACGCTTACAACTTCGAGAAGCCCTCCGCTATCCAGCAACGTGCTATTCTGCCCATCATTCGAGGCCGCGATGTCATTGCACAAGCTCAGTCAGGTACCGGTAAAACAGCAACCTTCAGTATCTCGATGCTGCAGTCTATCGACACCACTTTGCGCGAGACACAAGCACTCGTGCTCAGCCCAACCCGCGAATTGGCTATCCAAATTCAGTCCGTCGTATTGGCGCTTGGTGACTATCTCAATGTTCAGTGCCATGCCTGTATCGGAGGAACCAGTGTCGGAGAAGATATCAGGAAGCTCGACTATGGTCAGCACATTGTCTCGGGCACTCCTGGTCGTGTATACGATATGATCCGCCGCCGTCACCTTCGCACAAAGAACATCAAGATGCTCATTCTCGACGAGTCCGACGAGCTCCTCAACATGGGCTTCAAGGATCAGATCTACGATGTCTACCGCTACCTCCCACCCTCCACCCAAGTCGTCCTTCTTTCAGCCACCCTCCCCCAGGACGTCCTCGAAATGACCTCCAAGTTCATGACCGACCCCGTCCGCATCCTTGTCAAGCGTGACGAGCTCACCCTCGAAGGTATCAAGCAGTTCTTCGTTGCAGTCGAGAAGGAAGAATGGAAATTCGACACCCTCTGCGACCTCTACGACACCCTTACGATCACACAAGCCGTTATCTTCTGCAACACCCGAAGAAAGGTCGATTGGCTCTCTGGCAAGATGAAGGAAAACAATTTCCAGGTCTCTAGCATGCACGGCGAGATGCAGCAGAAGGAACGAGACGAAGTCATGGCAGAATTCCGACAGGGTAGTTCGAGGGTGTTAATCACAACAGACGTTTGGGCGAGAGGTATCGATATTGCCAACATCTCGTTGGTTATCAACTATGACTTGCCCACAAATAGGGAGAACTACATTCACAGGATTGGTAGATCGGGTAGGTTCGGCAGGAAGGGTGTTGCGATCAACTTTGTCACGGTGGATGATGTGAGGATCTTGAGGGACATTGAACAGTTCTATTCGACACAGATCGATGAGATGCCGGTCAAGTTGGAGGATATGCTTTAGATCCCTTTCTCCAATCCTCTATCTTTTAATTGACGTCACAAACTTATCGCACATACCTGTCATAGCTTTCTCGCATGCTCTTTGTACTTTTAGCTTCCCGCAATCTCGATTCAGGTCTTCAAGAGTATTGCGTCCCTGTGTGACTTTGTTGCGCGACTGAGTTGAACACGAGCAAAGTCGACATCGAGCTTCATCTTGACCGAATTCAAAAGACCTTTGGCAATCTCGAAGAAGCGAAATGAGCACGGAGCAGAGGTAGAAGTAGCGCCTACCACCCGGCACGACCTTACGTAGCAACCTCGAAGATGAACGTTGTAGGTGGGACGATCGCCGCATGCCGGCGGCATTCATGCCGAGGTCAGGCTCTTACTTTCGGCACATACGGTGGGACCTGAGAAGCCGGTCGCATGTTTGCCACAACCGAAACCTCCGCCGATCTTTTTGACAGCAACCTTGTTTGTTCCGGTTCGCACGGTATGACGCATGTGGCAAGTCAAGGCACATCGCTCGGTGAAAAGTTCGGACAGCGAGAAGATCGAACGAATGTTGCTGTCTGCGTCGGTGGTGTTCGAGGAGGTGGGTATACAAACGTACATTGTCTGCAAGCAGACTAATGAGTTGCAAAAGCTCACTGGCAACAAACGGTGGGCCCCTCTCGCTCAAAGACGTGGTCTGAGAACTATATAAAGCCCCTCCCTCTGCAACGAATTGGTCACTGTTTGCCATCAAACTTCTTCAAGACTCGAAATCATGGTCGCACAGTTCATCTTGCAGTCGTTGCTCACCATTCTGGTTACCAGCACCGGCTTCAGCTCCGCTGCCCCAGTACCTTCGTTTTTCGGCCCAGGCGCTACTAGTCGAGGCTCCAACGAGCTCCTACTCACGTTTCATTATTTCGCCAACACAGACACGGATAAAGTCCTGTCTCGCTTGTTCCCTCATGTACCTCGCGCGCAACGAGCCAACATTGGCTTAGTTCCCAATAACCTTTCTGTAAGCTTGCCACTCTGTCGTCTTACTTCTCCCAAACCGCCACTGACCTGTTGGACTGCTGTTTCGATTGACTCTGAAGCCCTTAATCCAAGGAGCAGACGACACGGGCCGTCTTGTCATCCCTGCTCCGCAGCCAGGTCATGCTCTGCTACTGACAAAGGCCGTACCAAAGAATAAGCCCTACTTCGGTCCAGCTCTGCTGCACGCCAACAAACGCCACGGTCTAGTCCACACCTACACTAAGTCCAGGACCACAAGCAAAGAGACAGTCAGAGGTATCGGAGCCCTCACCGACTCTCAAGGCAAAGTCCATTACTTCCGCACCGCTCTCTTCGACCCACCCTACCCAGCATATGGACAGGAAACTCGCCCCACAAAGTCAACGAATTACATCACGCCTCGAGACCGTGACGGCCGGCTCTTTAAATCCCGTCACATCACTCTCAAACTCCCTGACGGCAGTCAGCATCAATCCAACGACAAGATCCTGCTTTCTCACGTCTCTGTTGTCCCTCATTCTGGTCCTGACCGGCGCGATCTCAGGGTATATACCCAGCAGATCCTGAACGAAGTACTCAGAGGTCCGCGGCAAGAAATTGTACAGCAAGGTAAAGACGCACCTAAGCCACTGGTCGAGTGGTCGGACACTCCCAATTGGTCAAAAGTGGATCGTCATGCGGTCAAACAGACCAGTGATAGCCCTTCGTCGCCGCGATGGATTGACAAGCTGAAGAGGCCTTTCTCGGGGTCGAGCTCCGGTAGTAGGTTGCTGAAGGGGCCTGACGAGGGGTCGAGTAGTAGCGGTAGTAGTCAGGGAGTGGCTTTGGGTCGCTCTGCTTAATGCCATCGCTCTGTTGATGCGCTCGTCTTCAACGTCGTTGGTTCTATCTCGTCTGTCCACTAGTCACACTCCAGTCAAACATCCGTTCGATTGAAGCGCCCCGAAACGAAGGTACGCGCGCAAACGAACAAGTGAGCAAACCTCACGACTGAAAGACCACGCAATGACATGAATCGGTAGTGAGACAGCTTTGAACAGCGGAACCGATGCTCTGTCGGTCTCTCAAAAGTATCAGAGGAGGGGCCGATGCAACAGGCAGACAGATCGATTGAGGCGCTCGGCTGATAGTTCGTGTCCGTCCGAAAGCGGCCTGTCACACAGCGCGCGACGAGCTCGACTCAGATGTGATTTCTTGTATATACCCTCGCCTGCCACTTCTAAGATCTCTGCATTCAACAGACCGATTCGCAATCTGCTGTGACAGAGGTCTGCAGAAAGGGCTTGTCAGCCGCTCTGACAAAGTGTTTGCGACTAACTTGGAGCAAAGGGGTATCTATTGATGCGAGCAAACGAATGAGCGCAAGCGGAACGAGGACAGCGAGTGTGCAAAGTAGTGAGGTGAGCGATACAAGTGAAAGTGCGGAACGTGTATCCTATCAAAGGAGTCCGTCCAAACGAATGTGTGTGAGTCGATCTAGCAGTGCGAAGGTGAATCAAGAGCGAACAGCGCGAACGGTATGAGCAGGGATATGGTACCTGCCGTGAGGTTGCTGCGAAGCGGCTGCATCAGCAGCAGTGATGGTCTGCGCTGTCCTAGGTCTGGTCTGTGGACGAGGTGGAACGGGCAATGGCTTGTATCCCGATGCTTCCTCCCTCTCCCGCCTCTCCGGAGAAGCATGCGAACTGAAAGACCCAGTAAGCACCTCTCGCGGAATGATGTGCCTGTTGTTGATCTCAATACTGCCTGCAGAGGAGCCGTATGAAGTCTGTCGCTCCATGTCGGGTCTGTGCTGCTGACTGAATGCGCGGACAGTCGCAATCTGCTCACGAGAAGGGAATTGCGACTCGCCCCAAGCATCAGCTGTGAAAGGTCGCTGCTGACCTCCATTCTCGATCGTTTTGCTTCGCTGTCTGCGTGCTTGCCTCGAGCCGTCAGCGAAAGCGGAAGGAGTGAGAACAGCGCCTGCGAAAGATTTCTGGTGTCGAAGCTGGAGCTGGTGCTCGACTTGCTGCTGCGACTGCTCCGATGCAGCGCGGGCAAGGTACTCGAGTTTGATTGTCTCGGACGCTGTAGGAGGCCGGCTGGAACTCGAGGTGCCGTTGGCAGTGCGAGGTTGGTTCGAGAGCAAACACTTAAGCCCGTTGACTTCGTGCTTGAGGGCCTTGCGCTGACTCTGATCTGAAGAGCTGGCAGACGAATGCGCCGAAGTGCTGCGCTGCCTTGCCGCCGCAGCTTGCAGATTTGGTTGCGAGGTGGGGCTGATAAGCCCTTGCTGCATTGATGAGCTAGGAACAACGTTGGCCTGTAGCAGAGCTGGATCGAGCTGGCGGCGTCGTGCAAGCCCAGCAGGCAAACTGATGGGAATAAGCTTGCGGCCATTGATGACGATCGGCTGAGCGAGCTGCACACTACCTGAGCTGATAGAGGACACAGCACCGAGGGAGACCAAGGACGCCTTCTGCTGAAGCTTGCGACCGGCCTGGCCACCATTGACATCGACCTGTCCAAGATCAAGCTGTAGTGCGGGGGCCATAGCAGCACTGACAGCACCCACAGATTGCAACTGACGCTGAGCCGTGCCAGATCGTCCGAAGTGCGCTGACACAGGCGAGGCTTGCAGATGCATCCTACTCATCGAGGGGTCAGTCATGCTATTGTCTCTACCGGGAGTAGCAGGCTGAGAGTAGAAGCTCGAGTCGGCCGAAGCAACGCTGTTGCCGGAAGCGACTGTGCGGCTGGCCTGTCGAAGCGGGCTGTTGTAGTTGCTGAAGCCGCCAGTAGCTGCTGCAGCCCCATTGCTGCGGCGAATGGGGGAGACAGGTGCTTGAGCTTCAGGTGCGAGCTGTCTGCTGGAGAAGCGAGAAGAAGCGGGCGAAGTAGTGGCGGTGGCGATGACATTATCATCATAAGGGAAGGAAGCAGATCGAGGCGAGTCGTTCGAGCTTGCAGCGACGGTTTTGGATGCCAACGTCGAACCAATCTGCTTCTTGACCAAGTTGAGAAGACGCGACTTGCGAGCACGTTCAGGGTTGAGCAGCGTCGCTGAGCAGGAGAAACGAAGAGGAACCAAGCGTCGACGTTCTGGATAGACGCTATCCTGCTCGACGCGGTAAGCAAACTTCCAGGCGAGTCGGCCCTTTCGCTCGTATCCAGATACCTGGTGACTGCCGAGCGTTTTGAGCGAGAGCGCTGCCTGGCGTGTCAGCAAGTCTGCCTTTGTGTCTTCGCCGCTAGTAAGGTGCTTGAGCAGAAGCGAGTTGTCAGACTTGCGAGACAGCTCGAAGAAGCAGGCTTCGGGTCGCATGTCTTTTGACGGACCGAACTCGATCGTGCCCGACTGTTCAGCTTCCTGGTCCTTATCACCTCGCGATTTGGGACGCTTCGGCGTCAGAGCGCGGGCTGCTTCGGTCCCTTCGACAAGCTGTTCGGGTCTGCCGAAAGGATCGTAGGCGAGGTAGGTCATGTTGATCTGGCTCACACGCCCATTGTCCTGCTCGAGATGAAGTATCAAGCCTGAGTGGAGGTACGAAGCCCAACCTGCGCCGCCAGACTTGGCCGCTGAGCCAGTGCCACGGCTCTTTGGTCGCGGGAAGGTAGTCGTGGTCCTTGGAGTGACGGGAAGCGAGCTGTTGGTCGTGGCTGGGGAGCTTGCCGAGCAGATCGAAGAGCCAGGGGTAGGCTGCATGGGATACAGAGGAGAATGCAGCTCTGAGCTCGTGGCAGAGACTTGGCTCGGATGACGACGAGACACCACAGAGGGTGCACCAGAGGCGGACAAGCCAGAAGACATGCCCGATCGAGGAGCAGAGGTGGGCGAAGGGATACCACGAGAGGCGTTGACAGCGGCCTGCATGTTGGTGGCGGCATTTCGATCCGACTCCCCGAGCGTGCGAGAACGGAAGCGACGACCAAAGAAGGGAGCGCGACCATCCATCTGAGCAGTCGAGGGACGACGGTCGGTAGCTGGGTTGCTGAGTAGATCAGGCAGAGGAGGTACAGGAGGCTGAGCTTGCATAGCCTGCTCAGACGAGAACAGGGATGAAGCGTCGAGACGAAGCTTGGGCGTCGAAGCGACGCGAGCTCGCAAAAGCCTGGACGTGGTCGACCTGTTGTTCATGTCGGCGTTGTGAGTGGTACCGCTGGCTGACCTGGATGCTGAAGTTGGTGCAGGAGCCATGCTGTAGGACTGGATTTCGTAGCGCACAGGCTCAGTCGGTGAAGGCGTCGGGAGAGGTGGCGGCAAAGGCACGTTGGAGAAGGTGTGAGGCGATACCTGTGATGCCTGACTGTAGACGTCTGCAGTGCTGGGACGTCGACGAATCTCTCTAGCGTGATCAGCACGAGTGGCAGTGAGAGTGGAGTTGAAGCTGGGAAGGGAAGGGAGCGAGGGAATGCTGAGGTTGTCGCTCTTATCTGAGGAAGCGGTGCGATTGCTCTTTGCACCCAGCGAAACATCACTTGCAATGGAGCCAGGCGTCAAGTATGCTTCAGCCCTCTGGCTGTCCGTGGTGACAATAGTCGGTGCAAAGGTATTAGCACTGGCGCGTGACAGCGATCCTTCGGCGCTGTATGCTGAGGCCGAGTCAGACGAGCTAGCTTGTGTGGAAGTTTGCGAGCGAGAACAAGAGGGCACAGAGCCTTCGTGTGAAAGTTCGCTGTCGTCACCTCCTAGCGCTGAGGAACGACCAAAGCTTTGGCTGTAACCCACTTGACGTGAATCAGCAGAGGATGAGCTGGTGACGGCATCGGCGTCGAGCGAAGGCTGAACAGTGTACTCTTTGTCGAAGAAGCGGTATGCGCGTCGATAAAGCTCGGCAGGGGCTTGTGCGGGGGCCAGAGTGCGACCATGCGCTGGCGAGAGGTCCGTGTTCTGTATCGACGAGGAACGCGAGGAATCGGTTCCTGAAAGGTCAGAGAGACCCGCTGAGGACTTGCGATGCGCTACCAAGAGCCGAGCGCCGAAGGTGCTTCGAGAGCCGGAATGCGGCAAGCTCGGCTCGTCGATGGTGTCTTCGGAGAAGCGCGAGGAGAGTATACGCGGTTGAGCGATGTGGCTGGGTGGCTGGTAAGTGATCTTGGAGATAGGCGATGATTGCATGGGTTTGTCCTCGTCGATGGTGCCGATGTTGAAGGAAGGACCACGAGACGGCGAGCTGCCGCTACTGGAGGCGGAACCAGAAGTACGAGGAGGTGTGAAGCGGACGCTGTCGGGTCTGCAAGGATACTCGTCAGGGATATCGATGCTGAGTCTGCCAAAGTCCATCGAGATCTGACTGGAGCGGGCTGAATTGCGCGAAATGGAGCCGGCAATAGGGTGGCCTGTCGCTGGGTATGGCTCGAAGCCATCAGACGAGGATTGGACACGAGGATCGAGACAGAGCGGAACCTCTGCTGAGCTCCATAGTGTCGAGATGCTGCCTGCTCTGGAAGCAGCGCGAGACATGCCGGCGTCCATGGCGTGACTTTCGGCGTATGAAGCCCTGGACATTGTGACGCTATTGTGGTACTGTAAGGGAAGTGGTGATGTGGTGGTGATTGCCGAGGGGACGGCGGTTCGGAAGGAGACTTCGCAGAGGGTAGTGTTTAAGGAGAATGGTCCGAAAGTGAATGCCTTTATGTGTAGCAAGCCCGCATGACCTTGACAACGTGGAGAGTGTGTGGTGTCACTGAGCCGGCTGGCGTGAGAGAAGCCGATCTTGTGCTTCAGGGGTGCGTGCGTCTGTGGGTGAAAGTGTGGGAATCGTGAGGCGTGTCGGAACGAACGATGACCGGATTGGTGTTCGAGATGCTGTCAGATGCAGCGTTGCCGAGTACAGAGTGTTTCGAGAGGGGCTTGTTGTATTGCCACCACGGTAGACAGACAGCTGCAGATTGGTGGGGTTACAGCTACACAATTTCGTCGCCAATATGATGGGTACTCGAAAGGTCCAGAGCAATGCAGAGATATGAGCCGTTTCTGCAGATGTCGACCAAAGCAGAGGAATGAAGAGCAGAGAGTGCAGGTGGTTCGGTGGTGGATGATGATCAGGTTGATGGTGGAGACGAAGAGACGTCGAGGGAGAGATAAGTATGTCGCTGATCGGGGACAAAATGAAGGTGATAGTGATGGTGAGAGAAGGGAAAGTGTGTGTGGGTTGATCGAGAAAGAGCAATCAGAAAGAAACAGCAACGGGTGGGAATGGGACAAGACGACGCGAAAGCTGGACACAATGAGGAAGGAAGAGACGAAGCAGCAATGTCGTGATCTAGTTCACCAAGAACGGATGGGATAGAGAGGGTGAGAGAGAAGGAGAAGGAAGAACGAGAAGGGATAGCAGCAAGGAGCGTGGAATCAAGATTGGTCTGGAGCTAGTTCAGGTACACAAGGAACGGCGTGGGAAGCGCAGACGACGAACAAGGGAAGGGACGAGTAAACACATTGCAGGTCGACAGCTGGAGAGGGCGAGACAGTGGATTGGAGAAATGGCTTATGTTTGGTGGCGACGAGGAGGAATGATGGTCCCTGGCCCGCGCTGTCAATGACAAGTGAGCGTGGCGGCGACTCAGATGGCGTTGAGGAATGCCATTACGAGACTATTGGGACTGAGCCACGCAGGAGAATTACACAGTCGACTGCACAGGAGCGTCAACTACCCATGATGAGCATGAGAAAGAGTGATGAGCGCTTTGACAGGTGTGCAGGCGGAGTGTGACAGCAGCAGGGAGCACCAGAGGGCAAACTCAAATCGAGGCAGGGATCGGATTCAAGGGGCTCTCAGAGTGTGAGTTTAAGTGTGTGAGTTGCTTCAAGGGGTCTTACCGGAATAGCCGCCGTGCATTCATCGCATCGATAGCAAGGGGCTTGCCTGCTTATAAGCTGGAAGAGGGCGTAGCGACAGTGTCAGTGTGCAGAGCTGTCCAGTTCGGCTGCGTTCCGACACTGCAGTCATCCTATCGAACTCACACGCCTTGCACTGCCCTGCATCATACACGTAGAGCACCTTTCTTTGTCTTGCTTGTTAGCCACGGAAACGGCATCCTTCCGACACAGCTAGATTACAGCGTGAAAAGAAAGCTTGCGATTGAATCGAGAACAATGAAAATGCCATCCTCCTGTACCAAGCACAAGCAAAAAGAGGCGCTTACTTGGTGCTGCACCAGCTGCAAGGATATGCAGTCAGGGCTCTGCTGAGTTTGGGATCCAAAGAAACGGTCACTAGACAAGCCAAAAGCAGCGTGTGCAGTCAAATTGCGAATTCATGGCGGTACCAAACAACAACGAAGCGAGCTGCTGCCTTCCGTTGGCGATGTTCTCCTTGAGGGGCACACACATATTCTTAGAAGCACCATAGCAGCAGCACCATCACTCGCATACAAATGCCTTACATCCTTCTCACTCAAAGATCTGAGCTTGATCACGACCCCGCACTTGTCTCTTTCTGCCAGCGAGATGGTGGGGAGATATCTGAGCTAGCGATGGCTCGCCTCTAGCTTCTGACTGCCACGAGCAATTCATAAAGCAGCAACGGGAAATGGCAAATGCACTCGACAGCTGCAAGGGATTCAATCTGAGGAATTGGACAGGCAGCAGCAGTCAAAAAAAATCCGCGGTACTGTACTCAAGCTGCAATTGAATTTTGCTGCTTTTGCCATGCACTTTGACTCCTCGCTTAGCCCGCCTCCTGGCGTCGATCTTTTTTTCTTTTCTTCCTTGCATGCTTCGCACGCTCAGTTCAGGCGCATTTTCCCCAGGTTGGCCTCGAGAGCCAGCAACTTGGTTCGTGTGGCTTCTCAACACCTTTGTACGGCACGATGCGTGCAGTCTGGCAAGAGCAACATTGGCTCAGATCCACGTACGGTCTTGAGTGGCCGTCTGTAAGCGGAGCTTGAGGAATCGGGACGAATTGAGCTCGCTTCAATTGCTCGCCGGCATTCCCGACCGCTGGTCCCGATGCCCCTCCCGCGCTTCCTTCTTAGAGACATGCTTGTCTGAGATCTCAGCATTTAGTAGTGCGAGCGAGACATCCGATCGAGCTCCGTATCTAGTCCTGACTGTGTTGAGCAACTGTATCGAGGTGATGATGGTGGGTTGATCACTATCAATGGAAGCAAATCGGGAAGCCTCACTATGGCCATTCACAGCGGACACGAGCAATCCCACACTAAGCTCGATTTCGCAGAGTCTTCTTCGGATGCGGTCGTCGGGCCAACAGAGCGCATGATTGTCATGCTTCCTTGTTCTTCGCACCCGAGACACGAGCTCATTCTCAACCTTGCAGGCTCTCACGCTTTCCACAACTCAAAGTCTCCGCGTCTCAACGGAGTGACTCTGTGGAAGTAAGGATCTCTCTGTCGCATCACGCACCGTCACTTTCTCACGGCGACTGCTCATCATCGGGATCACGTCCGATGGAGAGCGGAGTGTCCGATGAGAATCGGGACCACGCTTGCCATGATGCCGAAGACCTCTTGATTGCTGCTCGCTTCTTCCGGAATCTCACGCATCCTCTCCGCCTTCTTACGGCCCGACTCCGCTGCTGTTTGGTGAACGATCTGTACCAAGTTCTGTCCAGCGCTCGTCTCCATCTACTCTTCCTCCTGCGGTCCTCGTCTCGATCTCCCCTGCAGTCACGCAATCGACGAGTCCGATATCACAGCGATAGGTGTTGGCGTTTTCATATGTGCATTGCGTTGATGTGCGGTGAATGAATCGGTAGACGACATCCGACCTTTGCTCAGGTCAAGAGTACATCTAGGCGATCGTGAACAAGGTCCAAAGGCGTACAAGTGATTACTCGGAGTCCTCGAGGTACTGTTGGTGTCAAATGCGAAGGATACAGATGCGAAGGTGGTCAGATCAGCTGGTCGACGTGTTGTATTGCGAACCACGGTCGACAACTTACCTTTCCTCGGATGTCCTTCCACTGCTTCTGTTGGCGTTGCAAGCCAAGTGTCATCAATGGATGGCGAAAGAGTAAGAGGGAGACGTCAGTAATCCATTGTTTCGTGCAAGTCGTCTTGACGATGCGGGAAAAGGTTGGTCGAGTGCAAGCGATGAAGGCTGAAGCGACGGAAGAGGAAGAAATCGACAGCCTGCTGGTTCGATCCGAGCTGCCGAAGGCTTCGCTGTCCATTCCTTCGCATCTACTTGTCGTTGCGCCTTAGCACAGCACTCTAACATCCCTTGCATCACCATTCCAGCCTTCATCCACCGTTGCCTCTACTTCGCTCCTGTTCCTACTGCCCGCCGAAGCCAGCCCATCGAATGCAGAGTCATGTCGCAATGTCAAAACTTACGCCCTTGTTATGCGAGTCCCACCATGCTGTGGTGGCAAGGTCGTAGCCGATGCCGAAGGCGAAGGCACCAAAGAAGATGGAGCCGACGCTGTTGGATTACGAGTCGACGCAAACGGTGCGTTGGAAGAACCAAGCAGAGAGATTGTCAGTAAGAAGAACATGCGAGCTGTGGGCTGATGTGTGCCCAGCACAATGACCAGCAGTAGCGTTAAGCAGCAAAGAGTGGTAATGGTTGATGCAAGAGTCGAAAGTGTCCGTGTAGTCGAGTTGTACTGTGTGCGAATGTTGTTACCTGATGCTGCTCGAAAGTCGACAACTGCGATGCTGGCCGGATGCGCTGGAGAGTCGAGACTCACTAAACCGAGTTACGCTTGAAGACGGTGTTGTAGACGGACTTGACCAGCGACATTGTGATGAGTGTGTATAGGGGTGATTGACGATGGTGGAGAAAGATGATATCAAGTCTGATGGCGACGACGAGGTTGACAACTCAAACTGATTTCTATGCGAGCCCAATTCTTCTAAGCCTGACTTGCACAGCTGAGGCTTGAGAGGCACGGTTTGCTCTTCTTGCGATTTCAAATCAGAGCTTTGGCAACCCGGCACTTCCGCCCGGGAGAATTCGCGGATGCCTTCTCACTCGGAACCGACCGTTCCTCATATTTTTCTGACCAAGATGTACGGCTGCTCGGTATAACATCTCTATTTCCTTGAATAATTATCGCACGACAGCGAACGCGTGGAGCTGATGCAGGGTCTTCAACAGCAGCAAACACAATTTTAGAGGCGGAACGAGCCCCTGATTCTCGGCTCTCTCTGCTCTTTCGCAACACAAAAGGGCGCTTCCGTGACGAAGAGGGGGCTGGCTGCATGTCGCGCATCTTTCCTGTGTCTTTCTGCATGCAACGCAACACGCGACTGAAAGAGAAAGAGAGAGACCAACACTCAACGCTGCGGAGACTTGCCAGAACCAGGAGAGCTCTCTTTCCCTCTCCTCGAGATTCAGGTTGATGTTGTTGAGCCCCTCCATCTCGAAGCCAACTCCGCTCACGTCTCGACACGGCATCTTGAAGCGTGCCATGCTGTTTCTACGGGTAGAAGTTGGCGTTCACCGCAATCCGTGCCGGACAAGCATGCGTTTGCCGTCCCGTCCATGCGGTCTGTGAGCACGCTATCATCATACCAGACATGCAACATGAGTTGTCATCGTTCTTGCGTGTCACACTCCGATAAGATCACGGTGTATCAGGCTCGAAGCGATTCATTCACAGTGCGTCCTGGAGAAAAGGAAACGCCGATAGCTAGTATGGATGGCGTGAGAAGAGCGGCGTCAAGATGTGCCCCTGAGCTGTTGCCAATGGCGTAGAGCCGTGCTGCAGTTACAGGACGGCCCGGAATGACCGACTGTGTAAAGTGAGCAATGCGGCTATTCCGCTCAGTCCTCTCTTGCCTTGGCTCACTTGACTTTTTTTGAGTGTGCCTGCATCACATCCGCTGTCTCTCCTCTGCTCTCTTTCTCTCACTTTCTCCCCTTCACCTTCCATCACCTTCATTTGGAACGCAAACCATCATATCCATTCTCCCACCTATCCTGCTAAGCCCCGACGTCATCCTTTCATATACCCAATCCGATACACAGTTGACTTTAGCTGCGCGTCATCCATCCTCTCCGACTAGGACGGAAGGACCTTAGACCTCCCCTCGTTCGCGGAATCACCAACAGGACACCATCGATCTCTTCTAACACTTCACTGGACCCATCATAAGGAACCGAATCCACTCTTTGAAACCATCTTGTAGCCGTTCGCAAAGATGAAGAAAGTGCAGCGCTTCATAGGCGTCGGCGACTCCAAGCCCGCCTCGGCGCCCCTGAGCACCAGCCCAGGCAACTCGTATCTCAGCTCTGGCATCTCTTCCAACCAATATGGAACCCCGAGCACACCTGGTGCAATGTCTACTACCTACGACGCTGCGGCCAACTTGCTCTTGCCGCCCTCGCAGTCCGCGCAGTCATCTCAGCAGACATCACAGCAGCCTCAGCATGGCTCAAGGCAGGTCTCACCACAATCTTCGCAGACGCTGCTTCGTTCAGCTCGCGCCTCTCCACAGCCATACAGCCCTTCGGCTCAACAGCAGTACTTTGACCTCCCCACTCGCGCAGTCTCGCCCGGTCTCGCTACCAGTCCAAATGCCGCATCGCCTCTTGCTCAGCCGCTACCAACCCCTTCTGCTCAGCCTTCATCTAACGACGTCAACCTCATTGAGCGTCCGGACTTGCACAAGTCGCTCAAAGCTTTGGAGTCGCTTCTTGTCAATCTCGACGAGTACCGCGACCTCTCTGCCCGCTTGGCCAAGGTCGAAAAGAAGCTCGCAAAGAGCGCTTCCGAGCTCGAGCGCACAAAGGTTGTTCTCGACACGCCTGCGCAAACCCTGCAGGTCTCGTCTGCCATGTTTGAAGGTCTCGCCGAGGTCTCTTCGCGCCACGCTAAGCATGTCCAGAAGGAGTACGAAACCGTCAACGATGCTTGTGCCAAGTACTTCAAGAAGGTGGCAAAGGAGGAACGTGCTCATGACGAGCTCGTCCAGAATCTCGATGCAAAGATAAAGAAAGCCAACGCTGCACACGAGAAGAATGTCAAGAAAGCAACGGGCAACAAGGCGCTCGAGTCCCACGATAAGTACATTGCTACCGTACAGGCGCTTACCAACGACATCAGCCGCGCCAAGAACGCTCATGCTGTGTCCATGGCTGCCAAGAGCCACGTCTCTTCCCTTCTCGTCGCCAGCACTGTTGGTGGTCTGGCTGACGTCGAGTTCAAGCGTCGCTGCGAGTCGGTCCGACGCGTGGGGTCGCACGTCGGTCGCCTCAACGAACTTCTTTGCTTCACCTCGTCCGAGTTCATGCCTGCTCTCCAGGCATCCGAATTCGACGAAGCTGAACAGGGTCAAGCCGAGTATCTCGCCGGTCTAGCAGCTCAAGTTGAGGCGCAGGTCGCTGCTCAAGCTCAGATCAATGCAAAGATCAATGAAGATACGCAGACTATCCTCCGCGCCCAAGAGATGGGTTGGCGTCCACCTTCACCCCTTGCCCCTCCTACTACCACCTATGCCAATCTTGGTCGCAGCAGCAGCATCAACAGCAACGTCAGCAGAAACACAGACACAGCCGGGAGTAATCGCCAATCCTTTCAGCCAGCTTCCACGAACAGCAACCTCTCCAACAGCGGCAATGGGGCCAACACCGCTGGCATAACAGCCGCATCAGCACCCCCTGCGCCAAATTCAACATCTGTGCAGCAGCAAAGGCAGCAGCAGCAGCCTGCGGCTCTGTCGCGATCCGACTCAACATCTAGAACGGAGCTCCCTTCGGATGCTCCTCCTTCTGCCTCTCTGTCCACTCCACGGGCAGTCGACAACGATGTCGCGTCCATACACAGTGTAGCCACCGACAAGACTCCTCGTCCTGATTCTCACGCCATGCAGACTCCCTCGTCGGGTCTTCTTGGTGTACCTAACAGCGTACGTCTCGACCGTGCGCCCACCGGATCCACGATGAAGTCGATGGCGGTGCAGCCGCAGACGTGGGAAGATGCTTCCGTATCATCTTCCTCATCCTCTGTCTCACGCAAAGCGCCTTTGACTCATGACCGTGACCATACCGACTCGTCTGCACAGGAAGGAAGCATTGTCGACAAGCTCACTGTGCCACGCGAAGACTCGGATGCTGCGCCCAGCCTGAGCGCGAGCAACAGTGCTCAGGGCTCAGAGGACGGCAATCGCATCCCTCGTACTCCCGATGATAGCGAATCTGTGCCTCCGATGCAGAGCGATCGCAACGGCGGCAACAGCAACAGCAAGTTGCAGCAGTCTTCCGCAAAGGATGTGAGCATCCTCGATTACCGCAGTGTTCAGCCGACAAGCAGCGTAGTCGAGCTTGACCGTGCCAAGCTCGGCGCCTCACCAACCATGCGACCTGCTCAGCGTGCTCTTGAGCAATACCGCGAGCAGACCAACAAGCCTGTCACTTCCCCAACAGCACCTCGATTCGACCGCGATAATGTCCTCAACAATGGGGGATCTGCGTACGGTCAGGAGAGCCAGCTTGATCGCTCCGACAGCGTCTACAGCTCTGCGAGCCAACAGAGCGGCACGGCAGCTGTGGACCAAGCCAATGCTCGCAAGATCAGCCTCTGGGAGCGTGAGCGCGAGCGTATGAGGCAGCTCGAGCGAGAGGAAGAGCTCGCCGCCTCACGAACGCCCATGTCTGCCACCACCGAGCTCAGCTATTCGCGACCACCGTCTGGCATCTATTCTGGCTCGACTGCCTCGTCATCGTACAACAACGGGGGTTGGTCACGCTCCAAGATGAGCGATGTCAGTGCCAGCGATCAAGGCGCAGGCTCACAGCTCGGTCTCGGCTACCCGCGCTCATCCGGCGCCGACGCACACGATCTAGACAGGTATGCGCCTGCTGTTGGCTCGACTCGACTCTCTGCAACGGGCGTCACACGATCGCTGAGCACAGACACTACAGCCTCCGAACGCAGCTTTGTAGCACGCATGAAGGCTCGTTACCAAGCTGAGAAGGATCTGGAACGCGAACAGCGAGAGCTCAATGTGCTCGAAAAGGAGCGTGCCGCGCGAAGGGCAACAATGGATCCCAACATGTCGCTTCCGTCCCTGGGCGGAGCACGAGGTCGCGTTCCTGAGATCGCCTCGCGCTACCAGATGTCTGGCGGTGCCGCATACGCTCAAGACGTCAGCTCAAACAGACGCTACCACGACAGCCTCCCAGCCAGCTCGAACTCCGGAGGTGGTGTGTCTCGCATCAGCGCGATCTCCTCTGCAACATCTGCCGCCAGCGGTGGTATTGACGAGTTCGGTGGCATCAGGCGAGGTGGCCGACAAGCAGGCACACTTCCTGCGGGTGGGCGCTCAATGGAGCCCCCGCACTCTGATGTCTGTGGCTGTCACCAATGCTCTGCACGACACTACGGCAGTGGCACAACACGGATAGACAACAGCGCATCTGCAGAGAAGAACGCTGCCCGTACTGGGGTCAGAGGTGACCCTCACGAGTTCAACGTTCGCCGCACATCCATGCCAGTCCCGCCACGAAATGACTCGTACATGCATCACCCACAGTATGCCAAGCCACAGCAGCCCGCATACGCATCTTCCCCGCCGCGAGCCTCCCCACATGACGCACACTCTCAACAGCAGCAGGGTTACGGCTATCGCCAGCAGCAGCAGCAGCATCATCTGAATGCGCCGGCATCAGGCAGGGACAATGGATTGCCGCGTCGAAGCTACGAAGATCTTGGCGCCGAACCAGGCTCGAGGCGCGTTGTGTTTGCGCACGAGCCCCAGACCATCCGCTGAACTCATACTGATGGCCGCTTTGAGCTGAACATCGGACTGGTGATGCAACCATTGCGCCCTGAGCTAATGTTGTCGAACATCGCTTACTTTCGTTCCTTACTCCCACGTTCAGATGCAACAGTTGCTACCCTTAATGAACACTCGATTTATGTTTTATGCTTTCTTCTCATGTTGCAATATACCATGCTCTCTTCTCCTTGTAAGCACTGACGCCGAAGCCAGTGTGATGAGATCTGCGGGAACAATGAGGGCTAAGGAAACGAAGCGAGGCCTCGCTTAATCTTCGCTCTCCTATATCAATCCAGAGCAGAGCAGGTGGAGTAATAATGGGGTCGCCGGTCTGTCTTTCAACAGAAACGCCGGTCGAAACCGGCGCTGTCAGAGTGCGGGGTAAAACGTCAAAGTCGGCGCTTTGCTGAACCCCCACTTTGACGGCTTTCTGCTTCGAGAAGCATACAACTCCAGCGCCACTTTCCTGCAATGCCCTCGAACGAAAGCTAATTCGGGTGCCGGAGATCTTTGTTCTTCCCTGCGGTAGCGGCTGCTTCGGCGTTTTCTGAGTTGCCTTCTACTGTACTTTCTCTCAATGTTGTTCCGTGATGGCAACGATGGCCGTGAACCGCTCCCTCGGCAAGCGACGACTCGATTGTTCTTCACGCTGTTCAAAGTTGACCGAGGCCACTCCGTCGGCTGGCGCTTCGCTAACCTTGTACGAGCCCCTCAACGTCATGTGGTCCACGGTACGATACGGTCCGGTCTTCCTGACCTCTTCTTCGCCTTCTTATGGTGTCTTTGCCGGAAGCAGCAGTATTACTGTTCCCTGTATGCTTCTTCGATGCAGAAAAAACGACGTCGCCGGTCTGTAGCTTTGCAGCGATCATCTAAAGGGTCCAAGAGGGTTATGGTTTGCTCCCACATCTTTTCTTGCACGCATGCTTGTGTCACTGCAGGGTGGGGTTGTGGTCTAGGCAGACTAGCATCTGGGGCTCCGCTTTGTCCCCCCCAAGCAGCCAATTCGCCGGTCACGCCGTTTACAATTATGCTGCGTCTCTACATTGATGGCCTCTGCCGCCCCCGCCACTTGTCCAAGTGTCGGAAGTTTCAGCTGAGACAATATATAACCGCTCACTCCGCTTTTGACGTCCATTTGGTTGAATCAAAAGCAAGATTCAACTACGCCTGAGCTCCCGATAGCATTCAAGCTAGGCACTCAGCAACAACGTACAGCTTTCGACTGTCAAGCTCAGCATCTTTGTCTGAGCGAGCAGCGAAAGGCAACCGATACACAATGCGGTCTTTCACACTGTGGACGCTGTTCCTGCTGGGTCTCTCCGCAACTTTGACCCTAGCCAACAACACCGCAGCTCCTAGCTCAGTCTGTCTCAAGACATCCTCCTCTGGCTCTTCTCAAGGATCTCAAGAATACTTGATCGCCAAAGCAGGCGAGACGACCGAGATCCTCACCTCTCGCGATGATGCACCGGTCGTTCACCATGCTGCTTGGAGCTTTGCAGCTGATCTCATGCAGATGGTACCATCCTCCCACGTCGTCGTTCGCAACGTCTCTGCTGCGTCCATGAAGATGTCGATGCAGCAGCAGCAAGGCAAGGAGAGGATTGTGATGGTAGGCACAGAAGGGTCGAGCTTGATGCGCGAGCTCGCTTCCATGGATTCCAATGTTAGCAAAGAAGCGCAGAAGGTGCAAGGCCAGTGGGAATCGTGGTCCTCGACCTTGATGGGTGGAAAGGGACTCGTCCTCATGGGTTCTGACAAGCGCGGAGCTGCATACGCGCTCTACACCTTGAGTGAAGAGCTCGGCGTCAGTCCATGGAAGTGGTTCGCTGATGTCAACCCAACTCAATCTCATAATGCTGTCTACTACTCTCCCCCTTATGCTTTCAGTCAAGTCGAGAAATCTTTCGGATCAAACTCGTGCTCCCACGGCCCACCTTTGGTCAAGTACCGCGGTATCTTCCTCAACGACGAAGCACCAGCACTCACTAACTGGGCCCGTACCCACTTCAAGGGTCCCTTCCCACCCAACAACGCACCTCAATCCTTCAACGACGCCATGTACACACACGTCTTTGAGCTCCTGCTCCGACTCAAAGCCAACTTGATCTGGCCTGCTATGTGGTCCGACAGTTTCGCTGTAGCTGGTTTGCCTGATCTTCCTGGCAAGGGTGTCAACGGCACCGGTGCTGCTGGTCCCAACCAGCTTCTCGCCGACCGCATGGGCATTGTCTTCGGTACGTCCCACCAAGAACCTATGGCTCGTAACACGCCGGAGTGGAACACTTGGTACCAAGGCGACTGGGACTACACAAAGAACCCCGAAAACATCACCACTTACTGGAAGTACGGTGTCGAACGCGCTCAAGGTCTCGACACCATGTTTACCATGAGCATGCGCGGTAACGGAGACAAAGCCCTCGACGGAGCCAACATCGAGCTGCTGCAGAACATCATGGCAAAGCAAAAGAGCTTGCTGCCTCACGACGATGCCAGGAACGCTAGCAAGGTCTCTGTCCCCATGATCATCTGTCTCTACACCGAGGTTCAGGGCTACTACAATGAAGGTTTGAAAGTCGACGATGACATCACCCTACTGTGGACAGATGACAACTTTGGCTTCATCAGACGCATCCCTACTGAAGAAGAGAAAAAGACTCGATCGGGTGGTGCTGGTCTCTACTACCATGCAGACTACGTCGGTTCACCTCGAGCCTACAAGTGGCTCAACACAGTCAACCTCGTCAACGCTTGGGAGCAGCTCAACGTGGCTTTCCTCAACGACCAGACCGAGCTCTTCATCCTAAACGTCGGCGATCTCAAGCCCGTCGAGGTTCCTATTCACTTCACTCTCAACATGGCTTACGACAACACTGCGTTCCGTCACGCATCCAATGTGTCTACATGGCTTGACACTTGGGCAGCGAAAACCTTCGGAATGGGCCCCAACAACGAGCATCTCAAGATAGCGGAAGTGGTCCGCGGCTACTCGTGGCTCAACTCGCGTATCAAGCCCGAGATCGTCAACTCGACCACTTGGAGTGTTGTCAACCACGCCGAAGCCGAATCCGTTCTTTCGCACTGGAACCGCCTTGTCTCGATCGTCGAGAACGACCTGATGCCATACTTCCGTGGCAGCCCCAACTGGGATGCATTCTACCAGCTCGTAGCATACCCAACTCTCGCATCCGCCAACCTCAACAAGATGCACATCGCCGTCGGACGCAACAACCTCGCTGGCACTCAATCCAAGAACTCGGCTAACCATTGGGCTCGTCTCGCCCGCTCTCTCTTCAAGCACGACCAGGAACTCACCCACGCCTTCCACTCGCTCAGCAATGGGAAATGGCAACACATGATGTCGCAACCCCACATTGGCAGTCAGTACTGGCAGCAACCCATGCGAAACATGCTCCCACCCCTCGCCTACATGCAGGTTGAGGACGAGGAATGGCCTAACACTGCGCTCGGAAGCAATTTGAGGGTTAGCGTTGATGGAAGCATGGGTGCTTGGCCAGGTGACAACCAGTACAATTGCAAGGATGGCTACAATTGTGCAGACCCAAGTCTGAGGGCGTTAGGCAAGTACGATGGTGATCAGACAAGAAGGGTCTGGGTGAGTGCGGGTGATTCCAATCCTTTCTCATTCTCCGCGACTACCAATGTCAGCTGGTTGAGTGTCGAACATCGACTTTCCACCTTAGACTTCTCTCCTTCTTCAATGAGCAACAGTAGTTCGCAGCAACAGCAGCGGGAATTGATCCTCGAAGACGGAGCAAGGTTCCTCCAGAAGCGAGAGAATGGCGGATTCAATGCGGGCGGCAACTTCGACGACGAAGTTGAAGTTTCTCTCCATGTCGACTGGTCCCAGCTTGGAAAGTTTGACTGTGCAGACGCAAGCACGGCAATGAAGAGGATGCAAACGGGCAAAGTGTACATCAATTCAACAAGCACTGCTGCCGAACAGTACGTTGGCATGTCACCCCTCACCAACGTGACTGTCAGTCTCACTGTTGATCCCTGCACTGTCTCCTCGGCTTCCAAGGGCATCTTTATCGCCTCTCCCGCCGACCACTCTGTATCGATGCTTGCTGCTCACGCAATTAACGAGCCTGCACGGGACGGCAACGCTACACCCACCTACATCGAGACCCTTCCCGGCTACGGGTTGATCGGATCAGGAGTCACCGTTCTTCCACCCACTGCCGACTCGATCCCTGTCGGCGCTGGCCCATCGCTCGCATTCGATTTCTTCATCCCACCCACCTCCAGCCAGGCCATGGACAACGGAACCACCTCATTCAATGTCACGACCTGGCTAGCCCCCATCCTGAACTACAGAGACAAACGACCTCTCAAGTACGTCTTGGAGCTCGACAACGACCCTGCTTCGCGCACCGAAGTCAAGCCGGTACCTGAGAACATCACTCCCGGCACTAACTCGGCCGATTGGGGCAATGTCGTCAGTGCAAACATCCGCAAAGTTACTACGGAATTGAAAGCCAAGAGCAGCGGTGGTGCTAATGGGAAGCACACAGTAAGATGGTGGCCTCTCGAGCCAGGGCTTGTGTTGGAGAAGGTGGTTGTGGAGCCAAAGGGAGCGATGACGGCACTGACAAGTTTGGGTATGCCTGAGAGCGGGCGTGCTGGTATGATCTAGTTCCTTACACATTCACAACGTTGGTTCGTATCGCACTGCAAGCACAATCGTTCTATCGGTTTCTTTTGTGTGAAGCATAGTATTGAGCATGGGTATCATTCTTTCTAACTACATAAGTGATGTTCAGTGAGAGCCCCACCCAGCATCATCAGTCTTGAACTTGTTCAAGAAAGTCGCCTGAGTATAGCCATCCGCCGCATTATACTGTGTGTTGTACATCAACGTATGTCCGCTTCCTGGCACTTTGAAGTTCCTAGCATTGCTCGTTTTACTATTTTGCTCGTTGAACAGCCTAGTGATCTCTGCTGCGAATGCATCGAAGCTTATCCCTTGGTTGACTGGGATCGTTGTATCGTTTGCCCAACTCATACTGGCGAATCTCGATCCCGGATTTGCTTGCGCCAGACCGACAATGTATGAGTCGAAACTTGCGTCGTTGCAGTTGGGACATCTGCTTTTGTCTGGCACCTGTACGTTTTGGGATGGATGACGGGTGATAGGGTTAGGAGAGATACCGGAGTCAGCGAGCAAATCAACTCGAATGCCGGGGAAAGCATCCTGTGCGTTCTGATACTGCAGAATGCTCGCAAATCCACCAGCACTACTACCTGTTATCCACACCCTCTGCACCCCTGGAACCAATTCCTTGATCTTGGCTAGATCGAGCTTACTATTCCTCCACCCCCGATGGTGAGTCGTCACACTACTTCCATCGTACAGCACTGAGTTATCTCCCGAGTGATAGTCACCCGTGCAATACGGAATCCAAGCATAGTTCGCCTTTTGCCACGGGTTCCACTGGTTATCCCGCGCGAAGGGGAACCAACCCTTGAGATTAGCAGGTTGAGATTGAGCCCAAAACGTAGAGTTCGAGAAACCGGAGGCAATGTTGTACGCTTTCTTCTGAACGTAGCACGTGTTGTAATCGTAGCAGGAACCGCCTTCTTGGAACCCGATGATGAGGTCGGTTGTGGAAGAGGAGTGGAGGTTGAGTGCGAATCCGGTTTGTGAGCCATCAGCACAGGTGGTGCCTGGGACATCGATGAATTGCCAGCTGTCGTAGATTTTGGCGGCAGCGGTGTTAACGGTGGCGGTCGTGGAGGGCACGGAAGTGCTGCTTGTATTGGAGGAGGCCATAGTGGAGCTGCTTGTTGTGGAAGATATCGCGGAAGCAGTTGTTGCGGTGGAAGAGGATGCGAAGTCGGTGGTTGGGCTGGTGGAAGCTGCGCTCGTCGTCGACGTCGACGCTCTCGTCGTTGTTGTGGTAGTGAGAGCCTTCACCTGCCCAGCATTCCTGTTGAAGGTATAACTGGCCGACACTGTCCCTGCGCCGTTCCACATGCTGGTCGTATACTTTGCCTCGCTTTTCGGTGCTGTTGCATTGTACAACGCACAGATGACGTTGCCTTCCGAAAAGTTGTTGAATCTAATGATGCTGGCCATCGCACAACCGACCTGCTTCTCGCACAACCCGACACATTGGTTGACATGGGTCTGCGTCGTTGAGCTTGCATCTTTACTGATCGTAGATCTTGTGATGTAGCTCTTGATGCCGCTGGCGTCTAGAGCTAGGCGATAACCGTCAATCACCCAGGAGTAGTTGTAGCCTGAGGGAGCGACAAAGCCTTGGACATATCGCTTTGTGAAGTCGGAGGGAGTGGACTGCGAATCGGAGGAACGCTCGACGAGACCACTCTCCGTATCATGTTTCTGCTCGTCGAGGACGTCCTCGACGGGGCGGCTGGTACCGCGTCCACGTCCACGGCTGGAGGTGCCGCCACGAGTGCTACCTCGGTCGGAAATGGCTCCACGAATGGCTCCCTTGATGGTGGCGATGATGTTTTGGAGTTTGTCGGAATCAGGACGACCCAGTCCGCCGCCTCTTCCACCCCCGCAAGTGCTACCGCCGCGGTCGGAAGTACCACCACGAACACTGGCACCTCCTCTGACAGCACCGCTGTCACCACGTCGAGCTACCTCCTCCCTTTTCCCGAATTGGATTTCGACGACGCGGCCAGAGTAGCCACCACGTGCGCTACCACCACGTCCTCCTCCTCCTCTGCCTCGTCCAGCACTGCCACCTCGCTGCAAGTCCTGCTCGAGCGAGGTCTTAAAGTATTGTGACATGTCCATGTCGGAAAGTGTCGAGCGTGTGTCGATTGCTGGGGTCTGCACAACAGGCATGCTGTAAACGCCTTGTGTAGCGGCGACGGCCAACACGAGCGCGCTGGAGACGATTGTTGAAGTCTTCATTGTTGCTGTTTTGCCGGAACTTCGGTGAAGAGTCTGGATGGGAGAGGGTTTGGATGTCCGAGAGAAAGTCCTTCGTCGAAGGAGATACTGATATATATATGGTCCCCAGCATCGCACCCGGTCAACGGGTTCGGAGTAACTGGAGTGTGTGAAACCGCTTCCTTCAGCGACCAGCGCCAAAAGCTCTATTCAACAAGCACCTGCACAAGAGCGTATCAAACGAGTAGCCTATTCAACAGGCACCTGCACGGGATCGTATCAAACGAGTAGAGGGTAGGGATGAAAGTTGCCGGTTCAGGAAAGGCTGACCCTATCGGAGTGCCAAAACCACGACCCGAAACTCAAAGCAAGGCTAGCGTGTTTCAGCGGATCAGCGCACAAAAGGGTCTAACCCAGACTCCGCAAACCTTCACACAGCAAAAGAAGGTGCAGTACAACTTCTTGCCAAGCAGAGACCGTGGCGGGAAGTCACCAAAGCAGACACGAAAAGGGAGCCCATAAAGGGTTGAGAGGGTAGGGCGAGAGCTTGTTGCAAGATTCTCCGGTTGACAGGGTAAATACATCGGAGAACCAAAAAGGTAGTCACCGAACGTTCTTGCCCGGGCTGCATGCTTCTGTTGTCCCCATCTGCCAGCTGTCGAGACTAGCTTCACTTACTCAATTGGGACTAGCTTGCTCTCGTCGACATTGGACACTGACACAGAACGAGAGACAGGCACAAGCAGAGACAGGTACAAGACACCTTATCACCAAAAGAGGACGAAAGGAACAATTGAGACAGTACAGCACGCGTCATTTGGTTTTCCAGATTTCACTATCACAAAATTCGCTCCCCCCCCTATATCACTATACATGAATATTCCTACTCATCTCACAATACAACCTTGGCAGATTTTTTGTGAACACCTACTTTGATTGCTTGAGTGCAGAATCCACAAATCAGAACCTTGTTTGACCACCTTTGGCCTTAATTACAGCTTCCATCCTGCTGATCTGAGTGATATACATGCAGTTTTCTCTTGAGCAGTGAGTAGATGGTGTCTGGAGGGGCCAGATGATGTGCTAGATGATGCCATTTGATGCAAAATTGAGCGAGATATGCTGATTATAGGAGATGCTGGTGATGAGGAGATACCATGGATTTTGCAAGTCCAAGAAAATCTGCAAAACCAAATGACGCGTGCTGTACATTAGTGTGGGTGTCTGCACTTTTTGACATGCTTCTACTATATTGACCAAATTAAAAAATCGGACCATAGAAATCCAAACAACAAGAGGCGATTGAATGCTTTCGATTTCAACTCGTTCATGCCGGCCTTCTTCTGGCAACTGCAGTGGTTAGCATATGGTCTACTGAGCAAGCAACGAGAATCTATCCGATCCTCCGCATCCAATTAGTCCCATCGATGACCATTCCCCTTGAATGTTTGTAAGGTACCACTTGGAGTAGGGAGAAGGAGAAGCGCGGGGAGGGTGTTAAGAGGTTCTTGGGCGTAGAACCACGGGAAAGGCGGTGGAGTTTGAAATCGAACGAAGCGATACGGAACAAGTGTCCGAGGGTGCGCCACAGACTCGTCAAACTTTGAATTGAACTGATAAAAGATAAAAGACAAAGGAGGGACGGGAGGGGCAATGCTTCTCTTTCGTGAGAGTGAGAGGAATCGATCGCGGACGGCGTTTGAGGATTGCCCGATACGATCGCTTACCAAGTCTCTTTTTTTATGCATTTTTCAGGTCACATTTTCATTCGTAATTTTTTCGTGCGAAAAGGCGCTGAAACCGTCCATGAACCCGATGGTCTCATCGGTCGATCTCGAGCAGCTATTCAATTGTGTTGAACAACGAAAGCGTAACATAAATGTGTTAGGCACGGCATCGACGGACATTCATACTTAGCCCACCATCCGCCTCACTCTTCATCCATCCAGTAACGCAATCACTATGAAAGCAAAGTGAAGCTCCCTCTGTCGTACTCTCTGTCGTGTTGGACCGACAAGACCGACTTCGGGTGACTAGTATCCGCACAGGATCACGCGGTCTCCCATTATTCTGTGTATCATCAAGGATCCTATGGCGTGAGAGAGATCTGCGGCGTCATCGACTGAGAAGTGCGGAACACCGACTCAGCGCCGTCGGCATCGTCCTCTCATCGAAACACAGAGTTGTGTTAGCCGATGTTGGAAACACGAACATGCATAAGCGAGTCGCACTAAAATAATCCCCCACCACACCGGCCAAAAATCGCTCTCCTCTCAAGGCAGAGGTGGCCAATGGATGCAGCGGCAGACCATGCTCCGTACAGTATCTCGCGGTCACTGCCGGTTGATACAGAAGATGAGCGCAGCGGCTCATGGATTCTATCATGCCGCGATTCTGTTGCCGCCGCGGCCGGCGGTGTTGGTGTTGTAATCCATCCAATCATTTCGCGTTTGATGACTTGATAGCTAACCGACAGATTTCATGCCATTGTTGAGAGAGGTGCGACTCCGCATCATTTGCAAGTGAGCACAATGCAGTAGCCTTTGACGTGACGCTCAGAGCCTCCCGAACACAATACGACAGAGGCATTAGGAAAAGGAGGAGGCTTACACGAACCAAGCTCAAAAGTATAGCGTAAGAAAAGCGAGCGAGAGCTTCGGAAGTCACACGACGCTATCGACCTCGCTAAACGAGCATGGAAGACCCTGATCCGCTTCCCAAACCTTCTTCTCATCTCACTTCCCCCTGTTCTAGTGTTAGCCTATTGTGAGTTGTGTCGCGAAGATTGAAGCTCGCCTGTGATTTGGCGCGAAGAAGCATGATGATGATGCTACACCTTAGGCTTTCACCTCAACCGGCTTCGGCCCATCCTCTTCCGCACATCATCGTCAATCAACGGCAACGTCTCCAACCAACATACTGATGGCTGCCGCTGGGTGCAAAGCCGACGGCTCGATACCGCTCTCCGCTGTGCCGCCATCGGCAATCACTGATGGCATCTTGCGCCTTCATTGGGCTGACGCCTTGGCGCTGCACGGTCTTCCTTTCACCCCCCTCTGAGTCGGTCGAGACTTTCTCCTATCCTAGCCGCTGAGGGCCTGTGCTCACGCCATCTTCTCCATTGCAGAGCCGGCCCTTCCATAGGTAGCTTTACGGCTATGATATGGAGTGAGAAGAATAGCCGTGTCGCATACATTTAATGCCCCTCCTTCTCGAATGCTCAAATAGACTGATATATCCCATCCATCCGTCCCCCTTTCCCTCCCTCTTCAACATCTTCTTGGCACTCCACTCTTGCCTATTCTAGACTCCCTCCACACTCGAGCTACAAGACCTTCCACTCCCGCCCCTCAGCTACCCTTGCTGCTCACCACCATCATGAAAGTGGTCACGTACAAGGCACTGGTTGCCTTTCTCTCGCTCGCCTTGATGGTTGAGTCTTCCCCCGTCTCCCACCTCTCTTCTTCTTCTTTCATCGCCAAGGAGTCTGTTCCCCTTCCTTCTACTTGGGTCCGCCGATCCACTGCCGATGCCGATGCTGTCGTCCCTCTTCGCTTTGCTCTCCGTCAAGCCTCCGTCTCTGCTCTGCAAGCCAAGCTGCACGAGACTTCCAATCCCGACTCTGCTCTTTATGGCCAGCATCTCTCCGCTGAAGAAGTTAGCTCCTACCTTCAGCCTGAGAAGCGTACCGTCGAAGAGGTTGAGCTCTGGCTTCGCGATGCTGGAGTAGAGATCAACGAAGACCTCGCCCGCCGCTCTCTCTCAGGAGACACCTTCACCGTCCACGTTCCTGTCTGGAAGGCTCGCGAGCTGCTGAACGCCGATCTTGGTGTCTATGAGCACAAGCGTTCCGGAACGCTCGCTGTTCGCGCTGAGACCTACTCGGTCCCACGCAGCGTCGCTGAGCATTTGGACTACGTCGGACCCCTCACTCTGTTTACCGACCCTCGTCCCCACTCTTCGGACATTGCCGGTGTTCAGCTCGAAGAGACCTCGGATGTAGCCACCGGGTTCGTCTCTGATGTTCGCAAGGCTATGGCCGACACCACTCCTGCTGCATGCAACTCTGCCAAAGTCACTTCTCTTTGCCTCCGCACTTTCTACAAGACGGTCAACTACGTGCCCAAGGCAGCCAACAAGTTCAAGGTCGGCATTAGTGGGTTCCTCGGCGAATACGCTAATTACGCCGACTTTTCTGGTTTCCTCTCCGAGCAGCGACCTGATGCTGCCAAGGCAGGGTACAACTTTACGGTGCAATCGATTAACAACGGTTTGAACGACCAGAGCGATCCCGGCTCAGAGGCTAACTTGGATGTCGAGACTGTTGGTGGTTTCATCTACCCCATCCCCTTCACTTACTACTCTACTGCTGGTTCTCCCCCCTACACACCAGACGCTGCTACGGTCAACAACACAAACGAGCCTTACGAGCTGCAAATGAACTACCTCCTCTCTCTTTCCGACAAGGACCTTCCCAAGGTTCTCTCCACTTCGTACGGAGATGACGAGCAAAGTGTCCCACGAGCATACGCCGAGCGTGTTTGCAACTACATCATGGCTCTCGGCGCGCGTGGTGTTTCGACTATCTACTCTTCTGGTGATAGCGGTGTAGGACCATATGGAAAATGTATCAGCAACGGAGCCACGAGCAAGAACGGTACTCGTCAATTCCTCCCCACTTTCCCCGCCTCCTGCCCCTATGCTACTACTGTCGGTGCCACTCAGAACTTCTCCCCCGAAATTGCGGTCAACGGAGACCTGCCAGGCTTCTACTCCGGTGGTGGTTTCAGCAACTACTTTGATATCCCCGGCTACCAATCCTCCGCAGTAAAAGACTACGTCAAATCCCTCGGTAACACTTACAAGGGTCTGTACAACAAACACGGCCGTGGCTACCCCGATGTCGCAGCCCAAGGTTCCAGATACGTCATCAAGGTCGGTGGTAAAAACTACCTCATCTACGGCACCTCTGCTTCCGCCCCTACTTTCGCTGGCGTTGTGTCGCTGCTGAACGACGACCGAATCAGCAAGGGTAAGTCGAGCTTGGGTTTCATCAACCCTTTGATCTACGGAAAGTGGTTGGGTACCGCTGCATTGAACGATATTACAGAGGGAAGCAGCAACGGTTGCAACACCACCGGTTTCCCTGCCAAGCAAGGTTGGGATGCTGTCACGGGCGCTGGTACACCAGACTTTGAGGAGTTGCTCAAGCGACTTCCCTGAATTTGAACTCTCTGTAGAAGCATACTAGAGCTCGAGACCGGTTTGCGACCATGAATAATGAAACTTTTACCAGACTTTACTTAGAATTGACTCGAGGGTAGCAAGAGACAGACTGATCAGACTGTGCTGTAGTCTGGGGATATATGATGCGATGCATTGCAAAAAGCGGAAACGACTCTTCTATCCAACAAGAGCAGATTAACCGTGCTTCCAGTAGCAAATATCACCATCCTGCACTTTGTACTCCCTACCAATCTGCTTATATTTACCCGCAGCCTTAACACCAGACTCACTGCCATGCTCCTTGATATCATCGATGCTAAACACCTCACCACAAACAAACTTCTTCTGGAAATCAGTGTGGATAATACCAGCAGCCTCAGGAGCCTTCAACCCTTTCCTGAAAGTCCAAGCTCGCACCTCATCCGGACCGGCGGTGAAATACCTGACCAAGTCAAGACCGTCGTAGCCCGCCTTAGTGATTTTGCCGAGAGCACCGGTGATGTTGTCTCCCAACGTGGCGAGTTCTGCTGCCTCTGCTTCGGGGGATCCCAAAGCGAGCAAGCGTTCCTCGAGAGCGACGGAGAATGGGATGAGGAGATCTCCGGGGTTGTTCTCGTCAATCCATTGCTTGATCTTGGGGAGCCACTTGTTCTTCTTGCGGACGTAGTCGCGTTCGGAGAGGTTGACGAGGTAGATAACGGGCTTGGCGGTGAGCAGTTGGAGGTTATTGATGACTTCGACCTGCAATGCCGAACAGAGTAGACATGGGGAAGAAAGAGAGTGTGAGTAAGGAGTGATCTTGAACGCTATTCTTCGTCTGCTACTGCTGGTGCTACTGCTGCGGCGATAAGGCTGCTTTGGTTGTTGCTTGAAAGGGGGGATCAGTTGAATACTAATTATCTCATATTGGCTTGATGGGCCATCGACGAGCTGGGTTATTAGAATTTCGAGTGTCTCAATGCGCACTCTTTATCATCATTTGAAGTCGCGAAACACCACCAGATCGACGCAGTTTGCGGCAGCAGCAATACCAACAAGGTGTTCGAACTTACCTCGTTGTTGTTCCAGTCACCCTTTCGGATATCCTTGTTGTCCTCCTGGACGTGCTTGAGAATCTTCTCAATGATGGCAACCTCTTCCTTCCTCTTCTTGTCCTCGAGACTGACATTGCCCGCACTTCTGGCATTCTTCTTTGAGTTATCAAGTGCCTTCTCGATCCAGTCGATGTCCTTCAACCTCAACTCGGTCGAGATGATCTCCATGTCCCTGATAGGGTTCACATCACCCTCGACGTGAATAACCTCTGCATCATCGAAAGCCCTAACGACCTGGAAGATACCATCGACACTCCTAACGTTACTCAAGAAAGCATTTCCCAAACCGGCACCTGTACTCGCACCGGCTGTCAAACCAGCGATATCGATGCAAGTCAAAAAGGCAGGAACCTCGGACTTGGGCTTGTACTGCTGAACCAACCAGGTAAACCTGTCATCGGGAACGGGAACACGAGCCTCTTCAGGTTCGATAGTGGCGTAGGGGAAGTTGGCAGACTTTCCAAGATCGCACTTGGCAATAACGTTGAAAAGAGACGACTTGCCGACGTTGGGCAAACCAACAATACCCATCTTGAGGTTATTGGAGGGACGACCCAGACGGATCTTTTCGACAACGGCTTGCTTCTTGGGAGGCATTTTGCGTGATTTTGCTGCTAGGTGAGGGGTAGTACTGAAAGATGGAAGCGAAAGGGAGAAGGAGACTCTAGCTGGAGTTGCTACTCGTGTGCAGCAAGAGCAAGAAGGGATGCTAGGTGTGAGTTGGAATAGAGACGCAGTTGTGCGGATTGAAAAGATGGCGATGCGTGTGTTGCTGGTGGTGGCCAGACGGAGATAAGCCATGTAATGAGGAAGCAGCAGTGTGTGAGATAGAAGTGACTTGCTGTAGGTCTGCGTTTGTTGGTAGAGAAGAGTGAATACCGTATCGCTCAGACTGACATGGCAGACAAGATTTTTTCCGCACTTTCTTCTCGTTCTTCTTTCCTCTTCTGATCGGTGTTCCGTGCGGCATTCTCTTCTCGCCCGAGTTGTTTTGTCGACGGAATAAGATGTTAGATCGAGTTCAACTTGCGATGCCAATTTTGGTGCAAAAAGGATCGACCGATGTTGACGTCAAATTGCTGCGCTGTTGTGCCTTTCTGATTTGAAATTTGAATTTTGGATGCTCAGGAGAAAGTGAAATGCTACAGTACACCGGACAAGCGTCGAAATGGGCGCGTTTTCAAAATTCACGTCTCGGCACAGCAGAACAGCACAGCAGCACAACAACAGTGAACACACTGATGTGCTGTTGGCTGGCAGTGCATTTCGAATTCAAATCGTTGGCTTGGCACCAACATCATCATCATCATCACTACCCACCACCATCTCTCCCTACCACTCGCCAAAACACACGCTACGATGCGGTCAACATCCTTCGCACTCGCCCTAGTGGCGCTCATTCTCTCCTTTATCGCTGTTGCATCCGCCAACCAGGTCGCACCCTCGCCTTTGCCTCTCGAAAAGCGTCAAGCTGCTGCTGGTGGTGGTGCCGGTGTCGCAACTACTTACACTGGTGTTCAGATCATTTCCGGCTACAACCCACCACCTTCCCAGGCTTTGCCATCGCCCACCGTTTCGCGAGGTACCATCTTGACCACCATCCCAGGTTTCGGCAACAGCTCCAGCACCGGTGGAGGTAACCCTTTGAACCAGGGTTCCGGTATGGGTTCGTCTAGTGGAGCACTCTCGTTGTTGAGGGACACACATCTTATTTCGGGCGCTGCTGCTTCGGCGACTTTCATGTGTGTCGCTGTTGTGGCTGCTGCAGCTGTCCTTCTCTAAGCGTAGAGATATGCATTCGGGTTGAACGCGGCAAGAAGCTTTCCAATCGCACGGCGTATCATTCATCGACCACGAGCTTGCAAGCATCGTAGACCGCAACAGAAAGGCGTGCCAGCTCAATCACCAGTGTCTGCTCTCTAAGCAGCGCGTCCGATGCAGCTGTCTGCACGCACTCGACCACCGCCCTCCTGCTCAAGTGGACTTCGACGTTTGGTAAACCTACCTTCTCACTAATCTCTTCCAGCAAACTCGCACCCTTCTATCGACTCGACAACGGACTATATATTCACTTCCCCCCTTTTCCATCTGTATATCCTTTGACCCTCCTCTCTTGCCTGCTTCGCGTCGCTCTTTTCTATGCCCTTCCCCTTTGCTCTTCTTCTTTGCCTTGTCGCGCGCTTGATCGTATTACCCCTTTCTTCGCAATGCATTCTTCTTTTTGCCAGAACTTTAGACGCAACACATTGTTTCATTCGAGACATACAGCGTACAGACCAGCACATCGCTGAACTACAGCAAGTCAATCACAGCTGAGGGCGAGAGCGAGAACCGAGACAAAGGAGAAGGAGACGAGACTAGTGAGAAGGAGCTTTGTGAACATGGCTATGATGGTGGCCGTGCTTGTGACCGTGTTTGTGATGGTGCTGTCTCTTGGGATGGGTTGCGGACTTGGCTTTGTCGGAAGGAGGGTGAGGAGAAGGAGAGTGGGAAGATCTTTTCATCATACCAAATTTCGGTATACCTCCTCCTCCCAACATCGAGCTCAAACCGCCCATTCCACCGCCTCCTAGCATCGATCCAAGTCCGCCCGTTCCTCCGCCTCCTCCTAGCATCGATCCGAGACCGCCCAAACCACCGCTTGCGCCCCCGCTCGCACTTCCGCTTGCACTTCCACCACCACCGGTTGCCCCCTTCCCACCACTCGACTGATACGCCTGCACCAAGAATTGCACTGCCTCTGGCACGTTCTCCGTATTATAAGTCAAGTGAGCCATCATATTGAACCCATTCTGACAAACCGGATCGCCCATATGACAATACATTTTCCAATTCTTCGTCGTTGGTACACTCTGCATCTTTAACGGGTCGCCGAAAGTCACCGCTCCAACCACATTTTGACCTTTGATCATGTGTACTACCATTGCGCCCTTACTGTATCCGCCGAGAACGAACTTGGTGGAAGGGCAACGCGAGGAGACGGAAGCCATGTACTGGGAGGCTGTGTTGGCTCCTTGACCGGGGGAAACCATGTATTCGACGTCGGAGGTGTAAACTGTGTCGTAGCACTGGGTGCCTGGGACGGCGGATTGGAGACCGGAACAGAGGGGTTTACCGACGATACCGAAGGTGCCTTGTATTTCTGTTGTGCCTCGGGCAAAGATGAGATACAGAGGAGCACAAGCGTCGGAGGTGGGAGGAGAGGAAGAAGAGCCGCCAACACCGCCGCCGCCCATCATGCTACCGAGACCACCCATACCGCCGAAGCTAGGCATTCCTCCCAAACCCCCCCATCATTAGGGGTGAACGTTTGCGTTTGCGTCGGCCAGATGTAGGTTCTTGCCCTGCTGCAGCACCGCCAGAAGCAGGGACGGGAGCGCCGCCAGAGTTCGTGCCTGAGGTCGAAGCACCAGCGTCGGCGGGTCCTTTGTCTAGGGCCGCACTAGCGCTGCCTGTGCCTGAAGTTGACGTTTCGGTCGTAGCGGGAGTAGAAGCAGCGCCAGCACTTGCTTCTCCTGTATCACTTCTAGCTCCAACACTTGCTGCTCCTCCAGCAGCAGCACCCGTTCCGCCGGCACTACTAGACACACCTGCACCCCCTGCGCCCCCGCCGCCCAACATACCACCAAGTGCACCCAACCCTGGCAATCCTCCGCCTCCACCAAGTCCAGGCAAACCCGGGATACCAGGCAACCCTCCTCCTCCCCCTCCTCCTCCTCCACCCATCCCCCCAGTCAACATTGAACCTATCCCTCCCATCCCTCCTCCACCCATCATATCTGTCAACCCGCACCGCTTCAGAAATTGCACCACCATTCCTCTCCACCCTCCCGAAGTCTCATCTGTTTTGCTTACCACTGGGGCAGCCTTGGTCGCAGAAAACAGAAGTAGAGCGAAGAGGGAGAGGATCGCCAGGATCTGTGAGAAGCGCATTGTTGCAGAAAGCCAGCTGCAGAATTTCGTATGGTTTGTGAAGAGAGAGGGAGGAACTCACGGACCTGAGGAGGACCTGTCTTATATGCTAGTCTGATGCCTTGCTTGTGGGTATCTGTGTGATGCAGTAGCGCCGAGCAATGTTCAGCCGGTGGCTAGGGAGGAGAGGACAGAGCCAGCAAAAGAAGTCTTGATGAGGGGAACGATCAGATCGCTCCTTCGGCGAGCGCCGTTGTCATCAACATCATCAACCGCCGGGTTCAAAGCACAAATCAAGTGACATCTCATCAACAATACCGAGCACCCTACGCCCTCCCGATCATCCAGAGCTGCAGGAACCGTTCTGAGACGGAGAACCCGGAGAATCGGATCAAGGCGGCTGAGGCACTAACCTTCTCAACCCCCCACCTCCGACGTCAAAATATGCCAAATACGGACGCCGACTTCATCGCAGTTGTCAACCCCGCATCATCGCTTAATCGGCCAGAAGGGCACAAACCTCTCTCTTCCATATCAGAGCCTTTCTCTCCTGAACCCACCCCGCATCTGTCTCGCTCAGGGTTAACGTCATCCTGTCAGGGCGCCGTATCAAAGTCGCGGAAGGTAAAAATGCCGATGATCCGAATGCTACGATTGTCAAATACAAAAATGGTATGTATATGCAATATGTGCTTCTGATGCCATACAAGCTTCGTTAGCGTAGTTGGATTATCGCATCCGTCTAATACAAGGTGCCTCAGTACATTGCTGAGTTTGTTACAACGGAAGGTCACTGGTTCGAGCCCAGTACGGAGCAGCTTCCTTTTTGCATTTTTTCCCCCTTTACCATCTAAAGATTTAATTTCCTCCCCCTGCTCACCGTCACATACAACACTCTTTTCTTCCTCTTTCAGGCGACGACACTCACCATGACGTTGCAGACCGTGTCGTCCTCACTATGTACGAGTACGAGATTGAGAAAATGCAGATCGATCAGGTCGAGGGTTTGAATGCTTGCTAGCGAGTGACAGAAAAAAAAAATCCGGAATGAGAAGCAGAACGCGTTTGGTCCAAACCAAACCTCTTCAAGCACCAGTAAGCTAGCGATCATTGCTCTATTGTGGGACTGACATTGCGTTGAAAGCCATGTCTACATCTACCCTATCAGACCATCACATCAGAATTTGTGTCAAGTTTGCTTTTCAGTATCGCCGTTCAAAGAAGGAACTCTAAACCTAAACTCTCCCGATCCCTCTCTAGCGTTCTCCACCCCCGTTCCTGCTCCCTGCTCCTTCTCCTTTCCAGCTCCCCCTTCAACCTCTCCTTTCTCGTTGAATCTCTCTGAGATACCTCCCGATTCCCCCAATTCCTTCGGCTTCTCTCCGAGCACCTGTCCCTTTTCGTCATCGGAGGGTATAGGTCGACCGAACCATCCCTCACCACTACCCTAGGTAGCAGCGATGTACAACCCGACACCAGTAAGGAAAGTTAGCACCGTTACGATGGATAAAGGGATTAGAAGGATCTTTCGGATTCTTTCCCAAGCAGAGCCGGGGATGGGGTCTGATACGATGGTTCCATGGCCGCCTTTTTTGTGCGGAGAGGGAGTGGAGGACGGTGGGTGGGTGTGGGATGTGTGAGTATGGGGGGTCTTGGTGGAGGGTCCCTTGGATGCGATGAGTTTTTGGGTCGGGGTGGCGGTAGGAGTGCGGGTGGTGCGAATTCTAGTTGGTTTTGGAGTTGAGGTTCGGACTCGGGTCGTTCGTTCGGGGCGTCGTTGGCGAGTGGTGCGAGTTCGAGCAGGTCGAGGAGTGGAAGTGCGCAGACGGGTTGTGCGCTCGCGAGTCGGACGCGGAGTTCTTGTGGCACCAACTCGAGTTGCTCGTGTTCGGGTTGATCTCTCCCGCGTGGTGCGCTCTTGTCTAGTTGACCTCGTGCTTTCTCGTTCTCGTACTGAAGATGCAGGTACGGTGGCTCGTCTGGTGCTTGTTCCAGCAGCGATTGGTGTAGTCTCTGTCGCCGATGTCGGTGGTACTATGCTTGTCGTCGCCGGAAAAGGTTGGATCGTGCTCGGGCTCGGGCTCGGGCTCGCTGCGATCGGACTCGAAGCCAGAGTTGCCGTGCTCGTTGCTGGACCCTTTTCCGCTTCACTCGCTGTAGAAGAAAAGCTCGAGCTCGCAGTGCTGGAAACCGCCGTGCTTGACGCCGAGCTTGTGCTGCTGCTTGTGACTAGGGTGCTTGTGCTCGTCGCTGGCGCCAGACCACCAAAGCTACTTCTGCTCATAATCTTCGAAGTGCCGTCCGAAGCCGTACTCGATGGAATGGAGATTGGAGCCGAAGCCACCAAGACTGCGTTCACTGCAAGGATGATTGTGAGCAGCGCGACCAAGTTGGCCCTCCTGCTGAAGGTGCTCCCGGTGAAAGTCACCATCTTGTTTGAAGCTGATTTGCACTTCGTTTCCTTTCAGAAGGATTTCTGCGAGGCGATTCTTCGGTAGTATGCTTGTGTGGCGGTAGACGTGCGTATTTAAGGCGTAGCTCGGATGGAGGTTGCTGATCCTTCTTCCGGCAGCTCGAGCAATGGCTGTATAAAGGAAGGTCAGACGTGGGTGAAAGTCTTGCTCAGCCTGATAGTATGAGACTTGACTTTGAAAGGATATCGATGGTGGTGATCAGAGAGGCAGGACTTGTTCGAACGGATGGAAGGAGGGTTCGAGAAAGCAACTCCCACGGACTAACCCCCAATCCTTCACGCCAGCACCCATCGTCCATGAAGCGTTCGGAAGGCCATTGACCTTAGCCGCGTTCACCTCCAGCTCGGTCTTACTCCAGACTTGCCACGCCACATCACCTAACCGAAAGCCAGGAGCATAGGTTCGCTCAACTCGCCCCACAGCTGCACGAGACTTTTTCGCTCCAAGCCGCCAAGTCGCCGAATCTGCAAGGCGAAACATCTTCACGTCAAAAAAGCTTCCCACGTGGCAAGAATTTAATTTTTCGCCTTTGTGGAATTTTAATTGTTTTTAGAACTCTTTTTCTCCTTTTGCAGCTCCGACGATTGGAGCGAACGACTTTTTCTTCCCACCCTGTCTGGTCTTGGGGCGAAATCGATGTAGTCATCGTTCACCTTTCTTGCTCTCCGCATTCACCTCCAGTCTAACATTCCCCACTAAGATTCAAATCTATTTGATGCGCCCCGATCGTAAGCAAGACGAAACAGCTATAACGCCAAGAAGAATCGCTTTTCCTCAGCCCTTTGCCATTGTTCCAAGCTTACCGTAACGGGACGAAACACTACTTTTCGCCTCTGCCTTCCATCTCGTTTCAGCTCGCACACAGAAGAAGTTAGAGACGAAAGAGTTGCATATTATAAGTGACATTTCTATAATACAATTCAAACTATATACAATATTCCCCTTCTCGAGAGAGGCGAGTTACTTGGTAAAGTAAATCACCTTTGCCTGTTTCAACTGTTCCAGCACCGCCAGCTCACTGGCGATTGGCTTTTGAGCTACAACGACAGCGTCGAACATGCCATCAAACTTGTGCGCATTCCTGAAGTCCTCCATGTCGACCTTAGTCCACCTGTCGCTGGTGACGAATTCATCGACGTAGCTGACCTCTACGCCGAGTTCGGTGAGCTTATCGGCAAGTGTAACGGTAGGAGCATAGGCGAGGGATGCTTCACCGCGTTTGAAACCCATTCCTACGATAGCCACCTTTGATTTGCCTTGTTTGCTGAGAGCGGAGTGATTTTCGGAAGCAATAGCAGCAACTTCGACAGCCTTTGAGACTGGGCGTTGTTGGTTTGCAAATGCAGCAGAGCGGAGGAGTGGAAGATCGCAGTTGGCGAAGAGGTAGAAAGGGTTGACGGGGATGCAATGTCCACCGGCGCCGAGGGAGGGCGAGTAGGGCATGAAACCAAAAGGCTTTGTAGCAGAAGCCATGACGACTTCGTGTACATCAACACCGTGTTTAGCGCAAGCATCGGCAATCTCGTTGACGTAGGCAATGTTGACGAGTCGTTGACAGTTTTCGTAGAGCTTCGTGAATTCAGCCACTTCAGGCTTGGACACGGGGACGACCTTGTTGAATACGCGGGAGTAGAGCTCGGTGATCCTGTGCAGCGACGGAGTGTCCAAACCAGAGACGACCTTGGGAATATCCTCAAAGGCAGGGAATGTGCGACCGGGATCAACACGTTCAGGGCTGAATCCGACGTGTACACCCTTTACAAGGAGAGGGGAGAAAAGCTCTCGGGTCATTCCGACGGTGACGGAGGACTCGACGACGACGGTAGATCCGGGCTGTGCGATGCGGGAGACCATGTTGAATGCGGATCGGATGTGTGTTTGATCGATTTGGCTGAGGTCGGCGGTGAGAAGGGTGGGGACGGAGACGAGGCAAAGATCGAAAGACTTTGTTCGCTCGTCTGCGTCGAGGTCGGAAATGAAAGTGACGTTAGGGTTGTTGCAGTGCACCTTCCTCAGGTACTCGCATCGGTTGGCAGAGACATCGAAAGCGACGACCTCGTATGCGGATGAGAAACGCTCCATAAGATGGGCACCAACGAATCCAACACCAACAACCAAAACGGTACCATGGGTGGACTTGGGAGAATCAACCTTGAGTGCGGCGTCAGCAGCAGAGTCTGAGCCGAAAAAGGTCACTTTGCTGGGAGAAGGAGTAGGAGAGGGCGAGAGGGAGTTTTGAGAGGCAGTGAGAGAGGGACATCGTTGCATAGCGGTGAAAGAGTAGTCGTTGAGCTCTTCGGTATCCATTTCTTCTTGCTCATCTTCGGGGGTTTTGGAGGAGGGAGTGGATGGGTAGGTAGAGTGGAGGACGGGAGCGAGAAGGCGGACGACGTCAAGCGAGTCTTTTGTGGGGGCTTGGTCGACAACGATCTCGCCGGCGTGGAGGGTGGGGAGCGAAGTGCGGTCGGTGAAGGACGACATTGTGTCTATAGAAAGCTGGAGGGGAGAGGGGGGAACTGGAGGTCTGAGGGGATGGTGTGTGGAGTAAGGGGAGAAAGTGATGTTTGGTGACGAGAAGGACTTGAATCAGAATCAGAGATGTGGCTGTTATATATGTCGCACTGAGCGTTTGGCGTAGTGGTGCAACGAAGGCTGCCAAGGTGCAAAAAGCTTCGCTCGGCACATACAGTAGTAGCAGCTTGTGTGAGACTGTGCTCTCTTGCGGATATACTGAGTTGTCCCTGTCAAAAACGAGTCTGTCTTGGGCGATTCAAGGTGCAAATCTGTTCGCTTCAACACCAAGAAATGATACCGGCGGCAAAGATGAGACCACGTTTCGTGTTTCGTGCATTAGCATACACACGATGGCGCGGGAGAAAGGAGAATTGCGTGTCCAAGCTGGCTGCGCAGTCGGTGAAGTAAGCCCTTGTTCGCTTCATGCAAAAGAAGAAGGTTGAAGATCATCCTACAGTCGCTCAATTGTTTTGGGCAAAGTGAAACATACAGATAGGTGAGCGTGAGAAGAAGCTAGCCGCTTTTGGTAAGTTGCGAAGGAGGATGATTGTGCATGTGTTCGCTCGTGGGAACAAGAAGATATTGAGACAGAGCAGGTGCGCAGTGTAGGTGCTGAACCTCTACGGAAGATCAAAGAAGTGACCGCAGTGGTGGAGTGCGCTAGCCCTGTGGTGGGCTGGACGAAGGCATCACACCCCAGAACAGAGCCTCCACTGCACTTGAGTTGATCGCAGCTCCATCATAGCAATACGCATTTGTCGCTACAGCACGATCAAGGCTTGGTAGAGCGTTCGCACATTGTTCGCTTCGTTCTACTCACGACGGTTCCTAATAATAATCATTTGAGGAAGCAGACTGAGGAATCAGCGGGAGCAGCAGCAGCTGTCATTTCCACTGGCAAAGTGGGGACAGGATGGCCTGTATGGAGCCGGAAGAGGCTGTTGCGGGTTTTGAGTAGGGCGAACGGGAACCGGAATTCTTCTACAGCCCGCGGAATAGAACACACACACACACATACACACAGTGAGCGAAGGGAGCAGTCTATGGAAATGACATAGTGTACCATGGGAACACGATGGAATCGCCTGTTCTAGATGCAGCGGATAGGAGAGGGAAATCGGCGTGAATCGTCGTCACGCGTGTTGCTTGGTCTAGCTGTGGTGTTTAGGCATCAGTGCGAATTGGCACAGATGGACAGGGGAGAAATTCGCTTCAGCATTACAAAATCGAACAGGGTGACGCGGAGAAAGTTGAGAATGAGATTGCTTGCGTTCTGTATTGCTACCACTACAGAGAACAAGGCAGGAAAGAGTCGACACGGCGATGATGAGTTGGATTTCGGTTTCCGCTCCGATTTCGTAGAGTGTTGCTGGGCTGCTATTCCAGTCAACTGGCGTTTAATTGAAAATGAGGAATTAATAAAAAGGCGAACAAATCAAGAGGCAGCAGCTTGTCAGAGTCAGAGTGACGCGTTGATGCAAGCGGAAATGAAAACAAAGCGGGAATTCGCCGTTGAGTAAAGAGGCACACAAATGCAAATCTGCAGATCTGTGCACTCTTCGACGTGAATTGAACCCTGAGCGGACACTCAACTGACGCCTCGCTTAGCCTCCTTCGCTCTGTTCGCCTCACACAGCAGCAGCAGCAGCAGCAGCAGTAGCAAAGGAGATTTCGCATGAAACGCGATCAAGAGCACAGCACAGCGCGATGTCGTTCACTCATTCCCATCGCGGATGTCCCGATTCGCATCATTCACCTTTTTTTTTTCTTCCCCAAAGTGGCTTGAATATCCTCTCCTTCTCACTTGATCACATTCCCACGCCTCTGTTCTTGTCGCAACAGAAGCCTAAGGCGAATGCTCTGTCTGCTGCTTTGCTGTGCGATACAGTCTCGTTCTGTACGTATAGTTTCGCCCAATCCGATGCCAAACGTGCAACCTTAATCGCCTTTGCCGAATACAACACTTTCTCAATGCAGTCACACAGAGGCGCTTAACTCGCATAGCCTCCACTTTTCTTGCAAGTTGCAGAAGCTTAGTGTGACTTCCATGGCGGCGATGCGGCGATGCAGCGATGCAGGATGCTCTCATCGGAAGATCCTACTCTGTGCACCATAGGCAAATCACGCAAGCGCTTGTTTGCTGAATGAGTTGTCAAAAGACCCTGAGACCAACAGCAGCCGCCTCCACATATTCTAATCCTTCTCGCTACAGTCACAGAAGAGTTCTTCCGATCAGCCCGAGATCACAAACTTCGGCATTGTTCCATCGATTCAACACGTGCAGTCTCATGCTCTTCTTCTTTTCCGGCTCAGTTTCTTGTCTTGTCTTTCAGTCGCTTTTCCATCTTTCTTCTCGACCACAACATCTCGTCGCCGAAAGCGAAGCAAAGTCTTACCCTTTGGATACCATCCACTACGAGCGCATCCATCAAGAACCGATACACGGCAGCCATCCCAGCGAGCACCTTTCGTTCACACTTCCGTCTCTAATATCTAGCACAGCTGGCGTTAACAAGCAAGTGAAGTCACTATCGAACCGCTGGTACACTATGACCATGAGCGATGGGCACAGTGCAGCCGATCGCGACGAGCAACAACAGCAAGATGCAATAGCATATTCCTCTTCTAGTCCCTCCTCATCTCGGTCGCCGATTGCTTCTACATCCAGGACAACATTCCAATTCGCACCCGTTCCAGCCAGATTCAGGCGTCATTTGGATCCCAACAATGCTCCACCACCACCTCCTCCACCACGCAGGTACTCTTCAAGCAGACGCAACTCAGATGCAGCTTCCGCTTCCAGCGATGGTGAGGAAGAGGATGACGACTTTGACGATCGCAATCTCAATTCATTCCGCTTCTCTAGAGGCTACTCGTCCGGCTTCACTTCAGGCTATACGGGAACAATACCCAACACGCCAACCACGCCTCTCACACCGCTCACACCGCTCACATCTCTCACTCCAGGTTTGCATCGCCCAGGAGGTCCCTCCACCTTTGGTGAACGCCGCAAGTCGGGTCTGTCTAAGGAAGCTTTCGCTGGGGCTCACTTGACTGAAGGTGTAGCTACCACTTCGACAACAGAGACCGAACCAGCAATTATATCCACATCGACCGTGACCGTAGAGGCAGAGGCCACACCTACAGAAGAGGCACATCCTGTGCCACTTTCTCCAACGTCGATACCGGAAGAGCATGAAGACGAAGCCGTGGAAGCCGGAAGGCGACCCTCCACCGCAACCAGCCGGAGCTCAATACTCTCAAGCCTCTCGGACGACTCTATTAACTCTATACACAGCAGCGTCAATCCCGATTCCATACACGTCGATCTAGAAGAAGCTCCACCGCAGCCTCTGCTCACTCGACTGCGAGAGCGCCCCCAGGAAGCATCGGCACCTACACAAACCATCGAGCAGGATCCCTTTGCCGAATCGAACGAGCCACCCGTTCCCACCGCTGAGCCAGCCACCAATCCCTTCTTGTCCCCCGATGAGATCCAGCCCATCAACGATTCCGACAAGGATCGCGATCTCGAAAAAGGCCAGCTCCCTTCTTCTGACGGCAAGATGGAGTTCGACCAGTCCGCGTTCCCAGACTATGCCCCTCTCGTCCAATCACGCGTCACGGCAGGTCGTTGGGGTCTTATGCTTGCCATTGGAGCACTCAACATGGGGCTCATCATTCTCTTCCTCTTTCTCGCCCCCGCTGGCGCTTCACTCGTGGTCATGGTAGCGCTCAAATCAAGAGACATTCTCTCCGTCCTCTGGCAGTCTCTCCTCTACATCATCTCGGTCATCACCTACCCTTTTCGTAAGAAGAAGGAGACGGTCATTCACCCACCTCGCAAGATCGTCTCCCTCGTCCCCGTATACAAGGAATCAACACAGGACGTCTTAGACACAGTCGACTCCATCATCCAAGACAACCCTGTTCGACCACAAGACTTTAATATTATCGCCATCATGGCAGACGGCTTTGACGTGGAAGACGGCGTTATTGTTCAAGACACCGTTCTGCGCGTTGAAGATTTCCCCTATTTCTCTTGGAAGATTCGCGAGTCGGCTTTTCGGCTTCAATTCGGCTTTCGAATGGGTTTGCCCATTATGATCGTGCGCAAGGTCAAGAATGCAGGCAAGAAAGATTCCCTCATCTTTGCATTCGATCTTTTCAACAGCGACAATGAGGCAACCGGACACTGCAATTCGGAAGCGAGAGCGATGGTGTTGGAACACATTCGCAAGCTCTACAATCAACCGGATCTCCAGCATTTCGACTTTGTCTTCTGTACCGATGCCGATACCAAGATCTTGGCTGGCTCCGTCAATGTGCTAGCGGATCGGCTGATGGATGAGGGAGAACAGACGGTGGGAGCTTGTGGCATTGTCGAAGCCGATTTTGAGAAGTCTGGTCGAAGCTGGAGGACTTGTGGATTATGGTATTTCTGGGATCATTTCCAGGGATTCCAGTATACCTATGGTCAATGGATTCGTCGAAGATCGGAATCTTCGTGGGGTAGAGTAACTTGTATGCCTGGTGCCATCACAATGCTTCGGACTGGATCCATTCTAGGCCAAGCCTCCGCTGAATACCGCAAACACGTTCAGAACGGAAACCTGATCAATCGGCAGGTGCAATACCAAGGGACGGATCGAAGACTTTGCTGGTCCATCATTTCCCGTTCCAAAGACGTACGAACAGTGTTGGAGACCAGAGCAGCATGCTTCACCATCCCGCCTCAATCGCTTTCCCACTATCTTTCACAACGATGTCGGTGGGGATCCAATGCATACTTCAATGCTTTCGTCACCCTGACACAGCAAAACCAGCTTCTGGTAACTCGAGCTTGGATGTCGCTCGAACTTTGCCGTTCGACTCTGGTGTTTTTCAGGATGTACAACTTTTGTCACTTCGTCTACAACCTCGTGACAAAGTTCAGCATCATCGGCGTTGCACCTTTGCTAGCGATCACGCTCTTGCCGCAGATCTGGTTCCTGGTCTTTGTATGCGGAAGTACGAAGAGATATAGACCGTTGGTGGGGCATCTCTTGTATGGGGCGGTGTTGAAAAGGTTATGTAGTGTGGTACTGACGCCGACGGTGTATGCGAATGTGCTATTGGGGTTCGGCGACTTTAGGTGGGGGAAGAGTCATACTGGTGCTAACCCAGCTACACAGCAAGCGCAAGCGGGACAAGGAGGGGAGGTAGGAGGAAGCAAGGCAGGGGATGTGGATCTGGAAAAGGGAATAAACGAACGCCCGGTTACGCCGCCTAAGGATCAGACAGAGAACTGTTGATGAATGTTACGATACTTTTGCACTCATACCCAAATCAATCTATAGAATGCAAGCTCGAGTGTGAGAAAGCCATCCATGTCAGCAGCAGAGTTAGGTCGAGACTGGCAGCTGTAGGCGTCTGAAAGCAACAAATCTGTGATTCTGCGTGACGTGGAAAGAAGCAGAGGATACATGCAAGAGCCCTGGGAGCTGATCAGACTGTTCACACATCTACGAGAGAGAAAGATTGTGTATTAAAAAGATTCCAAAAGACAGTGTTACTTGAGTCTAGATCTATATGAACGAACGAGTGAGGGTGAAGAAGACGAAGAGTAGGTCTGAATCATCGTGTGAGATTAAAGACCGAGATCGGCAGAAGCTTTTGCGATCTCGTCCAAAAGGTTGAGGTCCTTTGCTTCAGCATCACCAAGACCGAGATCTTTTTCAGCTGCTGCCAATTCGTCAATGAGGTTTCGCTTGCGCAAGCCAAGATCCTTCAGAGCAGCAGCAAGGCTGTCCAAAAGGTTAGGATCTTTAGCTTCAGCATCGCCCAGTCCGAGGTCCTTAAGGGCTGCAGCGAGCTCATCGATTAGGTTAGCGTCTGCTCGCACAGCGAGGTTGGAAGAGGCAGTGGTAGAGGTGGAGATGGGAGCAGCGAGAGCGGAAGAAGCTACACCGAGAACGGCGAGCAGAGAGAGGGTCTTGATGAACTTCATCGTGAGCCTTTTTGGTTGAATGAAGAGAAGAGAGAGAGTGGTTGAAGAAGTGTTTGTGGGAGTGCGAGAGAGAGTGTGGGTGTTGATGGATGAAGATGGAATGTAGAGGTGGAACGGAGGGGCTGGTCTTATAGCTTTTTCGATGCTATCAAGGACTGCCTATACGAAATGTTGTGCAACGAAGGTCTTCTCAGTATGGGATAGCTCTCCATCTTCGACGAGACGACGTGCTGTACGAAGCGATGTACTGTCTGACGATGTGATTTACCAGAACATTGCAGCGAGTTCTGCTCTCAGGTGAAAGTCATGCTATCAGCAACACCTCAAACCATCCTCGCTCGTCAAGTACGCTATGCTAAGCCCAGCGTATGACTCTGACACCTCTCTCTTTCACGTAATGCTGATCGTACTGATAAGGAGAAGATCCTCCATTACTTTACCGAGCTTGTGATACGGCCACCACACCGTCATCGTTAAAAAGCACATCATCGTCCGACCATATGAGGATTGATGTTAGAGATCGCAACAAAAACCAAGCTAGTCCTCTTTCGGCTAGTATTTCGCTAACGAACACAAAGATAAGCGCACACACGCACCTTCAGCAAGCCGGTACGATCCGATGGAACAAGGATGATCAGCATCGACTCGCTTCGCAGATCTTTTCACACATCTTTCTTGGCATCACTCCAAGCGAGGGGTGGGGGTGAGTATGATGACGAAGAAGGCTTTCAAAGAAGCTTCGGCTGGAGAGAAAAAAAGAGTCTTTCTAGATCCGGCGATCAAAAGCTGGACCCAAACACCAAACACGTGGATAAGGCTAAAATCCGATCGCACCGATGCAGGAATGGTGGGGACCGATGCATAACGATGAGACCTGTCATCTTGCCAGGGTGGGGGAATCTTGGGGAACCGCAGCTGAAAAAGTCGCCGGCATAATCGTGGTTCTACCAACCGAATGGGGGGTTACCACTGATAAGAACCCAAGCAAAAAGTGTGACAGAATTCTCCGAAAGAACACGGAGGGTGTATCTAAGCGAGGCATGTGTGTTTGACTGCACTAAAAAAAGAACCGAGTTTAGTCAGTGCGGTTTCGGTCGTTATCTTTTTGCTGCGAGCATTGTGGTTGGTTGAAAAAAATCACCCGATTCGTGGATCCCCGATTGGGTTACCTGTCCAGTTCTGCCTCCTAATTCCGTTGGCATAACGTTACTTTGGTCGAGGCTACCATGGCAAGCTCGGACGATGAATTCTGAGCTGATCAGCAAGTGCGGCCAAGGCAGCTTGAACCGCCAATGAGAGCTCGCACCTTGATAATCCTCGAGTGTCTGATCGGCTCAAGTCTCGCAGCGATTGTAGTGATTCTAGTATCGCTGAGTTTGACGGCTGCGGTAGGCGGTGTTCTCTCTTTCGTGTTTTATCTTTCAGCTTTCCGTAGCGGGCACTGTCGGGATTATTTCTACGGTGAAGAGCTGACCAATCCCACTCCGTGAGTAGAAATTTGGTGAGAGCTTCCTTTGAGTATCACGCAACACATGAGCATCCCAGCCAATGACATTACTGTGTGTGTACCAACGTCGCTTATGTGATCGACTGTCTGCTGTAAGCTGCGCATTCAGTCGCGCCTTCGCCTAGCCTCAATGTGATCATTTGCTCGGCCCCCACCTCGTCCCGAACTAATCCTATCACGGCCGTGCAGACTCTTGCGCCGACAGTTCTCCAACGCCGTCTGATTTGTCCACGCTGTCCTGGCTTGCGCCAGCTTCGTCCAGCATTCCTCGCCACATTTTCCCTTGCGATTGCGAGCTCATAACATTGCTCAGCGTGGATCCTTGCCGCAACGGCAGCTTCTCAAATTCTCCCGCCAACTTCTTCAGCGCTCACCTTTCGTTCACGGTTCTCGGTCGACACTCCCCGACACGTGTAAGTCCCGATAATCAACACACGCAGCTTTGTGATGAAGTAGCCGCAGGATTGATGCAAGCAGAGTGGTCTGGCTCGGCAGGAAGAGCGTCACCGGCGCACTGCTGAAGCAGGTCTCCGCTGTCATGGCCATAGCTGGCTTGACAAGGCTGAACGTTCCGACTCCTCACTACTGCAGACCTGGGATGACTTTCTCACTTCTGGCGGACCTCAGACCAGTTTGGATTAAAGGCAGAGGTTGCCAGGCTCTTCACCATCTATGTCAGTATGAAAACCAATACAGCAGTCACTACACAATTCTTCGCAAAAGCTGCGAAGAGGTCGTTCGCTCCTCAGACGGAAAAGAAGTACGCAACCTCAAACAAATCAAAAAGCTTGGCGTTTCCGGTGACTGCATGAAGGGATGTATCAAGTGGAAGTGTGTAAGGGAGAGGGTGCAGGTGGTTTCTAGCTGCGTGCCGCAGGCCAGGCGAGCTGGTCACATCCAAAGACTACGAGGGTGACCTTGAATGCCTTCTTTGGCGAGACTGTCACTTCATTCTACACGCACCATAGGTCGAGGGCGAGTCCATGTCGCTGACCGTGGACTTCAAGGTTTGTCTGATGAAGGGTAGTTGAGGAGATCATCTGCCGTTGTAAGACACTCGTAACAGGTGCCAATGGCCTTAAAGTCCTTCTTGTATGTGGTCTCGTAGATTTCTAGGAAGATGTCCTTGAATCTACAGCCTTCGTACTTGCTATCGACTCGGTAAATTCTCCGTTCTCCTAGCGATTGAGTGGAAAGGAGGGAAGAATCAGAAAGTTGGCAAGTTCATTACAAGCTCGATGTCGTCACAGCCTCCACAGTTGGCCCACCATTGCGCTCGGCGGTGTCTCCTTGCTCTTGACCTTTGGCTCAAAGTCTTTGGGCACGAGATCGATAGTGGTCTGTATGCTCTTCTTTGGGGCTAGAAATAGAGCAGATACTGCCCTTAGTCATATTACACGCATTTGCATCAAGAAGGGCGACGATAAGACCATGGACACTGCGAGAACCTTGAGTACTGGTCAGGCTGAGAAGCAGCGCGTCCGACTTGACAAGAGCAGCGACTGTGACAACGATGTAGACTCGATCTTCTCATTTGAGAACTAACCGCTTGTCGAGCATCAACAAAGGAATCACCCATCGCACAAAACGAGTCATGAGAGTGTATTGTGATTAAATGTCCATGATGGAATCGTAAGCAAAGCTATAATACATGATCAAACCCGTACATCTCTGCTCAGGGCGCAGCGCAATCAGGAATGGTCAAACCCTCCTTCAACTTCTTGTTACTATCGAAAAGACCCCAATGAGCCTCAACTCCTCCAAACAGCACGTCCTTCCATGGCTCGTCGAAAGCCTCGAACACGAAGCTGGGCTGCAGAGCCTTCTCCGTCACATTTGCGTTACTTTGGCACAAGAAAGTGTCCAAGAAGGTGTTCAACTCGCTCACACCTGCGGTTGCGGCTTGGTAAGTTTCGAGTCTAGTTTCGTTGGCTCCGGTTGGCCAACCTGCTTCAGCGACGTAAAGGGTAGGCTTGTTAGGTGCGAGGAGTGAGGTAGAGGGCTCGTTGTTGTTCGTGTAGGAGTAGACCCAACCTGCAGCCTGGTCTACGGGGAGACCGCCGAACCAAGGATGGACATTGGCCATGACATAGTCTGCACCACTGGCTAGCTGCAAAGAGATCATGGATCCTGCGTCCGCTGTGCCGATGGGGATGTATTTACCGAGCCCTGAGAGCGAGTTGACGGTGGTGTTCACTGTTGAGATGTGATCAAGAAGCGTAGTGACAGATCCGCCGTTGAGCAGGAACTCATTACCGACGGTAATACCAGCGATGTGATCAGTGCCGTACTGCTTGACAGCATCGACAATGTTATCAACCTGTCGTTTGAAAGTGACCGCATTATCGTCTACCCATACCGCCAAAAAGACTTGCATGTCCACTTTTGTTTGCTTGATAGCCTCGAGCACGAGTTGGGAGGTGTTACAGTCTGAACCGTAAAGCCTTAGTCGCGAGGTGAGCTGCGACATTAGCTGAACGTCTTCGGTTACGTTCGCCTGTGTTGCACCGCATTCGGGGTATTGAGCGTGGAAAGGTGTGTAGCAGAGTCCGTACATGGACTTGTGCAAGCGCGGGTCTTTGTCGAAATTAGAAGGATCTTTGGCGTCGGATGTGACGACTCCTGCTGTTGCTTTACCTCCCTTATTCCCGCTGCCAGAAGAGGTGGTGGAGGAAGGAGGGTCGACAATAGTAGCATTAGTATTGTTGCGAGTAGCGAAAAAGATGACGATAGCACAAATGATGGCCGTTGTTAGGGAGCCGACACCGACCATCCATTTCTTCTGCTTGGGGGAGAAACGCGATGGTTTGGAGGTGGAAAAGTCGTACACTCCATCGGTGGCAGCGAGAGCGGCAGATTTGCGATTGATGTAGCGCTCACGGGCTTGAGCGAGCGAGGTTCGCGCTCCTGCGTGTTGTGCATCGTAAAGTCCCCAGGCATCTGAGGAGCCTCGACGGGAGGAAGAGTAGTTTGATTCTTCGTCTTCGTAAGAGTGGCCGTGGCCCGAGGACTTGTGATAGAGGGAGTCACGAGACTCGAAGCTGGGCATGTAAGCTCCACCAGCAAGTGACTCAGGATGAGAGGGCAGGGAACGGAGGAAGGGCGATTGGGAGAGGTAGCCAGAGGGTGCGGCGTGGAGTTCCTGCATTTCGTCGTGATGTTGGCGAGGTGTGGTAGGGTAGGGTGAGGCAGAGTGAGAGGTGGAAAGAAGGTGGGGAGCTGGAACTCCCGTCTCGTCCCAATAATCTACGGTGTCTACGTCGACGCCCGTGTCGTGATGTGAGCTGTGATAGTGCGAGGATGATGATGCGGAAGATGGGAAGCCTTGTTGGACGTTGCCGCCGTCGTAAGTTGGGTTGTAGCGCCCGGCCATGTTAAGGATTGTTTGCGACTCGCGCTGTTGCTCTGAAAGCTGGGCTGGAAATGAGATGGTGGGAGTAGAAGAACAAGATGAGGTTGAGCGGGAACGAACGCTATATTACAAGCTCAGCGGGGAGCGCACCAACGGATAAAGCATGCAGGCGCGGTCGAAGTGCAGAGAAGTGAGGGCAAGGGTATGCCAAGGGACGAAAGAGTGCAGCGGCGGAGTTGAAGTTGCCGTGCTCACGCACCCCTGTTCCATGTTCCAGGGCGCCGGAGCAGATGTTCTCGAGTAGATGTTGCTCGCCATCCTCCACTTCTTCTTGTTCCTCCTCATGAATCCGCTCAATGGCGGCAGTCACTCGGTTTTGCTGACTTGTCACTTCTGCTTCAAACCTGCGCCATGGTATATGCAAGCTCTGAGCATCCCTCAACAAGCGTCGACTGCAATCTAGCGGGCTGTAGCGAGGGAACAATGATGATGCACTCAGGGGCTCGAGCATCAACGGTAGGACAAAGGCCAAGCTTTACTTGGAAGCCCCTTTTTGTGCTCTGTTTGACAGCCGAAAAAGGGACACTTTCCTCATTGAGCTGCAGCACTTGACCAGTGTGCCCCTAAAAAGTGGATTTGATATTTAACTTGCCTTTTTTGGCGCGTTTTCCGTGTCAATGTTAGTTGACATCACGTGCCAGAATGACATAAGCATTAGAGAGCGAGACCGGCTCCGTCAGAGTTGAGAAGAAATATCGGAAAGCAAAAATGTCATTCGCAGCATCAACTTGTTGTTCACCATCTTGCGCTCTTGCCAACTCGCTCCGGAGCTTCCTTACGCCTATAGATCGAACACGGACCATATCGTTTGAGCGTACAAAAGGTCATACTTCATTTTCAGCACGAAGGACAGTATAGCCACAAAGATGTTCCGAGGTCTCGCAAGGCAATGGACACCAGCACTGCGACAAGCCGTTGAGTCGTCAGCATGCACACCCTCTAGCTCGGTCGCTCGTGCATCCCCACTTGCTTTCCAGCGCAACTTCGCAACATCCTCAAGATGGAGCAATGAAAAGGACAAGTCGGCATCTACGCAGCAGCTCGAATCGCAAGCATCAGGACAGCCCACATCCGACCCTTCTCCAGCAGGCAGCAGCAACGTCTCTGATGCCCAACAACGCGATCTCTCTTCCCAGCCCGTTGATGCAGAAGCCACCACCTCCAGTGGCAGAGCAGCACCATCTACAAACCTCGACGACATTCTAGGTTCCGTCTCTGCCTCCTCTTCCGCTCTCCCCGGCTCCGAACCTTCGACAGAAGCCGACTCCACCTCTCCCACCTTCCGCGAATCTCGCTCTCCACTCATTCGAGGCTCGCGTTACTCTCCTACCCTCTTCAACACCTCCTCTTCCTCCGCACAGCCCCATCGTCTATTCGTAAACTCTTCACGAAACAACACCATCCTCACTCTCACTTCACCCACTGGTGACCCCCTCGCTTCTGCATCTGGTGGCTCAGTAGGATTCAAAAAATCCGCTCGTTCCGGTTACGAAGCTGGCTACAGAGCTGCGTTCAGCATGTTTGGCAAGATCAACGAGTTCAAGTATGCTTGGAGGATCGCTCATTTGGAAGTGTTGTGGAACGGCTTTGGACAGGGAAGAGAGGCGGTATTTAGGGCGTTGCTGGCAGGCGAAGGGCAAATGACGAAGAATTTGATCAGCAAGATGACGGACAAGACTCCGGTCAAGATTGGTGGTGTCAGACCTAAGAAGCGCAGGATGCTTTAGCGAATACTTTGCAACAGATTGCTCCGTCTTTTAACGGAGCTGTTGGTTCGCTCTCGTTTCCCTTCCGTTACGGAGCGGCTCCCATCACATGTACTTTTATTTCTCCAACACAACCACCCAAAATCGACTCTTTGACACCAACGCATGGCCCTACACGACGTGTCGGATGCGGCGTGCAATGCGTGCTTGACTCTATGCTCAAAGGACTTTGTAACTGAGCAACAAGCAGCGAAGACCAAAAGCAATAGAACACCATACGGAATCGGGCGGCAAAACGCGTCCCGATCGACACTTAGTTCCGCTGCACGCACAGACCGAAGCCCAAATCCTCCACTTCCTTCATCCCTTCCTCTTCCTCCTTCCTCCTTCCCTCCCATCCCCCTTTCTCATCGCTTCATCATGTCTTCCCTATACCCGATCCCACTCGGGATTGCGACGTATCTCGGCTACTCGGGCTACCGTAAAGGCTCTCTTTCCCTTGATGGTGCCTTGACCGCTGCCGTCGTTGGGTACGCAACCATGGCCAACCCGTTCATAGGCTACGGGCTCACTCTTATCACCTTCTACCTGACCGGATCGAAAGCTACCAAATTTAAAGCTTCTATCAAGGCTCAACACGAGACGCATCCTCCTGCAGCGCCTACCGTTGCGATTGAGAAGAAGGACGGGAAACGGAAGAGGGATACGACTTCGGGAAATAGAAACGCTGTTCAGGTGCTGTGTAACAGCTTGACTGCCGTCCTGGCGTGTATTGCGTTCCGGGCGCTCAACGGGAGGGCTGGAGTGGATCCACTGGGTAAAGATGTACTAGCAGTATGGAGAGGAATTGACATATCAAACTTGTTGCTCACGCTGGTGGTCGGAGGACACTACGCAGCTTGTATGGGTGACACACTTGCGTCTGAGCTCGGTATCCTCTCTCGCGCACAGCCAAGATTGGTCACAAATCCTACTCGAACAGTGCCCCGCGGAACAAATGGAGGCATCTCTGCTCTCGGTCTAACCGTCTCTGCTCTGGGAGGAACAATCATCGGTCTCATCCAAGCAGTCTCCCTTGCGACCCACTATCACTTCAACAACCCATTCCCAACCTCAAGCACCACCATCACACCACCCTACCTCAAACTCGTAGCGCTCCTAACAGCAGCTGGCTTCACAGGCTCGCTCATCGATTCTATTCTCGGTGCAACTCTTCAGCAGACCCTATACAGCCCAACTAGCAAAAAGGTTCTCGTGGGAAGTATTACAGACGTCATTGAGGGGAACAAGGACGATGCACCCGAGCCAATTTGGGAGAGGGTCACCGGGGCTGATGTGTTGGATAATAACGCTGTCAATTTCCTAGCGAGTGCCTTGACGGCGGGGCTCACTGCGTGGGTCGGGTTAAGGTATCTGTGATTCCCAATGCAACGTAGAAATATCTAACATCATGTGCTACAGTGTCAAGTTGTTAGAGGCCGAGCAAGATAGACACCTTCTCAGGTGAGCGTTTGATCAATCCCTCCTGCCCATCTACTTTCTGAGCGATCAAAGCATAAGATCGGGTGAGATTCTCCAACGCAGCTCTATGCACCCTCTGTCTGGCCGCAGGATTGCTTAGCCGATCCAGCTCTTTAGGCGTAAGAAGGTCGTCTTGTGCCAAACAACTTTCGAACCTGTCCAATGCCGATTTGAACTCTGCTTGGTTGACCTCCCCTTTCGTCTCTAGCGCTGCGATTACCGATGAGAGACCAGACTTGCCGACGATATTTGAAGAATGCATTTGGCTGGCTTCCAGTAAACAACTCTCCAGACTCTCGCGCAGTTGAGCGACTTTCCAGCCGGCGAACGAATGCGATGCGAGTGTTGAGACGAGAGAGTCAAGGCAGTTTGCGGTGAAGAGGAGCGATTCCCATTTCGCTGTGGACTCGGTTTTGGAACGAGGCCGTTTGGAGATATGGAGTGTTGCCATGCGTTGAATCAAGCTTTGCAGGGGATCGACAAGTTTGAGCAGTACGAAGTCGAAGTTGCCTAACGAAGGCTTGATTTCTTCTGCTTTCGGCGCTTCTGCTCCTTCTGCAGACTGTGCTGTGAGATCTTCAGCAAGCGACCGTGAGAACTCGCTCAGCAACTCTTTCAACGTGCCAATGGTCCCAACTAGCGGTGCCGGCAAAGCAAGATCCTGTTCCGGCAGACCATCATACCGTTCAATACCCTTACTCTGTCTCTCTACCGTCTCTGCGAACGCTGCAACCGCTAGATCGGATAGCTCGCCCAAAGTTTTGCTGAGAGTAGCACGCGTACCGATGGTTTTCTCCATCGTTAAGCGGTAGAATTGTACCAAGTGAGCCAATCGGTATGACGTTACACTGCCCTCCTGCGACCGCAGCGTTTGTTGAATGCGGAGTTTGAGCGGACGACAACAACCGTCGAGGTTCGAGTTCAACACCTCGCGCACCAGTACTTCTCCCGAGCCCAGCATGAGCGATTCTGGATCAGAGCCAGTCAAATCCAGCGACCCTTCGAGTCCACGACGACGTTGTCCGATACGTCTGCCACCTTCGCCTTCTTTCTCGTCGAATAGAGCTGTGAGGAATTCGCGTTCGGATGCGACAGTTTGGTGAATCCATGCTAGCATATCTCCCACGTATCTTATTGGGTCATGGGCGTGCAACTCGATCGGTCCGGGGAGATAAGTTGGTGGACCAGCACCCATCGTAAGTGCAGCCATAAACGCATTTGCGAGGATAGAACTGCGTGTCTGGACTAGCATTGTAAGTGCCGATCGAAGCAGATCTTGGCGAGAGGTCTTGAGTCGGCGTGTCGCTTCGCGCAGTGAAGGAGAGACTTCAAGACCTTCCTTTACGGGCTGTCTGAACTCGAAGCTGCACCATTTATAGAGCTTTTGATAAGCCTGTTCGAGGTCGGAAGAGGTGGAGGACATGATGTCCATTCCTGCTCTTGTGCCGCCGCCTGCCATAGCTGCTGCTGCTGCAGAGGAGGAGCTCGAGGAAGGATTGGTGGATGATGGAATGGACTCAGAGCCTTGCAGGAGGATCTGACACTCGCTTCGAATGCGCTGAAGCTTGTCCATGGCGGCGAAAAGGTCGTTACCAACACGAACTTCGCGGGAATAGATGGACGTTTGTTCGGCTTCAGACAGAGCGAAACGATTGAGGAAAAGTTTAGCGACCTCAACCTGGGTGAGTGCAGCTGCTCGTTGACGTTCAAGACCTTCAGCATGTTCGACAAGGTAATGACTGGATTGCTCGGCCGCGTGGAGTTTGTCTTGGACTGCATCGCAAGATGTGTGCATGGCAGCGACGTCTTGGGAGAGCCGAACAAGACCATCGTCGACTGTTTTGAGGACGGCAAGGATGTCGTCGGTGGCAGCCAGCTGACGTTGTCGAATGTCTTTGTCGAGATCGCGTCTTGCTCGTGCTGTGTCGACGAGGTTTAGAGGGTCGGCAGCAGATGCAGGTGCTGCCTTTTTGCTCTTCTTCTTTCTGTCGAGTTTGTCAGTGGTGATGGCAGCGGTGGAAGTTGAGGCAGCAGGATACATGTCCGCGAGGGTGTTGAGTGCTTTGCGGACATCTTGAGCGTCGCGTGGACCTTGAAGGAGGACGGAGCGGACGCGTGATGCGATGGGTCGAGGTGTAGTTGACGTGGATGATGAGCCCGAGGTATCGATGGCAGAGAACCGGGAGGATGGACCTGGCTGGGATAAGCCATCGCCCTGTTGTACCGCTGCCATAGAGGCTATTAAGCTTGGTAAAGAAGGCGAGGAGTGCCGTGAAGCGATGAAGAACGTGAATGTTGCTGCAAGCAAGACGCTTCGAGATCAAGGGTCCTTTGTGATGTTCTTCATGGCCTGTGCTTGGCGATCTAGTGAACCAGGGTCATTGGAACCCGATTATCCCGATTCGCTACGAGTATAAAATTTCGGAGAAGAGCGAAATTGTTAGGGCGGCATTTTCATTCCGCTCCGTCGCGGATCATCTTCATCTCTGGAACAATCTGGCCATCATTCATCTTTGAAAGGTGGTGATTGGCTTGCGGGTGAGCATGCAGGGTGTACTGGTCTTTCTTTGATCACGCCATCGTTCCATTCTGATCGTTCGCGTGGCAAAGCAGGAACCAATGAAGTCTTGTGGTGAGTCGTGTTAATGGGATGACAGCAGCTTTGTTGGTAAGAGCGGGCGATATTCAGTGGGTGCATCGGTGACCCTGGAACCAATGAGGGACTGTCAAAGCATCTTGTAAGGTCGGTTCGAGGCTAGACGCAAGAACGAGAAGCCGGACCAAACGTTGAATTGCAAAGCCGATCCAATCGTATTGCTCTCCTTCGCATGTCGGTCTGTTAGGAACACGATTGTCACCGCTGCAGCATCATGTGCTTTCGCGGTTCGCTGACCGGGTCCTACAACAGCCGTCTTTCCCTGATGCCGAGAAGAGATTCGACAGAGCTCGCAAGTGGAAAGTCGCGCGTTTCTCAAATCTACTAACCAGCTGTGATTACGGGTATCAAGCCGGTTACTTGATTTCTTGTTCCATTCACAGCATTGCTCGTCAGTGGCGTCAAAGCGATAGACCATCCGATCCGCGACAGCCGTATCCGTCCACGAAAGGCATGTTCCTGATAGCAATCAAGACGCGAAGGTGGCTTATCGCAGCCACTGAATCGTGTTACGAGATCGGTCGGTCGGTCGGTCGAATGCCGAATAGCGACCTCGAAGTTCCTCTATCTGGTATCATAACGGAGAAGAGCGAGGGCGAGAGAAGAAGGGATCGCGAACAAGTAACAAGCAACGGAAATTTCTTGTGCCAAGTTTAAACGGCGATTTGACCGAGCGAAATTCGAAATTCAGACGAAAACACGCACAGAATTGCAGAGGAACTGCAAGATGAGACGTCGGGATATGCGGCTGTTGCAGCCATTTTGCAGCTGAGAATTCGGAGAGTTTCCTGCCATCAATTTTGGACAGAGGTGCTGCAGCGATGGTGTGGGAAATGGTACTTTGTCCATTTTGACACAGTGTCGCTACAACAGAACCTCGGGTTCTGTCCGATACTTGTGAGTGAGCGAGGCAGAACAACATAGAACATGTCACGAGGTAAGCATGGAATGGACAAGGGATGGCAATGGAAGGAGAGTGCACTAGTGGCAGATGGCGGCACTTGAATCGGCGGTGCGGAAAGAAGCTCTCCCTCTCAGCCAGCGGAGCGGAGTGTCGTTGTTGTGTGCGATCCTTGTTACAGTACCGCTTCGGAAGAGAGTGATGCGAACCAGAGGTCTGTTTGACCGTTCCGCAACTACAGCCGCACTGTCACTCTCCAAGACAAAACAGCCCAAATGCCTGAAACTGGAGTTTGTCCAAGCGAGAAGACGCAAGCGAAGTTCTTGGCTCACATCATTCCACACTCGGATTCCGCCTCGAATGCGACAACAATGGAACTGTCGCGTGTTCTGTCTCGCGCAACTGTCCTCTGCTTTCGAACGCCGACAATTGTGAGCTTGCAATTGTGTCTTCTAGCTGTCTCGAATGCCGCGGTATCGCCCTTTCCGTGTGGAACCGCAGGTTTGCAATGGCAAATGTTGCAAGCTGTGGTTTCGATTGGACGACAATATCATGAGCAGCAGCTTGAAGCATCGGAGATACGGACCCGAGTTGTGTGAGGTCGAGATAGCAATGCGATGCTCTAATCATAGAAGGCATAGGCTTTGCTAGAACCGGTCAGTCCGACCAGATGACAAATGGACGAGCAACGAGGGAAGCAGAATTGTCGGTCGAGTTGCACAGAGGCCTCATCTCATTCACGCTTTTTGTGGCTTTTCGCTATCGGATGGACCGATAACACCGATATCGCACGATCGTGATTGTGTGTGGGGAGCACACAAGTGGGGTCACGTTATGAGCCAAGATGTCAGCATGACTTCGGCTGCTTTCTGATAAGAGGAGAGGGATGCGGGGAGACTTTGATCTACTGGATAGGAGTGATTCAAGGAAAGTGGGGATCAAGTTTAGGTGCTCTGATGGATAAGATGCGTGGTAACTAGTCGCAAGCCCTGACGTCGGACAGGCGAGCTCCGAGCTCGCTTGTAAGGACAACCTCATTCATGTCCAGACGCCATCTTTCGTAGCTATCATGCTTCGAAATTCATGTGATCGATGTTAACCACTCTGTCTTAGTGCTATACTCGAGAATCCGAGCTCACACCAGCCTCAGCTGTGAGCAAAGAGCAAGACGGAACAGCTGGCAAGGCAAACGATTGTGTGTCAGAACACGGCTTCATTCGAAAAAGGACGAAAGGAAGCTTGCAGATTCGTCTCCTATTCACGGTCGCGGTCTGTTTTCTGGCTTAGGAAGTGCACTTCTTGACCGTTTGGCAAATGCAGGTGCTGCAGATCTAGGAGAGAATTTCTTTTAAGCAAAAAAAGCTCAAATGCAATAATTGTCATGCAGATCATCTCTGCAGTTGGTTGCAGAGAGAACGAAGACGGAAGGAAGGAAAGGACAACAAAGGAGCTAAGCGAGAGACACACGAAAGCAGACGACATGCGGTGGTTGGCTAACAAGGCGCTTTCGCCGTCACACGAGTCTAGCTCTTCTTGGCTCTCACTCGGCAATCCAAAAGAAGAGTTCTCATCCTCGAACCCTTTTTTTATATTTTATATTATTTTTTTCGCGCTCTCTCTTCGTCTCTTGCGTGGCAACAAAGATTAGAAGCCTCTTCGCTATTGTACCTGAATGACTGGCGTATCCCGAAGATGTTTGAATATGGTTCAGTGACCATGCTGTTGGCAAGTCGGAATAGCCGAAAGCCTCTCTCGTATCGGCTGCAGTTCCTAATCAGTGCGCAATTGCCACGACCAAAGCTTTGAGAAGATGGCGTCTCTTATCGGTCCTTAGCGCAATTGCGACTTCCGTACAGCGTGGTCTGCTTTGGACCTGCAGATGAACCCACACGACACACGACACAGGTGACAGCCCTGGCCGGCCATCTGAAGGAGGAACAAAGGCGCACCGGATGAATGAGCAGCATTCTTCCTCCAATCACACACTGCTTCATTCTCCTTTGTTGCGCTTGCGTGCTTGGTTTTCATTCGTTTCCGCTTCCGCGTTCTTCCCGTCGGCCCCTCCTCGCCCCCTCTTCCTCATCCTTCTTAAACCCTTACCCTCCCCTACTTTCTTCACTCCCCTCACGATCCCATCCATTCCTAACCCTCGGGTCCCTCCTTCTTCGCTTTCCCCCTGTTAGCATCCATTGCTTCATTGCTCTTGGTTGCTGCTCCGCGCACTCATCATGCCTCTCGACATTCAGGACAACGCTATCGCTGGCCACGCCGAGGCTCAGCGTGACATCTACGTCGCCGATGTCAAGGCTCACGGTGGCAACGACACCCTCCACCCCGCGGCTCACCTCGATACTGGCGTAAAGGCCGACGTCTCGGATGACGACTTTGTCGCTCCCACCGAACAGGATCTTGCCACTTTACGACGTGTTCCCGAGAAGCTCCCTTGGACCACCTACGCCATTGCTTTCTGCGAGCTTGCAGAGCGTTTCTCCTACTACGGTTGTGTTCAGGTTTTTCAAAACTTCATTCAGCAGCCTCGTCCTGCCCGAAGCCGTGCCGGCGCTGGTGGCGCCAACGACCAGTCCGGTGCTCTCGGTGAGGGTCAGCAGGCCGCCACCGGTCTCACCACCTTCAACACCTTCTGGGTCTACGTAATGCCCATCCTTGGTGCCTACCTTGCCGATACCCGCTGGGGTCGTTTCAAGACCATCTGCATCGCCGTTTTCATTGCTATGGTCGGTCACGTTCTTCTCATCGTTTCTTCGCTTCCTACCGTTCTCGACAACCAAGATGGTGCTATGGCTTGCTTCGTCATGGCCATCATCATCATGGGAGTAGGAACAGGCTGGTTCAAATCGACGATCAGCCCTTTGATTGCCGAGCAGGTCAACGGCTCCAAGCAGTCCGTCCAGACTCTCAAGACCGGCGAGCGTGTCATCGTTGACCCCGTCTTGACCATCAGCCGCATCTTCATGTACTTCTACCTCTTCATCAACATTGGTGCCCTCGGTGGTCAGCTCGGCATGTCCTTCTCCGAGAAGTACGTTGGTTTCTGGCTCGCCTACACTCTACCTACCATTGTCTTCGCTCTCTGTATCCCCGTCCTCGTCTTTGGCTCCAAGTACTACGTCAAGACCCCTCCTTCTGGCTCCGTTCTTGCCGAATGCCTTCGTCTCTGGAACTTTGCTGCCAAGGGTCGATGGTCGCTCAACCCCGTCAAGCTTGTGAAGAACATGCGTGCCGATGACTTCTGGGAGAATGCCAAGCCCTCCAAGCAGTCCACCGAGACCAAGCCCAAGTGGATGACCTTCGACGATGCCTGGGTTGACGAGGTTCGTCGTGGTTTCAAAGCCTGCACCGTCTTCCTCTGGTTCCCCCTCTACTGGCTCACCTACAACCAGATCACCAACAACCTTGTTTCGCAGGCTGCCACCATGGATGTCGATGGTCTCCCCAACGAGGTCATTTCCAACCTTGACCCCTTCGCCCTCGTCATCCTCATCCCCATCTTCGATCTTTTCCTCTACCCTGCTCTTCGCAAGGCTGGTATCAACTTCACTCCCCTTAAGAAGATCGCTCTTGGTTTCTTGACCGGTGCTCTTGCCATGGTCTGGGCTGCCGTTGTTCAGCACTACATCTACAAGAAGTCGCCATGCGGCAAGGCCGCCTCGACCTGCGAGGACGCTGATGGTGTCTTCATCCCCGCTCCTATCAGCGTTTGGGTCCAGTCAGGTTCTTACATTCTCATTGCCGTCTCGGAGATTCTCGCTTCCATCACTGGTCTTGAGTACGCTTTCTCCAAGGCTCCCAAGTCGATGCGTTCGCTTGTCATGTCCATGTTCCTCTTTACCTCAGCCATCGCTGCTGCTCTTCAGCAGGCATTCATTGCTCTTTCGGAGGACCCCAACCTGGTCTGGAACTACACTGTCTTCGCCTGCCTTGCCTTTGCCGGTTTCATCGGCTTCTGCATCGCCTTCAGGAAGCTCGACGCCGAGGAGGATGTCCTCAACCAGCTCGATGCTGGTCAAATTCACGCCGTCGAGAACTCTGACCCCGGTCACTCGGAGAAAGCTCTTGCTCCCTAAGCGAGCAGCCCACCATCAGAAGATCTTTTGATTTCTCTTCACTTTTGTGTTCCGTTTGATGTACTTTACACACACACCTCTGCTGCTTTCGTCTCTTTGTACACGGGTTTACATTGCTGCAAACTGAATCGGATATACCTCGCCTCTCCATCCTCTTTGCATTGTGCTGTATTGTGTTCCTCGCGATGTCATCTTGATCCGGATCTTGCATCGCGGTTTGCGGTGTCTGAATGGATTTCGGATGTGTCCGCACAGCATACGGGATGAAGCTGCACAGACGTTGAAATGTTACGCCTGTCTAGCACATAAATTGCGAGGCTGAGAAAAGGAAGAAGAGGACCCTTATGGTTGAGAAGCTGCACGTCTTTGTAGCACGCGCACTTCTTCCTGACACAGGAAGAGACAGAGAGACACACACACACACAAAATTAGACTTTTGACGCACGCTGTGCTGTGCTCATCGCACAGTCTTTGGATCAACTTGTTCCAGAAAGCCAAGACCTGTGATAACGTTCAGCAGACGAAAGAGCCCAAGTCTTCTCCTCTTCAACCTCCATCAACACAGTTTCTTCTCTTCTCCATCATCGACAACGTCACCTACGCTGAGCTGGTCTCAGTAAATGCTCAGCTGACCAGCACTCTGAGCTGAGGTGTGCTTTGCCACCATGCAGTCATCTTACAACACACCGGATTCGCGCACTCGCGCAAAGGTGCGCATGGAGCCCTTCGCATCACCATCTCGATCTTCCGGCTCCTCTGCTAGCGGTGGCTCTAACTCGATCCTCGGCTTCCCAATCCCAACGGACCTCTTACTTGGCTTGCTGCTCAATAAGACGCTGCTCGCATCAGCAGCTTTGCTTGTCCGAACTTGGCTTTCTTCACCTCACAGCGAATCGATTCACTCTCAGCTCTCCTCGAAAGCTGCAGCAGCGCTAGGCGGGGATTTCAGCGCCTATACAACAACCAGCACGAGCTCATGGGCGATCGCTACCTTCGTCTTCCTGATCGCCGCCGTCCTGCAAGGCATCTGGTTCAAAGCATGGCAATGGATCCCAGCAGTCAAACGAGTCAACAAGCGCCGCCTCTGCACTCTCGCGGCCATCACCTTCGCCCAGCTCCTTGTCTGGCTCATGGCACTACGCAAGCTGGACGCAGTCAACGTCATCATCTTCACACAATACTGCGAGATATGGGCGGTAGACCTCGCAAAAAGCTTGAGCGGTCGAAGCTACGGTGGCTACACGACGCTGTTTGCTCTTGCCATCTCTTTCCTTTCGTCGATCTCGAACGCTGATTCGCTGTCGTCAGCGACGTCGGACCACTCAATGCATATCCTGGACATGTATGCAGACGCTGATCTGCCAGATAGCTTGAGGAGGAACAGGCCGGCTGGTTTGGCATCGCCTTCGCAGTTGAGAGCGGCTTCCGCCGCGGTGGAAGCTTCAGCGGCCAACTTTAGCGTCTTTGGTACACTCACTGGTCACGCTTGTCTGCTCATCTTTGCGCTGCTGACGATCGAGAAGGAGAGTGCGCTGCTCAGTGCTAGCAGGGATACAGGAGGACGAAGGAAAGCAGGCATTGTGGCCACCATCGTCGCTGCTGCGTTTGCTGTGCCAACGTCGCTTTTGCTCAAGCTGTTTGGGCTCTCGACCTTCCCAGCGCTGTCGTCTATCGTGCCGTCTTCAAGCAGTGGTGAAGTTGGAAAGCTCAGTCATCTTCCCGCATATCTGGCGATCAGCTTCGGGTTCTTGATCCTCGAGCCATTGGTCAGCACTTCGATCGAATCGCACGCTTCGACCAAGGACAGAGTGGCGCATGGGTGGCCTATTGCTGTGCTCGCATCATTCGCAATCGGCTTTGTTGGGTTTGGATACAAGCCTCACTGGTCTCAAGCGGCTGTAGCTCTTCTTGTCGGTCAAACACTGCGTACCATCCTCAAGAACTCGCCTGATCACATTTCCTCCCGCTTCACCGCCTCCGTTTCGCCAAGCAAGGGAGAAGACAGCCACGGCAACGCAGTCTCATCCACCTCATCCGACGTTTCAGCTCTACAAGAACTAGTGGACTCCTTCACGTCCGCCATTGCAGCCACCAAACGAACCATCAACATCATCCTTGCCAACCCTGACTCACGCAAGATCTTCCAATTCCTCATCGTCAATCTCGCCTTCATGGGCGTACAACTTCTTTGGGGAGTCTGGACCAACAGTCTAGGATTGATCAGCGACGCTATTCACATGTTCTTTGATTGCGCTGCCATTGGTATGGGGTTGTTCGCCAGTGTCATGGCTACTTGGCCTACTGACTCGACGTTCACGTACGGCTATGGAAGGGTGGAGACGTTGAGTGGGTTTGCGAATGGAATCTTCTTGATTCTGATCTCGGTGTTTATCGTCTTTGAAGCGGTGCAGAGGATCATCGAGCCGCCAGTGATGAACAACAATACGCAGTTGCTGGTGGTGAGCAGTATGGGATTGGCGGTGAACCTGTTCGGTATGTGGGCTACTGGTGGACATCATCATCATGGTCATTCGCATGGGCATGGACACGATCACGGGCACGGACATGGGCACGACCACGGACATGGCCATGGACACTCACATAACATGATGGGCGTCTATCTGCACGTTATGGCTGACACGCTTGGATCGGTGGGTGTCATTATTAGCACGCTGTTGATCGGGCAGTTTGGCTGGACAGGGTTCGATCCGATCGCTTCGCTGTTCATTGCGTTTATGATTGTCGGATCGGTGATTCCATTGGTGTTGGAGTCCGGTAGAATTCTGTCCTTGGAAGTCGGGGAGCACAGGGAGGAGGAGATGAACGAGGCGCTGGATGCTTTAAGGAGCATCGAGGGCGTTGTATCATATCACTCGCCAAGGTTCTGGCCAAAGGATGCAGAGACGTTGGTGGGGATGATTCGAGTTCAGGTTACTTGGCCTGTTGCTGCTGTCACCGATGGGCATAAGCACGAGCACAAGCACGAGCACAAGGCCCACGACCATAAGCACGACCATTCTCATGACCATCAGCATGATCATGGTCACGGACATCTTCATGACCACAGTAAAAACCACAACCACGCAAGCGAACTCAGCACACACAGCACCAACGGTATCAGCACATCCTCGGAAGTAGCTACACCAGAAGCTCTCGCCAAGAAAGTCGAGAACTTACTCAAGGCTCGCATCCATGGGCTAGAGAGTGTTGCAGTCCAACTGGAGAAGGTCGGCGGTGGAGCAGCCTCGCCAGGTGGAGCAGGGGGCTTTGCAAGCACACCAATGTCGGCTTCTCCTTCGTATAGCAGCCTGTACGAGAACAGCCCTTCAGCTGCACGCAGCAACGGTACTGCGAATCTGTCTACTTCTACTGCGCATCGCCATCATCACTAGCCCTACAGCTGGCCTACATAGCATAGAATAGAAGAAGTTTTATCGCATCTGGAGGCCTGTCGATGTGAGTTTGTGGCTGCGTCTCGATGCTGTGCCGAAGAGGCGGCAACAGGAATTTTTGAGGATTGTTAGACCGAGCATAAATTAGTCGCCTGACGTCATTTTTAAAGCTTGCCGGGCGCTTGGGCCACCTTTTGGCGGAGATGTTGAGCCGGAATGCGCAGCAGCTCTTCATGATCAACTCCACCATTGTATTGTCTGATCATCCGCGCACCATACGGACAGACCCGAACAGCTGTCGAAAGATCACGAACCAGACACTGCTTCAATACGGTCGCATCGATCGAGAAACGAACATCATGCCAAGCCAATACTCATACGGTTCAGGTGGAGGCGGCGGCTACGGAGCTCCCCCCCCTGGTCAGCAAGGCGGATACGGTCAGCAGCAGCAATACGGTGGTGGAGGATACGGAGCACCTCCTCCTCAGCAGGGTGGCTATGGCGCTCCGCCTCCCGGTCAACAGGGCGGTGGATATGGAGCTCCGCCTCCCGGTCAGCAACAAGGTGGAGGAGGTTACGGCGCCCCACCTCCTGGTCAGGGCTACGGTCGACCTCAAGTATTCAACGCATCCACGGGACCTCCTCCTGGTGCCGACCCTCAGCTCTGGCAATGGTTTATTGCAGTCGACCGAGACCGCTCTGGTCAAATCAACCCACAGGAACTCAGTCAAGCACTCGTCAACGGAGACTGGACCCCTTTCGACCTGGATACAGTCAAGATGCTCATGAGTGTCTTCGACGTCGACCGTAGCGGCCACATCAGCTTCAACGAATTTGCTGGCTTGTGGAAGTACATCCAAGACTGGCAGGGAGTCTTCCGACACTTTGACCAAGACAGGTCAGGATCGATTGACCAGAACGAGTTGGCGAATGTTTTGCAGTCATTCGGCTACAGATTATCGCCGAAGCTGTTGCACATTGTTTCGCAGAAGTATAGTGAGTATTGCATTGCTAGCTTTGAGAGCGGCGATTGAGTGAGGAACTGACCAAGCTGACCAAACTGCTGACCTTGATGCTTTTAGTCGTTTCTGACACTGCTGCTGGCGGTGCTGCAGGTGGGATGGGTGCGACAGGTCCAGGCGCAAGAGGCCCACCGGGGATCACTTTCGATCGATTCGTAAGGGCTTGTGTGGTGATCAAGACGCTGACCGAGTCGTTCCAGCGTCATGATACCCAGCGCAGCGGATGGGTGCAGATCAACTATGACACGTTCATGGAGATGTGTCTTTCTGCGCCCTGATCCTTTGACATTAAGCTAAGCGTTCCTCTCCGACAACGGCTCGATCCCATATCTCACTTAGCATCTTCTCGACGATGCTACTTATCTCTTTGAGCGCTATATGTCTGTACTGTACTTGTTTAAAAAGCTGCTGTGATCTTCGTTTACTTTGCCCGAATACCAAATCAGTGTTTCCGATCAAATGCCTTTTGACTATTTCAGATTGGACTGAAATAGACGCCCAATTTTTCCTCCTTTTTTTCTCTATCCCTTTTTCGTGAACATTTTAGGGCATTTTGCAGTAGAAAGCCGAGTTACGGCTTATCCGACTAACGCAGCCAGTTGCCGTTCCTCAATTGCCACATCAGCTTCAATTGAAAGCTGTCAAGGCTCAGCTGTTCACCTGAGTAGGCCACATCGTCTGAGGTGAAATGCAGCTTCGCAAAAGCAGCTTCGGTGAGGCCGTTAGAGGGTGACTGTGTGACTTCTCACGATCGAGTGATGAGAGCTTAACGTCGAAAAAGGGTCCAAACTCTTTTTGGAAGGACCGTGTTGCCGTGAGCAAAATTGGCTGTATGCACGCACGCAGTTGACTTTGGCTGTCTGTCTGTCGTGACTGCACAAGTAACCGAACATCTTACGGATGCTTCTGGTCGGAAGGGTCCGTTTCTATCGTGACTGAGCATCTCGGACACCTTCCGAACATCACACACGACCATCACATTCTACTCAGCCATCGATCACTGGCTATATCGCTGCCTGAGCGTGCCGACCTCGAGGAGATTCAGTCGCGTCTCAGCTTTTTCTCGATCTTCTGACGTGCCCGATACGACTGACAACCATCATCCTCAACTGGCGTCAGCTCCCGACTATACAGCTGAGCAAACAGGTCTCATCGCTTCAATGACCATCTCCTAGCAGTCTCGATCCAACCTCGACGTCGTAGCTGGCTGAGCCGTCATCGGCTGCCCTAGCTGGCGTAGCACCACCCACACGACACGATGGCCGCTGGACTGTTTGCCTCGCTCTTTGCCGGCTCGTCTTCTAGCTCCGGTGCGGATTCACCATCCTCCGCTTCCAAAACTAATGCGCAGAGCCAGACTCGGCAGCTACCCAAGGATGATGAGAAGGATGACTCTTTCAAGCACAGCCGCACTCCCAGCGACGAGACAGGGCAGCACAGCGGATCGTCATCGGATCAGGATGTAGTCATGCTCCATGTCACCACCCCAGCAGTCGCCGTGCCAACATCGATAGCAACCCAACAGATCAGCTCAAAGGAGGCGCAGGAAGTGGCCGACGTCGATATGGAGCTTTCTTCTCCTCCCAGTTCACCTCCACCATCCGCACCTCCTACGCCCCAGTCCGCCTCCGCTTCCCTACCTGCACCACAGTCGGCAAATTCGGGTCCAGTTAGGACTTTGTCCTCCGACTCGCCGCTTTCGACACCTACACCAGAGGCTGGTCCATCGACAGGCCGTGCAGCCTCTGCGTCGACACCGACAGTCCAACGCACCTCTCGCCGACGAATGATGCCCGCTCGCTTATCTCAGGTCTCTTCTCTTCTCGCTGGTTCCATGCTCGAAGAAGAGCTTCTCTTGATTGATCAACCTTCATCACCATCCTCTTCATCATTCCCGCATCACACAACAAGCGAGAGCAGCAAGTCGAATGGAGCAAACTCATCCCTAGCAGTAGCGAGACGTGGGTCAGATTCATCTCACATCAGATCCGCACCCAGCCGCATCTTTACCACCTCTTCCATCATCGTCCTCACTTCGGATGCGAAAGCTCTTTCTCGCGCTGTCTACCCGTATGCTACTACCGCCGACGATGATTCGTCTGCAGGAGCTCAGATCAAGACCGAAAAGGAAGATATCGATATCTCTTTACCCACGACAGCGGCGACGCCATCAAAAGCAGTACAGACATCTGGCTTCATCAGACCGCCAGCACCATCAAATTCATCGGTCATATCCACACTAGCCATAAAGCGACAGCAGCTTATCGAGACCCCCGACTTCAAGCCACGCGATGATACCCTCTACATGCCAAAAACGCGCGGTCTCCGATCCGAAGCCGCCGAGGACACCTCTGACGCTGCCTACGAGCGTAGGCATCGCAAACCGGAGACTGCCGAGAAGCGTCAAAGGAAGGCTGAAGTCGATCGGCTCTCACGCGACCGACAAAAGCTGCTCTCGCGCATCGAGCAACTCAAGACCGTAGAGGCACGCATGCTTCAGCCCATCGTCGTCGCTATAGATCAGGTCAGGGCAGAAGCAGCAGCGAGCAACGGCGATCAAGATCAACAACTTCAGGCGCCGACCAAGCCTCTGCACGAGCGTATCGAGGATGTTCGAAAGGAGCTGCTGGCCGACGCATATGAAACTTTGAAGCGGTATGATCTCTTGCTGTCCACTTCGAACGATGCTAAGCCCGCTTCTCCGGGTCCTTCTACACTTCCGAACAAGGCTGATACATCACTGGATAAGGCTGCCGCGGCTACTGCTGTGGTCGACGACATCAACACACGCAGTCAATCGCCAAGGCTCAAAATTCGTATCAAAGGTGGTCGCGCTACGTGGGAAACGGCAGAGAGTGCAAGCCCTACCGCCAACAAGCAGTCGCCCGCGTCTATCGACAAAAGCGACACATCTCGAAGGCATAGCGCACGGCAGCCAAAGCACAGAGTCGAAAGCCTCCCTACACCGCTTACAGCTGCTGCGGTCGAGGCTGTCGAGGAAGGGCGTCGCAAGCGACGCAGGTCATCAGGTGCTCAGGCTGAAGAGACAAGTCCGACGCAGAAGAAGGGTTCAGGGTCAGCAGCACATGACCACGAGATACCAACGAAAGGCAGAGCAGCGTCGGATGCCATTTCGCCAGAGAGACGCACACGCAGGCGTGGCAGTCCAGAGGTTGGCGGCACTTACAAGGGCAAATCCAATCCCAAGGAGGAGGCTGAAACTTCAGTCGACAGATCCAACGGTCGACCAAAGCGCGCTACTGCAGCCGCAGCTGCCGTCGCATCCGCCCGTCAGCGTCAATACGCTGAGCGCTCCTTCTCCGACTTTGACTATGAAGATGAGGTCGAAGAGGTCGAGTCTGCGCTCGATGATGCCAGTGCGCCCTCGTCCCCGACAAAGCAGCGCTCGCCACTTCGACATGCGAGTCACAGCCTTCGTCAGTCTCCTGTCAAGCCTCGTGACTACCGATCGCCCTCAGCTTCGTCGACGACTTCGACAGTGTCTTCAATGGCTTCATCAATCGGCTACATGTACCCAACTGTACCCGACACAGGCTCGCTCAAAGTATCGCAGTCCTTGGCCGAGATCCAAGCCACAGACCCAGAGGCGATTTCTCTCAGTCCTGTCGCTGCAACGGAAGGGTCACCCAGCAGAGGTGATGGAGCGAGAAAGAAGCTCAAGATCGTACTATCGAGGTCACCGTCCGAGACGGGTTTGGATGGCGAGACTCAAAAGGCGTTGACCGAGGCATTGGACTTGGATTCGGAGGAGCGAGGCCCGGCGAAGCGAGAAAAGGGACGAGGATTTGGTGGTGCGCTTACCGAGAGCGAAGCTGAAAGTATTCTAGCAGCTTTTCTTGGGACAACACCGATTGGCAAGAGTACGAAGTCGGCGGTGGTTGCAAAGCCAAAGGAGGAGGACAAGGCTTCCGCTGGAGTGTCAGCTGCAAGTGCGTCTTTGACCGCGTCGGCGTCTGCACCTGCTGCAGCACCAGTAGCGACAGCATCACCAACAAAAACAGCAGCACCTTTGGCACCAGCAGCATCATCATCGCAACAAACAGCGACACCGACCAAGCGCCGCTCTTCTCGTCGTGACACCACGCAGTCATTCGGCGAAAAACTGCCTGATCTGTTAACAAAGATAGCGCCGTTTGACTTTTCCGTCATGGGCTACTTCCGATCCATTGATCGGCCCGGAGCAAGCGGTCAGCCTGAACGAGAGGATGACGCCGAAGAAGGTGAAGGAGAATGAAGTGAGCTTTACTGTTTATTTTCGGAACCGAATATCATTAATGCTTTCCGATGGAATCCTGACTGTGCTGTGCCGTGGCGAGTAGCCGAGGCGTTGGAACTCCTTTTCCGCATGAATTTCTCTCGGAGAACCGCCGCCAACGCCGCCGGCTGTCATGCGAACCTAAATTGAGACTCAGGTACCGCTAAACAATCAAGCGATGACGCCGCCTAGGAGCAGAGTCTCGGATTCCGTTCCGCTGGAAGCTCATGTCTGTCGATCCTTTCGAGGTTGCTTCCGTAGGTACTCTGTAGATCCGTTCCGGAACGTGGTGTACGCGAAGGCTGGACGGTGACGTCTGGGTCCGGCGCTTATGCCGAGTGTGGAGGGCTATGCTCGTCGTGGCCTACAGGGATGTGTGTGGTATGCACTCAACGCTTCTATTCACCTCTGTATGATGCGAACCGGTGCTCCACGAGAGGCTGGACGCGAACATTCATGTAATGGTAAGGATGGCCCGAAAAGGATATAAAGCAAGCTCGATGACCATCTTATCGACTCCAACTCATCATCAACAACCAACAGTTCTCCATCTCCTACTCTACACCCAGTGCTCACTCTCAAGACCTTCGAAGCGATGTCGTTCAAGCTCACTATTGCTGCCGTCTTGGCTCTCGCCGCGGCAGGCACTACATCTGCTGCCCCTGTCTCTAGCGCTGCCTCTGCTGACCAGTGCGTCAGCCTTGGTAAGGGTGCTTTCGGGTACAACTCGACCTCTATCGGTATCTACTCGAACAAGCCACCTGGCAAGTATCTCTCTCTCAAGGACGAAAATGTCGTAGCATCTTCCACTCCTCAGTGGCAGAACCAGACCATGTTCGAATTCTTCAACTGCTCCTACACCCCTCCTCCTTACCAAGGCAAAGGATCCGTCGAGACCTATCAAGGTTACATTAAGGGCCCTGATGGAAACTGTGTGACTGTGGATCGACTCAAGCAGACCGGTGTTCCCGTCAAGTCAGAGCCTTGCAGCTTCACCAGCGACAGCTCGCTGGGCAATGTCGAAGCTCAGCAACACTGGCAAATCCAGCTATACTCGTTCGACTATTACTACACCGCGGTGTTCTTGGGTGATACTCCCGGCCCTGTCGATCAGGACATGTCCGGTTATGGCGGAAACTACCACTTCTCCTTCGACGGTGCCGATCTCATCGCCAACTACGGAGAGAACAACCCACAAAAGGGCAATTCAGGTGAACAGCTTGTCGGGCAGCTCGGAAAGCAGTATGTCCCTCCCATTCGTCAAATGCCCGCTTGCAAGCTGGTCAAGGTTGGCGGAATGGAATTGGTCAACACGTCAACTGGCGAAGCGCAGCCCGTAAACGCCGGAAGAACCTATGCTTTCGGGTACGGCTACTCTCCTCTCCTCAACGCTACCGAGCAGGCCGAATTCAACTTCTACCAGTGTGACTCTGCCTACATGGGCTACGAATCGGACGACAACAATATCTACGGCCACTTTGGACTCAACAACACTGTCTTCCACGATGGCTGCTTCAACAGAGCCATTAGTGGAAACGGTGCCACTCCCGCTCAGAGTCTGGACAACTACCTAATCGACACAGGCTCTTGCGCTACTGCTGATACCGAGGCTCAGGTTGGGGAATTTTACCACCTGAGCAAGACCAGTGATGGCAAGTACGAGGTCAACTGGCTCGGTGGCCAGAAGAGCGAGGCACAGAAAGATTGGGGCTGGACGGTGTTCAAGGACCCCAAGCAGACCGATGGGACTAGCGTCGTGTTGGTTGATCAGAACTCGACTGAGTACAAGCTTCGTTTCACCAACTAGAGGCAGATCGCTCGCTCTTGCACGGACATTATCTCTCATTCACTCAACACGACGTTTATTATCACTCGCATCACTGTTCAATATCTCTCCTGAATAGAAGTTCAGCATCAGCATTGTTTTTGATCATCGAATCTGTCTGTTGTGTCACGATTGCTCTGACTGCCTCGTGTGTTCGGTCCATTCGCGACGTCTCTCTTCCAAGCCAGCTATCACTCAGTGCAATACGTAGAGGAGACCGAGCAAGATGAAGATTTGCTTAGGATTTCATGGCAAATTTCTAGAGATGAACAAGAGAAGTTGCGGGGCTTAATGAGAAGTTTTTGCTAGCTGAACGCCGTACGAGGTAGTCTTTTCCTCCGTAATGACTTGCTCAGCAAAGGTAAACAATGTGACTCTCATAGTCAGTAATGTGTATCGGTTTTGACCAGCCAGCCGCAGTTCTGGTCAATCTGGGTACAAGACTCGCCCAACGTGCACGTCGACTATATCTTTATCAATGGGTCCAACACGGATCCCGCCGGCAATTCGTGCAACTATGCCGTCAACGTAGATGGGATCGACACAATGCGAGTAGAGACATTTCACCTTGCCAACTGGGGCTTCCGCGGCGGTGACGGCTGTTTTGCGCCCAAGGGCAACACGACTAACGTGGTGCTGAGCAATTATACGTGCGTCGGAGGAGGCATAGCATTAGGAAGTGTGGGACAGTATCCAGGCAGTCCGGACTACATCACAAATGCGAGCGTCTTCCGACATCAAGGTCAGCAGTGATGTCTCGCCGGTGTACGGAGTCGCTGTGCCTGCCGGAGGAGCGTACTTCAAGTCGTGGGCGGGTGTTCCGATGGGCACACCTCCTCAGGGTGGCGGAAGAGGCACGGATAGGGTGAACAACGTCACCATCAGCAATCTCGAGGTTAAGAACACGACACAGGCCGTCTTTGTCAACAAGTGCTACTATAAGGTCAAGGAACAGGCCAACTTCTGCGACACCTCGACCTTGCAGTTCGATAATCTTGCCTTTAACAACGCCTCTGGCACGGTACGCAGCCCGAATGGTATCAACCTGAATTGCTCGGCCGTCGCACCGTGTCACGACATCTCTTTCAGCTCGGTCGACCTCACTTCGAATGTCAACAACAAGACTGCACTCACGGCGTTGGTCAACACCGTCAATGTGACCGGTGTAACTAACTCGACCACCAAAGCCTGACTCCCCCAAAGCTTTTGCAGATGTCCATCGTCTGAGTAGAGCTCCTGTATGTAGTCCTGTACAGTATGTAGTAAGAGTAATCTCAAAACGTGGTGCTAACCAAGTCTTGTGTGAAGCGAAAGCCGACGGCATGTGCTTGGAAGTCATGGTCAAAGCAACAGTATACAGGGGTTTTCCAGCAGCTTGTTGCGTTCACGCGGTGTAACAGAGTAAAGTCACGTGCTGGGCCAGAAAATTGATTCGGCAAAGACCGCTTTGGTGAAGAGGTTCTTCTTGAATCCAATTCTTGCTGATCCAACCTTCATGCTCATACTTGACTTCGAGCGACTCTCTACATTGGTCATTCAACGACAGCGACTCGTTCACTAGTACATCTCAGTCAACGCGATGGGCGCCTCTGTTCCACGACTCACCGCATCTGTCCGTGCCTCTGCTCGAGGCTTTGCTTCGAGTGCAAGCCGACTTGTAGAGACAGCATCTAGCGCACCAGCACCTCGACCACGCTCCAACAACGACCCATCGCAACGTCCTGCCCATTCTGGCAGCCGAGCTTCAGAACGTCTGCGAGCTGGCCAAAGGAATCGTATTTCGCCTCAGTCTAGTGGGCAGACCAACGGCAACCGAAATGCAGGCGGTGAACGACGCAACAAGCGATTGCCTTCAGTATTTGATGACTCTTCAGCATCTCTTCAAGCCCGTCCTTTCAGAGGCGCAGGCGTCAAAAGCTTCGGTCAAGAAGCGCGAAAGATGCCAGCACCGATGCCAAGCACCGACTGGAACAGTCCTCTCTTCTCCAAGCCCGGCTTTGAGCGTCTGGCAGCTCAAGCTCCCCGACCCTCTTCGATCTTCACACCCGAGCTCATTGCAGCTGCATCCTCAACACCGGCATCTGGTGGCAAAGGCAAAGGCAAGGCTGCTGCGCCTGCAAAGGTCGCAAATGCTAAGCTCAACCTTCCCGGCATCAAGACTGCAGTCAATGCTCTCAAGCTTCATATTCGAGCAGGAGGACGCAACATTCTTGGACCAACCAACAACCCTACCGCTGTAGCAGCAGGGCACATGTCGCAGAACCGAGTCGCACTGCAGCGATCTTCAGAGTTGAAGGGCACCGACGACAAGTCGTTGGCAGCAGAGCTGAAGGCAGCTAGGATCGCATTGCAGAACGAACAGATTGGAGGATCGTACGAACGATTCGAGCTAGAATCGGTACTCAAGGCAGCTGGTGTCTCGGGCAACCCAAAGGGAGCTTCGACACAGACAAAGGCAGTCCAGGATGCGGCACAGGCGCTGGCAGTCAACGCAGACTTGGCACCTGAGGGGAAGGGATTTGTTGCCAAGACGATCGCCGAACGACTAGGCGCTTGAGTAACCTCTTTCTCTTTCATATACATATGCAATCTCACACGATCTAAGCAGCGAATTTATTGTGGCAGCGCGGATCTGCTGTGAGCGCGAGGAGCTGACTGTGGGCGATGTCCTTTCTATCGGCTCTTGATGTCTCTACAATGGTCCTTGAATGTCGCAGTACTGAATCGAACAGAGAAAGATCGCATGGATGATAAAGAGAGTCGTGTATACACAATTGGTCAGCAAGGTGAACGTCTGCAAGGATGAAACGGACTGAGGTGACTTACGATTGGCACGTGGTCGCTGGCACCATAGCACTCATGGCGGATCTCGCATTCGAGAGCTTTGCTTGCGATGCGTTCCGAAAGCTGTGAAAATCAGTGGAAAGGTCGTTGTGGAACGATTGGCAATCAGCAGATGATCTTGCAAAGGAATTCAAGCGAGAGCCACACAACTTACAATGAAAGAGTCAAGACGCCAGCCGATGCCTTTTGACCTGCAAAAGCCTCGCCATCCGTAGAAAGCTGCAAGATGAAAGAACGGAGTGTCAGGTCCGTGTCGCAACGGAACGAGAGCGCGTCGAGCTCCGCGCTGGAACGGAGACAAAGTTGCGAAAGTACTCACTGTAATGGCCGATAGCATCCGGATGCTTCTGCCTCCACACATCGACCAGTGACTGTGATGTTGGCGTAGCTGTGCCTTGGAGCAGTTCGCGGTGAGCATCGCATTCGATGGCAGTGTAGCCGGGACTCTTGTTCCACTTCTTGGAGGCTGCTGCCAAGTCACGTTCGTCTTGAACGACATTGAAGTCACCGCACCAGATGACAGGCTTCTTTGCGTCGAGCTCGGCAAGGTACGTAGCGAAAGCAGCATTCCATGCTTGTTTTGTCGCCATGGTCTTTGTCGTTGAACAGAGCACGATATCAGATCGTACAGTAAGAAGGATCCGGAGGTCAGTACCTTGTCGACGACGGCTACTAAGATGGTCATTGGGAGCCTCCACGATGATGCGGAAGGAAGCTTGAAAGGGGATGAACGGGATGTGGCTGACTTATCAGGCCCTTCGACGTTGATATTGATTCTGACAGAGCAGAACCGAGCGTACGGAGAGATTATGAAGAAAGCTCTCTCCTTGCGGAGATGGGTCTGTGGGCCGTGCAGGAGATCTCCACCTTGGAAGGTAGCGGAAGAGACCGAATTAAAGTGCGCAGCCCGAGGAGGATTAGGAAGTCAGGGAGCAAAAGACTCAGGATCGCTGAGACTTACCTTGAGGCCATCGCCCGCGTTGACGGCATACGTTCCGACGACGAAGCTGTTCTCGAACTCGAGTGTGACTGTATCGAAATGTGAGTGTCAGTCTTGGTCATCTTTCGGCGACTCCGATATTAAGAATCCTGAAATCAACTTACCAATGCGACCTTTCGTGTCTTGGTCCTTGAGACCAGGCAAGCCATAGACAGCCTTGACGGGCTCGATCTTGGATAGAATCGCCAAACCAGCGTAACCTTTCTGCTTGCCGATGCCCCAGTACTGATGCTTGTAAATCTTGGTCAGGCCAGGGTGCATGGGAACATCGTTGACTTTGGTTTCTGAGAGCACAACGATATCTGCGTCTTCTGCTTCAATGTAGCGCATCATTCCTTTAGGCTCGCTTGACTTGAGACTGGTGATGTTCCAGCATGTCATACGGACGGCTCCAGGTGCTGTCGGGCGTGGATATGATAATGTGGCAGGCATATCTGTGTTCTTTGGCAAGCTCGGATCCGCCGTTGTATCTTCTAGTTTTGGTGCGCTCGGCGAGTCCGCATCTGAAACAGCTTTCTTCCGTGACTTCTTGGCAGGTGTCGGCGCTGTAGCGTCTGCTTCGTCTGCTTCTGCTGCCGTCTCTGGCGAAGACTTGCTGACCCCGTTCTTCCGAGTTGCCGATGCTGCTGAGTCCGTAGCCTTTCGCTTCGATTTCGCTGGTGACGGAGATGTCGATGCTACTTTGGTTGCTCCTTGACTAGCTGCAGACGTTGCTGTCCGACTCGAAGAGCGTCGAGCGGGTGTGCTGCTCACGGCCGCTGGTGCCATTGTAAGACGAAATTCGTGTATAGAAGGTCGGTATCGGACGGAAAGTGCAGGTAGGGCGAACTGGGGCAGAGAGGAGCTCAACAGAGTCGTTCGTACTCGTCCAAAACAGCTTAGCATGCCAATGATGGGATCTAGTCGTGGACTTGCAATCGTAGTTGGGAGCGAAAAAGGTCTGTCACAGAGGTTTCACCATGTCCGTGCACATATGAACGGCCTGTTCTTCTTGGTAAGCTTTCGGCTTTTGCTCCGACTCCCTGCCAAAGGAACATCGAATAAAGCTATATCTGGACGTGTCGCGTTGAGCGGTCTGCTGCCACAAATTTTCGGATTCCATTGTGGAGGCGAGCGCACGTGATCTCACGCGGCAAAGCAAACACTTCCGCGAAATTAATACACTTCAAGGAACACACACACCGAAAGCAACACTTCTGCAGCACAACAGCACACTGCGTCGAGCTGCCTGAGTCGAGGTCGATGCCTTCCTCACTTCATGCCTTTCCCCTCCTCACCATCACCTTCCGGCACCGCTGACATCCGCAAGAACCTTCCCTCCGTCCTTGTCGAGCATTCGCTTCCATCTCGGTCGCGCGTCGTCTTTGATTTTCAAGGAAGATATCTCTTCCGGCCGGCCAACGTAGCATCTGGCACTGACGAGAGCGACAAGCAAGCAAACTCGACTTCATCAGTGTGCTCCGTCTTTCATCATGTTTGGAGGCTCATCCAGCATGGGGCCACCCGCCGTCACTCCTCGCAAGGCGCCCACTACACCGTCTTCCAACAATCACGCTTTCGCTTTCGGTGTCACACCACACAAGACGCCTATTCGCACACCAGGAGGTTCCAAGATTGAGCAGACTTCCTCGACGCCCATCATCGATTTCAACGCCATCGAGTCACAGAAGGAAAACGTACAGCCCCTTGCCGAAGGTAGATCAGCACACGCTCTCTCCAACACACTCAACATGCAGCACAAGCAGAGGCAGGCATTGCTCGCCCAACAACGCGCCGAACACGAAGCGCTCGTCACGTCCGAAGACAATGCCGACTCTGATGATCCTCTTGAAGCGTGGACAAAATACGTCAAATGGTGCATCGACAATTATCCATCCGGTCAAACACACGAGTCGGGTCTCATTCCCCTTCTCGAGCGAGCGACACGTCATTTCAAAGACTCGGAGCAGTACACCAACGACCCTCGATACCTTCGGCTCTGGATTCTGTACGCAAGGAATGTAGAGTGCGCTCCCGATGTCTACAACTTCTTGCTCGCCAATGAGATCGGCACAAAGCTCGCAAGTCTCTACGAGGAACTTGGTGTTGTTCTCGAGGGCCAGCGAATGTACGAGGAAGCTGATGCCATATACAAGCTCGGCATCGCTCGCAGAGCCAACCCCATCGACCGTATCAAGCGCCGATACGAAGAGTACAAGACGCGTATCATCCTCGGTCAGCAGGCCATGGCTGAATCATCAGGCTCCTCATCGTCCGGTCTTGCGACGAACTATGCCGATGCTCTCAAAGCTGCCATGGCCACGGCAGGTCGAAGCATGCTGGGTGAGAAGGAAGCATCCGCTGGCCCTGCCCGCAGTCACTCTGCCAATGTGATGCGAGGTGCAGGTGCTACCGTCGGCGCCATCGGTCTCACCACACCCACCCCTCCTGTCAACAACGGCCGTAAGTTGAACGTCTTCCACGACGATGATGACGACGCATCATCTCGATCCAAGTCACAGAGCGCAAGCACAGAAGGCTGGGAAGATATCGGTACCGTCGCATCGCGCAATCAGGAGAATGTTCAGGCCGACCGCTTGTCTGGCGTCAAGAGCTTCAAGATTGGTGCTTCCGGTGGCGTCTCCAAGAAGCCGGGTTCAGGTCTAGCCGTCTTCAAGGATTCAGACGATGACGATGATGACGAAGCTGACGACGTTACAGCTACGCCAAAGCCTGCTGGCGTTCTTAGTCCCAAGGACCACTTTGGCAAGTCCGCAGCTGGCCGCGGTCGCAAGCCTCAATCCAGCGAGACCGATCTCTTGCGCAGCAACCCTTTCGCTTACTGGGACAAGGATGCCAAGCTCGTGCCTGATCCGGCTAGCTTGCGTCCTGCTGCTTCAGAATCACACTCATCGCGCAAAGTGTCCAGTTCCAGCGCCGGATCCAATGGCGAGAGGCACCGCACGAAGACTACCGTCTCGCGTTCCGCACAACCTACTGCATCTTCGAGCGCCTCGGGATCCCAAGCTGCTGCCGCCATCGCATCAACAAGCGGCAAGCGAGAGAAGCATGCCGCTCCAGTTGCTCAGATGTACCCTCTATTTCGATCTAAGACTCAAAAGGCTTTCTACAAGCAGCATGGATGGCAGAGCGAGCTGACGTTGGAGGAGCTTATGGCAAGGAAACGAGGCTTTGCCGCCGTCATGGAAGGCTGGGAAGATGCTGCCGAGTCCAGCAAGGCTGTTGCCGATCCTTGGACCTACCTCGATCAGCTAGCCGGCCGCTGGCTTCCCGAAGATCCGGCTCCTCCAAAGCCCGCATCGCCTACACCAGCAACATCCGAAGCAAAGAACCCCTTCGCTGTTGAACCGACAGAGACGCTCCACATCGATCAGACCACCGGCATGTTCCCGTCAAGAGACGTCTTCGACCCAGACAACTCGGTCGCCAATGCTGTCGCGCTCAACCTGCGTCCCGGTCTCAAGAAGAAGAAGAAGCGTGAAGGCGAGAACACTACCAAGGTCAGAACGAGCCCGACACTCGTCACCAAAGCTACGCTGCTCGAGGTCGAAAACATGTTCAACGGCGACAGCGAGTCCGACGACGAAAGCAGCGAGGATGATGACGACGATGATGAGGAAGATGACGACGAGTACATCGCTCCACTTGCCAGCGTCTCGCGACCCAGCATACGCCAGATCAGCCTCGGCTCTGCCGCAGACGTGCCACCAACACCAACACCCTTGTCGAGGTCGAACCATCTTGCCAAGTTTGCGGCTCAGAATGACGAGAACGCCGGGGTCTCAGCTACGCCTCTGAGGACACCAGCAAGTCAAGCACCAAGACTCGGCTTGGGCGGTGCCACTCCAATGCGCACGCCACTCGCGTCCAAGTCGACACTGGCTGCGCTCGGATCCAAGCCCATCTACCGTGAAGAGGACGAAGACGAGGAGGAGCAAGAAGAGCTGCCAGCCCAGGCTCACCAGGAAAGTGCGGAAGCAGTCACCGAGGCAGCTTCACCAGAACGACCATCAGAAGACGCTGTCGCATCCGCACCGGCACCTGTGCCAGCAACGCCCATGCCCTCCAACAGGCAATCTGCTAGCCGACGTTGGATCGAGCCCATGGCGGGGGAAGAAGAAGAAGAAGAGGAAGAGGAAGGTTATGCCGTCGACGAGAATGGTGAGCCAGTCGACGGCGAAGGTGCCAGCTACGAAGGCAACGAGCACCTCTTCCGACCTCAATTCCAGCCGCTCACTCCTATCACTGAGGCCACCTACGAGTTCACGCGTTACACCAATGCTCGCACTCCTGGCACAGCGACGCGATCTGCCATCGGTCCCGCGCTCAAGTCTTGGCGCTCCACAAGGGAAGATGAGGAAGGTGCGGAAGCAGGTGCCATCTTGACCGCTGGCCCGATTGTCAGTCAGAACGAAGCCGTTCAACAAGATGCTGAGCAGGCAGACGACTCGCAGAGTCCTTCCGACGAGCGCAGCTTTGCCTCTACATCTGGCGAGGACGCCAACCGATCGGCGTGGAACGCTGACAACAAAGCTTCCTTCGAGCTCACCAAGGGCCTGACTATCCGTTGTGCGGCTCCCGAAGACGACGAGGAAGACGATGGCGAGTTCGATGAAGGCGATGGAGAGGACCGACCTCAACGACGTGAGCTTCACGAGCGCTTCGACAACTCGCTTGTCATCCAAGATCCCTCTGCCGACTCGCAGCAAGAAGCAGAAGCTGAAGCCGAACAGGGAGAGGACGTTGACGAGGCCAAAGTCGCAGACTTCAACCCACCCAACCCGTGCTCACCCGTCGACCCCAACATCCTCAACGGCATCCTTGCACGACTGGAGACACCCGTCGAGTCAATGCCAAGCTTTGTCGGCCTCATCGATGCTTCCTCGGGCGACCTTCTTTCGGAACTGCAGAAGAAGTGCAAGTCGAGCCTCGCATCCAACCAGATGACGCGAAAGAGTATGGGCGGCACTGTCTTCCACGGTACAGGCATGCTTTCTTCACCCTTCAAGGTGGAGATCGGTGGCAACCCTTTCGAGATCCGCGGCAAGCTTGGCGAAGGAGGATACGGAGCGGTGTTCCTCGGCTACGATGTTGACTCTGCCGCCACTAGCAACGAAGAAAGCGGCAGCAAGGCTAAAGATGATGTCGACTCTGACATCTCGGACGATGACGATGATGACGATGACGACGAGTCAGACCGACGCAAGCAAGTTGCCATCAAGGTCGAGTCTCCTGCCAATCGATGGGAGTTCCACATCCTCACCGAGCTCCAGTCTCGACTCCCCGAAGCGCTCCTCCCGTCCATCATCTCGGCCCGTAAGCTCTACTGTTACTCGGACGCCTCGTTCTTGCTTCTCGACTTGGGCGAAAAGGGCACATTACTCGACGTCGTCAACCACTCTCCCACTGCAGGTGTGGCCGCAGCAGGTGCCGACACAGGCAGCGGCGGTGCAGGGCTTGAAGAGGTGCTTGCCATGTTCTTCGTCACCGAACTCCTCCGTGTCATCTTAGGCATGCACAAGGCCGGCATCATCCACGGCGATCTCAAGATCGACAATTGTCTTCTGCGACTTGGCGACGTCTCTCCTGCTAGCGCTTGGTCGAATCTCTACTCTCGCGACGGAGTTGCTGGCTGGTCGTCCAAAGGTCTTACACTCATCGACTTTGGCCGCGCCATCGACCTTACGGCCTATCCCGATTCTTCCCAAGCGTTCGTCGCGGACTGGGACACCGACAGCAAGGACTGCCTGGAGATGCGACGAGGCGAGAGCTTCACATTCGAAACCGATTGGTTCGGCGTTGCTGCCGTCGCGCACTGTCTCCTGTTCGGCCGATACATGGAGACCAAGCAGGAGGGGGCCAAGCACAAGATCGCCGCAAGCATGAAGAGATACTGGCAGTCCGAGCTATGGAACGAGCTCTTCGACATTTGCCTGAATCCGAAGCCGCGCAACGCAGAGGGCCAAGTCGAGGAGGCGCTAGACAAGGAGGCAGTGCTCGACAAGCTCGACGCATGCTTGGAGAGAATGCAGACTTGGTTGGAGGGTAACTCGAACAAGGGAGGCAAGAATCTCAAAGGTTTGCTTCGCAAGCTCGAGATCTGGGCTATGAAACAAAGTCGTTAGATACCAACGACATTCAATTGACCGCTTGCACCATGTATTTGCTTATCTGATCTATGAGTTCAGCGTTTCACGCACGGAATGACAACTCTCATTCATTCGTTCTCTGAGTCATCCTAGAATGTCTCTTCGTCTAATACGTGTGATGTATGCGTCCGCTTTGTCACGCTGAATAAGCATAGTCACGCTTATCCTGCTTCAAGAATTCACAGTTCTGAAGCTCCCGTCTAGTTCTGTGGCCGCTACGTCTTTGGAGCTGGTTACATTGTCACGGCGGCCGTCACATGACTGCTCAGCAACCGCGCGTCTCAGTCGATCAGAGAGTAACAGCGTGTGGTGGGGATCATGGTGGGACCCCAAACTTACAGTTGATTTAGGTGTAATATCGACTGGGACTGAAAAGAAGGGATTCAGTTGACCTCGCACTGAAATTGACTGAGTCGAGTCAAGGGGATTCAGTTGTCCTGGCGTTGACATTAGGGAGGTTTTGCAACCAGCCCGTTGTTGTTGGCAGCACAATAGGCAGGCTGCAAGGGATGGTGGAGAGGTGGTGGTGGTTTGGAACATTGTTGCATGACTCTGTCGTCACACTACTTGTTCACAGAGCTGACTCAGCTTGAAAAAAAAATTAATTACACATGACATGTCATGTGACTGTTTTTGCACACAATTGTGAGATTGAGCAATGCAACACTCCATGGATATACCCAAAGCTAATGGTAGTGGTGCTTGTCACAATCAGGCACAGCTTTTGAACACCAGAAAGTTAAAGTTTATTGGCATTTGGTGACTATCTTCCCCGCATTCACCACTTTGTCAGCGGTTGTGTGCCTTGCCAAAGTCCTTGAGTTCCAATGAGTCTTTAAGTTGTCACTCAAGCTGAGTGGGTTCAAATGAGCTGACTGGGGTTTGCTCAAAGTTGGTGACCACAATGCAGGCAATGCAGTTGGTAATCTACTTGACAAAATTGAGCAAGCGTGACTGGCTTTATTCAAACTGGGCTGACCTCAAATGAGACTCTAATGCTTCACTTGAGCTCAGCTGCTGGAGTATACACAGCGGACTAACTGTCAGCGGTTGTGTGCCTCACCGAAGTCCTTGAGTCCAAATGAGTCTCCAAGTTGTTGCTCAAACTGAGTGAGTTAAAATGAGCTGACTGGGATTTGCTCAAAGTTGGCAACCGCAATGCAGGTAATGCAGTTGGTAATCCACTTGATGAAATTGAGCGAGCATGACTGGCTTTATTTGAACTGGGCTGACCTCGAATGAGTCCCTAATGCTTCACTTGAACTTGGCTGCTTGAGTATACACAACAGACTGACCACTGTGACCACTTTGTACAGCGGTAGCTTGGCACGGTTGGTTGAAGTATGAGGTCTCTGTCAATGTCAAGGCTGTGGTTATTGAGAGACTGTGTTCTCGTCATTGAGCAGAAGTGGTCTTGCTGCCGTCCAACGCCAAGTGTATAACAATGCTGGTTGAGGTTCCAGCACCATGGTGTAGGTTTTGTCTGTAGTTGAGGTGCTACAGTGTCAGTGGCGGTAAGGGTTTGATGGGGTTTTGCGGTGTGGTTTGAGACATGTCTGGTCAGGGAACCTGGGCTGATTTGAAATTTGCGGGAAATTTTGAATTACACGGGAGCTAGGCAATTACAAATTTGTTAGATGCGCTGAACCTAGGCTATTACAAAATAACCTAGGTTGTTTACACATTGGGGCCAGCACAAAGTTTAAAAGTCTTCTGTCTCTGGATTGTCTCCGTCCCCCTAGCCCTAGGCGGCATGTGTTGCTTGCGCGCAGCACACCGGTGTGCTCTGCCAAATCCCACGTGGATGCATTGTGTGCTGACCCCCAACACATGTGCAAAAGACACTGCTCAAGTGCAGCAGCACATCCAAATTTTCCTTGGCAGGGGCAGCGCACCAGCAGCAACGCACCAGCCAGCAGTGCACCACCACTGGAAATTCACAGAAACTTGATATGTCACCAGCAACACTGATCCAGTGCCTGGCGCCTGCCTGGCCAGCATGGCTGTGCATTGCCCATCGTCTGCCCTGTTCAGCACACAGGCAGTGCACACATGCATCAGCGCACACAGTAGTCAGCACACACATATCAGCACACACACATATCAGCGCACACAGCAGGCAGCATGTCAGGGAGTGCACTGTTGTCAACGCACACTGCCGCCAGTCAGTCAGCACACACTGTTCACACTGTTCACAGTAATCAACACTTGTGCCTTCAGTGGCAGCACATTGTACTAGATTGAGAAGACAATTGCAGGTGGCAAGCATACCAACTGAGCAAGATGCACCTGACGTGCAAGCCTGGTGAGCAATCAGAGCAATTGTCCTTTGAAATATGTTCTGCACTTGAAGCAGAAAAGTGTGCTGAAAATCAGGCTTGAAAAAGTCCCTGTGTTGGTGAAGGGGTACCGCCTCCAAAATCCAACTTTGGCTGGGAAAAAGTCAAATTCACTGTGGTACCCCTCCAATTTGGTGACACTTGTCTTGGGAAGATTGCAGGGTTTAACATGCAGGTCCACAAAAGTACATGCATAGCTTGTGTTGCACACAGCTGACATGTCATTCAGTGTCACTTGGCTTGAAAACCAGGATACTGCCTCTGCTGCCCTCAATTATTCCCCCGTCAGAGAAGGGGTACTGCATCAAAAATTCAACTTTTGCAGAGAAAAAGTCAAATTCACCACGGTACCCCTCCAACTTGGTGACACATCACTTGGAAATAAAACTTCCCTTACTGCACAGAAGGGGTACTGCGTGAGAAAATCAACTTTGGCAGAGAGAAAGGGACTTTCACTGTGGTACCCCTCAGACACTCACAATGCCAACTGTGCACACACTCTCACAGCCTTCTGTCTGCTTGGATTCCTTTGTCCTTGCCATGCTGAATCCTTTCTACACATTTGCCTTTGTGCTTTGCAGCTCCTTCCTTTTGTCTTTGTTCCTTTGTTTCCAACACACTTCTCAGCTCCCTTTCTTCTTTACCACAACATGCTACAAACTCAATGCTGTTCACACCCCACTGCTGTTCTCCTTGCAACACCTTTGTTCACACACACTCACTGCACACCACCAACTGCCATCATTGGCTCTCAGCCACCGCTAGCCGCAAGACACCCTTGCTCACCACTGCTCAACTGCCACCTATGCCTTGCATCACATATCCTTTGTTGCCATTGTCCCTCTTCATTCACTGCATTGCTTTGTCTTTGTTGTCTCTATCATCACCACATAGCAATCCAATCAAATTGCTCCTCTTCACTGTCAATGGTCTGTGTGTGCACACTTTTGCTTCTCTTTGTCTGCAGCCTACAGCTCATCTGTTTGCCATCAGCATATAAGCTGGTGCTACTCAGCATCCATCTATGGTAAGTCATCCCAATTTCCAATCATCTCTGCACCATACACATTCTACTCTGCTCACTTCTGATATCACCGCTTCTCCAACAATGTCTCAATCATCCTTTGGCTCCATTGATGCTGGCATTGACACTTGCTCCTCTCCCGCCTCTGCAGACCATCAACATTTGGAAGAGATTTCTGCGTATGTATATCCATCTACACTCTTCCAACCTTGTTGATTCCTCACTGGTGAAAAGTCTTCCTTGCACAAGCACCACTGTTGCCATTACATGTCACAGTGGTAGCATCAATGCCAATCAGGTCTTGCTTGCCACTCCAAAAGAATGGACCACACACAGCACCAATGCTGCTCCTGCCTCTTCTCCAATCAACACCCCTCCAGCTGCTGTAGCTGATGACCCTGCTCCATTCAACACCATCAGCAATGATGATGATGGGTATGTAGTCAATGCACAGCATCTTCTTCCTCATTGTCAACCTGTACTGACATGCTCCATCTTTGTTGTGTATGTTGCTTGCCATCCTCAACATCAGCACATTGCCTCTCCCTGCTGCCAACCAGGCCTCTCTTGCTGCTCCTGTGGATCCAAAGCTTGCCAATCAGCTCAACCGCTTCCACCTCCGCCTCCGCCTCCTCCAGCATCCAGCTCTCCTCCTCTGCACCCACCCAGACTGCATGCACCGTCTCCCCCTCAACCCAACCCTTGCCAAGGTCATTGTTCACCTCAAGTCTCATCATCACCCACTCACCAAGACTGGCAAGGAGATGCTGGCAGAGATGCTTGCAGCTCTCAACCTTGATGATCCCAGCATGGTCAACATCAACCCCAACCTGCTGCCAGTCAACATCATCAAGGAGCTTGACATCCTCCACAAAGGCTACCGGTGCAGCATGTGTGAGTATGCTGTGATGTCCAAGACATCAGCTCACAAGCACAAGCACACCCAGCATGGCGGCAAGGCCACTCTGGACCCGCATGTGTCTATTCAGCCTATCCATGTCAATGGTCCATACACGCACTACCTACACATCTTCAACAACAAGCTGGAGCCCACACCTCCACCCATCACCTTCAACCTCAACATTGGCACAGGGCGGGATGCTGCACTCAAACAGCATGTTGCTGCCTTCTTCACCAGGGATGCTGAGCTCATGGCCAAGGCAGAGCTTGACATGGAGGGTATCCAGCCGCATGTTGTCACCAGCAACCTCAGTCTGTGGCTCAAGCAGCTGGGTTGGCAAGCATACTGGGCTGGCAAGCCCATTGCTGCTATTGGTTCACTTGGCTCCAATCCCCGTAAATGGCCTGGTCTTCATGGCAACTTCCTTCACTGGGTCCTCCAATCTGCTCAGCAAAGCATGCTTGAGTGGATGAACGCTCTTCTCCAAGCTAGCCGTCAGGTCCAGCAGACCTTTCACACCTTCAATGATGATGTCAGTCAGCCTTACTCTCTTGACAAGTCCACTGTCAAGAAGCGTGCTGACTGCTGGGCATTCCTCATCACCATGCTGATCTTTGTCACCATGGATGATCAACGTCTTAGATACTATGGCAATGATGATCAGGAAGCACACCTGGGTGTCAGTGATGACTTTCTCAAGGTCATCACACACCTACAGGGCATCTACAAGCATGCTATTGATCCAGAGGTCAACTGTGATGCCTTCACACATGCTCACTTTGACAAGGAAGCTGAGGTTGGTCTCTCAGCTGCCAGCTACCTACTCATCATCCAGGAGCTGGTCGAGTATGGTCAGCTTGAGCACCTTGCTCTGGTGTGCATCTACCTCCATCTCTGCCTCTCACCTGATGGCACTGCCAAGCCTGTCAATGATGCTACCTCCATCCTGGTCAACTTGGAGTTTGCCTTCTGTGCTGTCATGCACCACCACCTCCTCCACCCTGACCACGGTACTGTGGTTGGCAAGCCAGTCAAGGACATCAACAAGGCTGTTGTCACCAACCTCAAGTGCTACTTGCACAACAACAGCCACTCTTCAAGTGGTCACCTGCAGTCCCTCCTCTGCTACGGGACCAAGCTTGCTCAGGATGATGGTGGCAACCTTCAGTTCCGGTGGTCTGATGACTGCAAGTCAGTCACCTATGGTACTGATACCATCAAGGTCAGCAGTCTTCAAGCTCTAGTTTGTGGCACATTGGACCGTGCTACCTCTATGCTGGAGCAGCTGCTGCTCCAGGATGGTGCCTTGTCCAAGCATGTTGATCTGCGCACCTACAAGGACAACCTCCATAGCCAGCAGCCAGGGTACAACTTTATCACTGCTTCTGATCTTGATGTTGGTATCTTCTGCATCCATCAAGCAGCAAGAGGTGATGCTCCTCCTCATCAACCACTCTTGGATCCATATGGTGCAGAACTGGAGTTTGACAGGGATGCTGCCAATTCCTACTTTGCACTGCACAATGAGTTCAGCAAGCTCCTTGCTGTGCTCATCGAGCTCACCAGTGGTCTGCCTGCAAGAGGTACAGAGCTTGTCCGCCTGCAGCACACCAACAATTTGGTCAGTCAGCACAACCTCTTCCTTGCTGACAGCCACTTTGTTACAGTGCTTGTCAGCAACAAGGGCAAGGGTCCTCCCAAGCTCATCCCACGCTTACTTCCACATGCTGTTGGTCAGCTGGTCCTCTAGCAGACCAGGATGGATGAGCTTCCAGTCAATGCTCACAGAGAGCTGACGCCAGTTGTGCATGTGCAGGGATGATGCCAAGGGTCCAGCAAACTCCTGACAAAGACTCTGCAATGTCTTGCTGATGTCATTGGTCTGCCACGGCTTGCCCTCATGGTTGACCAACAGAAGAGCACTAGGCTCCCAGGGATTCTCCACAGCATTGTAGAGGAGGTGGAGGAAAGGAACCACTTCCATGACATAGAGTCAGAGGAGTACAATGATCAAGCTCACAACTTGCAAGCTGGTCACTCTACTGCCACTGCTCAGCAGCACTATGGCCTGGATGCTAGCATGCTGCACCAGCTCACACAGGAGAGCATGGATGCTATGCTGTCTGTCTCTAGGTCCTGGCATGCATTCTGGGGACTACCTTCACGCTACCAAGATGCAGTGCAGCTGTTCAACACCTTGGTGCACTCCAAGCTTGCATCATGTGATGACAGTGTACCACTAGCAATCAAGCACAAGCTGGACAGTCTTGAGGAGGACATGTGTCACATCAGGAGGAAGCTTGATGAGCAGACCCCGCTGGCACCTGCTGCCAACTCTGCTATCTCCAGCCACATCACCAATCCCAGCAGCCGCTCTGTGGTCCTAGCACCTCCCATCAGTCAAGCTCTCTTCAAGGTCACCAGCAGCTACCGTACCAAGACACTTGAGCAGGCCTATGCTCTGAATGCCATCTACAGCAAAGAGTCTCCACTCATCATTGTCATGGCTACTGGGTCTGGCAAGTCAGTGTTCATCAGTTGTTGTGGTGGTAGTTCCCTTCCTTGCCTTGACAGAGGATCTGCTGGAGCAGTGTTGCCATGTTGCCGTGTTGCAGTGTTGCCATGTTGGCATCTCAGCAAGCAAGTGGTCTGGCTATGGTTGCGCTAGGAAGGTGGAAGGAAGCCAGCTGGTCTTTGTTGCAGCAGAGAACTGCTACAGTGACTACTTTGGTGACTGGGTGCAGGGTTTGGTCCAGCAGGAGTGCTTGGCTGCCATCTTCTTTGATGAGTGCCATGTCTGCGTCACACAAGACTCCTTCTGGCCAGCTATGGCCAAGACCAAGCAGCTCATGATGTCTGCTCCTGTGCTGCAGTACTTCCTCACTGCAACTTTGCCGCCATCCCTTGTCACCTCTCTCAAGAACACACTTGGCCTCCCACAAGATGGCACTGGCATAATCAGGGCCACCACCAACCACAACAACATTGCCTATGCTGTTCAGTGGACATCTTCCTCAGCACAGATGGAGTTCTACATCCAGCAGCTGGTACGCACACACCTGCAAGGTGGTATCATGGTCATCTGCCACAGCAAAGTGACAGCAGAGATAGTGGCAAAGAAGTTGTGTTGTCAGTATATCTGATCAGAGATGGGAGAGGCAGACAAGAAGGCAATCCTCATGCCTTGGCTTGCTTGCTTGGCAGCAGAGACAGACAACAGCAAGCGCATCTTGGTTGGCACTACAGCTATTGGCACTGGCATCAATCCCCAGCATGTCAGCTTGGTGGTTCACATGGGCAGAGCATATGACATGGTCAGCTACATGCAGGAGTCAGGCTGTGCTGGGAGAAGTGGTCACTCAGCCAAGGCAGTGATGATGGTCTATAAGGGGTTGCAGCTGGAAGACAAGGTCAGATTGTATGCTGATGAGAAGGTGTGCAGGCGTCTAGTCATCTCTAGCTACATGGACAGCATGCCTGTCACTTGCCTCAGTCAGCCAGACCTTGCTCTATGTGACCTTTGCAGTCAGCACATTGGCGGTGAGCCAAAGACACCACCCAAGCTGCCTACCACTCTTGACATACCACCAAGGTCTGACAAGCCTCCTCACCATAATCAGCCTCAACACCAGCAGTATGGTGGCTCTTCCTTCTTTGCCACAGCCAACAACAGCACTGCAGCATCTTCAGTACCGTTGTCTCCATCACTGCACAAGGAACAGCAGCAACAGCAGCTTGGTATGGCTATCCAGCTTCACACTGCTGTGTCTGGCCAGGTCAGACAGTCTGCACCTCCTCGCCAGCTCAGCACTTGCACCAACAGCAGCTCCCCCACAACTAAGCTGCTGCACATGCTGACCAAGGGCTGCTCTCTCTGCTATCTCTTCCAAGATCATCATACTTGCATCAGAGAGCATGGCCTAGCTCATCAGTTCATGGACTGCCAGTGCTGGTCTGCAATCAAGTCTCTTCTGCCTCTGTCCTACAAAGGTCAGATCAATGCAACACACATTGGTCAGCTGAAGAAGTGTATGGGAAGGGAGAAGGCAAAGAGGATTGCTTGCTACACATGTCTGGTCCCCCTCTGTATCTGCTCCAACAGCAGCTCAATGGCCATGATGGGTTGCTCCAATAGGTATGGTGACATTGTGCTACCAGTGGTGGCAGTGGTGCTCTGTGACCAGGCTCTGCTTGAGAGGGTCTGCAGCAAGCTTGGCATTGACTGCACAGACATCCCCAAGCTGGAGCTCAGCCTCTGCAGTTCATATGTGTACAAGGGAGAGAAGGTGTTCCTGGCATATGCCATCTTTGCTGTTGCCATGGAGAATGCTTCATTGTTGTAATACTCACCACACACAGTAGCCATACAATGATATAGTTTCCTTTATTGCTTTCACTGATCAACTTGACAGCCTTCATTGTGTCATAGATTGACTGCAGGATGCAAGTGCTAGTTGAGCAGCATCAACTTGAGCATGAGCAGTGTTGGTATGTGGTGTTGTCACTTTCTTGGTCACAGAGCATCAGGCAAATTGAATCTTGGAGTTGCCTTGAAGTAGTTGATATTTGCAAAATGTTGTGAGCATGTCAACATTGGACTTTGTAGCTGAGTGGCTGATCTCACTGCTTGCGGTTGAGTGATTGAGAACCCATTTTTGGGAAAAGGGGCCTTGCCGGCATGCAGGGACATTGGGGTTCAAACCCTGGTGGTGCTGCAGATTTATTTGTTAATCTTCTGTTACTTAGCTTGTCTGTCTCTAAATTCAAACCTCTTTGGTTCAATTGATGTGGAGGCAACCTGTCAGGAATCTGGGCTACACAGTTCTTTGTTTTTGCCTCAACAACCTATGCTTGGCTGCTCCAGCTATGCAGAACACAAGCAGACAGCAAGCAGGAGCCAACCCTAGAATGGAAGGAACACATGCACTGTAATTGTCAGTTTGGGGGAGCTGAGGGGTACCATCTCAGAATTTCAATTTTGGCAGAGACATCTCAACTTTTGATGTGGTACCCCCAGACTGAAAAGAGGAGAAGGGGTACCACACAGAAATTCCAATTTTGGCAGAGAAATCTCAACTTTTGACACAGTACCCCTGGACCACAAAGAAGAGAAGGGGTACTGCACAGGAATCTCAATTTTGGCAGAGAATTAGGCCTAACAGTAACCAAAACAATTGAGTGATGGATGTTGATGTGTTGGAAAGTAGCACAGTCAATCACAGTCGATCCAATCAAGGGCTGGAAAAAACATGACTGGACAGAGGACACAAAGCTGAAAGAAGTTGGCAAGGCGCAGAACAGCAGCAATGGGCTTCCAAACTTGACACTGATGGACAGCAGTACTGGACAAGTCATCATGCAAAGATTGGCTCTGAGCAGCAAGGAACAACACCATCAAGCCAATGTCAGCGCAAAGGAAGGAAAGGAGCTCTTCAACAAGTATTCTAGCCAAAAAGATGCCTGCACCCACAGCAGAGACAACTACTAGCAAGCACAAGGGCAAGGGCAAGGGCAAGAAATCATCAGAGACAGTCACCAAGAGAAACTTAGTCAAGCATCACCTGGGAATCTGGCATGGCAGAGGTGAAGTCATGCTTGGATGGACATCAGAGACCACATATCACAAGACAGCAATTAGAGGCATGTCTGATGACATGAACATTGTCAATGACCCCCGTGTCTCCCCCTCAGCAATAGGTGTGTTATAGTGATGCACCACATGCAAGGGAAAGAAGGCAAGGGCTCCTGCTGGCAACTCAACACTGACTCCAGCCTCATGGAAGTTGAGTGTTGTGCTCTTGTAGTCACCAACACTGAATGCTCCTGCCAACCCATCTAAGCCAGTCAGACAGGTCCTGTACCTCACTGATAGTATCCTCAGGCCTGAACATGTCTCAAACCATGCTCCTGAAGCTCATTCAAGGGCACAACCTCTATATACTGCTTCTGGCAAACTTCTCTGTGTCTGCAATGGCAAGTGATTGTCACTGCTGGTTATTCTAGCTCATGGCTGCTGCTGACACTACACACATACTGCTGACTGGTGTTATATGTGCTGTCATGAATGACAATGTTGCTCAACCAGCTCCAATGTTGGAGCATCTATATACAATCCCGATTGACCAAGTACAGGCCCAAACCAAAAGATACTTCCATGAAAGCATCTGCTGAGGCTGTACCAACATATATAGAGGTCTCCTGGCCAATATTGGGACCTTGACTTTTTCAAAACATCTGTGTTGAAAAATTTCAAAGGCAGTTTTCTCCACAACTGGTAGGCTAACCTCGGGCAAAAAGCAGAGTATACAAACCAGCTTTCAGCATTCTATATAGCTGACAGCTTTGCCATGAGGTTCCCCGACTTTGATTCTTTCTCAACTTGGCTTGGCTGCCTTGGACAAATGGGAGTATACTTTACACTGGAAGCAGAACAAGCATCATTCTATGTGGACTGTGAGCAACTGGCAGGGCAGTGTACTGAGAGACCTTGACTCAGGCAGGCTGAAGGTAGAGCAGGCTGAAGGTAGAGCAGGCTAAAGGTAGAGCAGGCTGAAGGTAGAGCAGGCTGAAGGTAGAGCAGGCTAAAGGTAGAGCAGGCTAAAGGTAGAGCAGGCTGAAGGTAGAGCAGGCTGAGCATGTTGAACAAGTCTACTAGAGCAGTTCATAGACATCAGAGCATGACATAGTCATCAGAGCATGTCTCAGGCATGCCTAAGCGATCTTTTCAATCTTCATCCGGCAGCTCACGCTGATGCTGGTGCTGCGAACCCTGCCAGACTCATTCCGCCTTCGAATCGCGACTTGCGCCAACTTCCTGTCGCTCATCAAGCACCGTTCGCTCAAGCGTCATCTTCGGCAAGCCCTGTCTCGGACACTTTGAGCTTTGCTCGATTCGTCGACATTCCCCAAGAACATTCCATCGCTGGTAATGCTCTTCAACAGCAACTGGAACACTATCACCCCTCGATCACTCAGGGCGGCTGGGCTCCGTACTCGCGTAGTCAGTTGCTCAGGCAGTTCATGTTGGGTGCACCACCTTTGAACATTGCTCCTGCGCAACAGAGAGCATCTCAATTTGCTCCTGTGTTGGACGTTCCACCTGTCCAAGCCCGCCCATGGGAAGCTGGCAGTGCTTCAGAAGCCAGCAGTGTCCGCAACATTGACGAAGCACCTCCTTTGCTCCGTGGCAGGAAGGGCCCGCACGAAGAAGAAACAAGCAATCAGGGATCTGAACCTGTAGATTCATCAACAGACTCTGACAAGCTGCCCAAGCCTAGACAAGGATCCAGGAGGCTTCCGCAGAGCCGTACGACCTTGCAGATCGTCCCGGTTGCAGCCGATCGCCTGTCTAATGTTGAGCCAGTCGCAGTGTCTGGCAAGCCTGTTGCGTTTATGTACCAAGAGGATCCGCTCGCTTCGGTCCTGGTCACGCAGATCAAGTTCCAATTGGGCATGGTGAAAGTTGGCCTCGCGCAAGGACCTCGGCCTCTGCTAGGTGATAGCGCTCACGACTTTGTCAGGAGTATGAACTATTATTTCAAGACTGGTCACCTGTTCAAGGAAATGGTCGTGTTGGATAGGCGATTCCTTGTCACCGTTGGAGGAAACATCGGGAGGCTGTCACGAACCGTGCCAAATCAAGGTGTCTGTATGTCTGGGAAGTAAAGACGGACGGCGAACGAGCCATCATGGTGTGTCGTGGCTCATATACATTCAAACGCAAGTTTTGGAAGTTCCTCGAGTCCGAAACTACAGTGGCTACGAAAAAAGGCATACGTCATCAACACGATCGGAAGCACCCCAACAGACTCTGGCATCATCTTGATCCAGTCAAGCGATGCCGAGAGCTTTGCCTTCCATCAGGATCGAATGCCTTGGCTGAACCCAGCTGGCAAAGAAGCACAAAGCAGCCCTCCGAAAGTTTCCTTCTCCAGAATCGTCTATGAACCCGATCCCAGCCTCCTCCCGGACTTTGTGGGTTTTATCCAAGAGACTTTAGGCGATCGCACCAGGTTCATTTTGAAACCGGAAGTGGTGATCGCGGAAAACGAGAAGGAGACCTTCGCTTCAGCAATGGCGTATTCCTTCAAGCGGCGCTCCATGATTCGTGCAGTCCGTCTTGGCGGGGAAACGTACTACATGACATTCCATCGTGCGATTAAGCCTGTGGGTTCACTGTCGAGGCCCTTCCTCGCGCTTTGGAAGCGGGAACAGCACGGCAAAGAAGGGATAATGAAGGCCGTTGCTGTCTTTCCCATGACCAAGAATTCTTTTGATCTGATTGTCAATCGTGCCTTGCTCGAGGCTCACGCCGCCGACTTTGCCGCCGGCAACGAGGAGATTAGCTTCAGCAGAGTTGGCAATCTAGTCGAAGAAGATTAGTAAAGTAAAAGCTCGCAATCTCCCTCATGGCCAGTTCAGCCTTGAATCCATGATTCGATCTCGTTCTACTGTGATACTAGATGCTCCTGCCGTCTTCAGTTGCTCTGCTGCAAACTTTGCGCTTGCTGTGCATAGTCAGGCTGAGGACCTTCTTTACATCGATCGCAATATGAAGCTATTTGTGTTGAGTGCACTGCTACGCAATTCGTCTATGTAGTAGGAAAGATGAGGGACGTTCCGGCCCGAAGTCTATTAAAAGAGGAGCGGTTGCCTCCAGCGCCGCTGCTGACAGATGTCGCGGATTTCGGCGGCTTGGTCGTAGCTTTCCTGACTGCCAACCATCGAAACGGTAGTCGCCATGGTAGGTGTCGAGCCTACTCTGCCTTCCATGCTGTAGTTGTAAGACTGCTGCTCGTACAGGACGCGTCGGTCCCAAATAGCCTTGAGCAGATGACGAGAGAGAAAGACGCATTGGACCTCGTCAAATCTCTCCCAAAGCAGCAGCGATCTTCGACATTGTTGCCGACGCTCGGATCGTGAATGAGCAAAGCCAGCGTAGGCTTCGGAACCAAGGGTCAGCTGTGAGCCGAGTGCCAGCTTGATTGGGTCACCTTTCGCAACCTAATGCTGCTGTCCATGTTCTATGCTGCCTATTCTGACTTCAGCGGCAGGATCCAGCGCACCGAAGATCTCGGAGGCACACTGAAAGTAGGCCCAGATAAGGGCTCGGTCAGGTGCTCGAATCCACCAGTGGGCTTTAGATTGCATTGGCTGTGCCAGCTGCACATCTGGATGCACGGAGCCAGACGAGCTCGTATTAGAGGCGGAATGAGCACCACGCACGTTGTGACTCGAATCGACTTGACTGGGGTCTGCGCTTGCGTGGTTGCCACCTGTACGTTGCTGCTTGCGCTCGAGAAAGCGAGTGACCTTGTCGATTTCGAACCAGACTGCGTCCGTCGATTTGAGCAACACTTTCGAGAAGTAGACGAGCGAGGCGGACTGAAGGCACTCGAAGATGAGGTACCGCAGCTCTGCGGCAATGCTGTCGTCTTGAGCAAGTGGCAGAGGTGGTGCTAGTCGTATCTGCGTCTCCACGGCGTCAATTTGTTGCTGCAACTCCAGGGAAATATGACCTTCCAATGCGTAGGATAGCGTGCCTGAAGGCATCACAAGCGGCGGCGAGGTGGCAGCCATAGGCTGATAAGCCAAGATTTCAGGATCAAGGCTGAAGCGGGATGTCCTCTCGACGGCTTCGAGCAAGTCGAGCGGCGATCCAACAACACATTGGGTCAAGCACTCGACTGGGTCTTGGCTCTTGGCGTCAACTTCTTCCCAGCGATAGACGTGTTGGAAGAGATCAAGGTATGATTGCGCTGTTGAGCCTGTTTATCGTCCAGGGGGCCATTGTTCGCAATCATAGCTTGATCTCTTGCAACAGCGGCTGCAGCGCTAGGTTGGGAAATATGGTTGCCGATGGAAGCGCAAAGCAAGTCGATCCAATCGTCGAGATGTTGAGGTGAAGTGGCAGGGTAGTCGGCGAACGCATCGCTAGCAGCTGTACTGGAAGCATGAAGCGATTGAGGTCGATGCTCCTGACCGGGTCGCGATGGATTCGACCGGTGGCTATGAGCAAGCAATTGCTCGTTTGACCATGAGGCGGGACGGTGCTGTGCTTGTGTCTGCGAGGACGACGATGGCAGCTGCTGCTTCTGCTGCTGTGGCTGCTGTTGATGATAGGCTTGACAGGTTCGCCCATCTTCGATATAGCGGCGACAGTGAGGCCTCTCGTCGTCGCACTTGACTTTGCGTGAGCGGCAGGTGCTGCATCCAGAGCGACTGCGTGTGAACCTGCGTTTCTGAGCAGCAGGTGTATCGTGTTTTGCTGGTGGTAGATGTGTGCTTGGGCTTGTAGGAGGATGCGACGGCCTTGCAGCTAGAATAGGAGCATTTGCAGTCGAAGGTGCCGATACCGGAAGACGTCTCGAGTGCGTCTGTATGGTCAGTGCAGCGCGCCCGTTCCCGATGTTGTCGATCCTCGTTGGACTCGAAGATGCAATCCTTTGGCGTTTCGGAGAGCGAGGTGACTGACTAGCTCGACGCATTGGAGCTTAGCGAGAAAGGTCCTCGACCGTGTCTTCTGCAGTCATAAGGGCATTTCCTCGGAATAGACAGGGGACATCGGTATTCGGTAGCTGAGCTGTTGCACTGAGAGGTGTGATGGGAGGATATGTAATGGGTACACAACAGCGAAATGGACGTTGATGGGAGAAGAATGGGTAATCCAACAAACACAGCTGAGGAGCTGAGTTTGGTCGAGGAGTGCGAGCTCGAGTAAGGCATTGGGGCCTCATTTGAACTCAGGTGAGCTCGAGTAATGTGGGCGTACTGTCAGGCCCTATTGGCGCTGCCATAGTGTTGCACTCTCGGCTGGTTCCTCCTATGGCACGTCTGCAACCCCAGGGTCCACGTTGTGGGCAGACCGGATGCGCCAACGCCTTATTGGAGTTTCTCCCACAACAATTCTTCCTTCTGAACCCTCGTTGCATGTATTACTTAGTTAGCCAATGGCAATGCAGTATTGTACTTGAGCCACTTAACTCACCTATGTTGTACCTACTGTCAGCGGTTGTGTGCCTTGCCAAGGTCCTTGAGTTCCAATGAGTCTCTAAGTCGTCACTCGAGCTGGGTGAGTTTGAATGAGTTGACTGAGTTTGCTCAAAGTCGGCGACTGCAATGCAGGCAATGCAGTTGGTAATCCACTTGACGAAATTGAGTGAGTGTGACTGGCTTTATTCAAACTGGGCTGACCTCAAATGAGACTCTAACGCTTCACTCGAACTCAGCTGCTTGAGTATACATGGCAGACTGACCACTGTGACCACTTTGTACAGCGGTAGCTTGGCACAGTCAGTTGAAGTATGAGGTCTCCGTCAATGTCAAGGCTGTGGTGGTTGAGAGACTGTGTCATTGTCGTTGAGCAGAAGTGGTCTTGCTGCTGTCCGACGCCGAGTGTATAATGATGCTGGTTGAGGTTCCAGCACCACGGTGTAGGTTCCATCTGTAGTTGAGGTTCTACAGTGCCAGTGGCAGTTCTGACAAGATACAGGCTGTTGTATGTTTTCACAGGCGGTATCGATGTGTTGCAATGCTCTGCAATTGCAACTGAGTACTACTGAAGCTATCAAAGCTGACAAAACGTCAATATAAGAAAGTATAGTCTAGAGTGGATGAGGTCCAGCTCATCCCCTCATCAAACAGCAGTTGTTCAAGTATCCATCAAGGAACCTTATCTCTCCTAGGGTTACAAGGGGGTCCCCTTTTTAAATTGAGTAGGGTTGCTTAATCAAAGTTGTAGAACTACCCAAAATATGCATGTTTCATTATCCAACCCTATGCAAGTTGAGTAATAAAATTTTCCAATACGGCTCAGTGAAGTTTGGCCCGGACCAAGTTGGGTTGGTGAAAATTTGAGATTTTCAACATGCACCCATAATGAAAGTTGTTGCTCTATACACCAATACAAGCATCCTAGACTGCCATGACATTGGCCAAAGCGGTGGTGGAGCTACAGTGAAGTTTACGTTTGGAGGGGTGGGATATGGACCACCTCAGATCTCTATGCTGCCTTAATGAACATTGTAGACAGATGCTAGGAGATCATCGACTCCGAGTTTCAGACAGCTGCCAAGTCTGGTCATTGAGATATGGTGACCCATGTTGGTCATCCCTAACCCTACTCTGACACATGTCACAGTCATCACAGGCAGAGTATGTTGGCTATTTACAAGGGTGTTTTTTGGGGGGTTTTCTGTGGAGTCCTATGTACATACAGTCAGGTCAGTCACATCACAGGCTCAGGATCTCATAGTGGTTGCCACCCAGGTGGATGAGCCCCTGGTATGGTCCACTGGCTCCACCCAGGTAGGTGGAGTGGCAGGCTGGTGAGGGGGACCGAGTCAACTCAATGTCTGCTGGCTGGAAGTCCTGGGGCAGGACCAGCCACCAAGCATTGGCAGAGTTGAAGGCTGTGGTCTTGAGGTGTCCAGTGTTCCAACCCAGGGCATTGAAGAGATCAAGGATGACCTGCTTCTTGTTGCCACACAGCCTGGCAGTGTTCTTGCCTTTAAAGGTGCTGACCATCTCTGCTCCTTGACCTGGTAGGTCTTGTCTTGACTGAGGGTGATGTTCATGTGCACTGAGCTGTAGCCCATGGCAATGGGAAGGAGCATGGGGTAGAGTGTCATCTTGGGGTTGTTGTAGTGCAGAGGCTGGATGAGGGTGATGTGTGGGTTGTCCTCCATGTAGCCGAGGTTGAAGGTATTGAGGTGGGCAAGTGGGTGGTTGAGGTTTCTGATGTTGGCCTTGAGGGTGAGCAGGTGGTGCTGCAGTGTATCTGGACAAGGTAGTCCACCAGCTGACTGATGGCAATGGTCTGCTTGCCTTTGATGCAGAGACACCTTGTCATCAAGCCTTGAACCTTCCCCCTGGCCCTCATGAATATCTTGAGGAGGGGTTGCTTGAGGGAGGGATTGAACTTGAAGAGGCCTGCAGCCTGGGCAAAGTAGATGGAGTCCTTGAAGTAGGGGTTGTCCTTGATGATTGGGGTGGGTGTGTGGCTGACAAGTTGCAGGGTCAACACTGGATGGTAGAGGTTGAGGAGGTGTTGAGGGAAGAGGGATATGTTGTAGGTGTTGAAGAGGAGAGGAGAGGAGAGGAGAGGAGAGGAGAGGAGAGAGAGGAGGGTCAGTGAAGTGTAGACTATAAAGTGATGGGGGACTGTGACCACTGGATATGCAAACTATAGTACAAGTGAAGAGAGACTAACATGAAGATGGGCCAAGGACAGTGGATAAGGTAGAGGATAAGTGAAGGAAGGGTGCCAAGGTATAAGATGTCGAGAGGATAGTGGAAGGCAGAGATGTAGAGAGGATAGTGGAAGGCAGGAGTGATGGTGAGAAAAAGGGGAGGAGATAGGCCAGTACACACACGCACACAAACACACACACACACACGCACACACAAAATGCAGGACCAAAAAAACTGAGTAATTCAGGGATTTAACTCAGGACACACTGAACCCAGGTGAATAAACTGAGGCCAGGTTGCCTAGCCACTCAGGGATTTAACTTGGGACACACTGAACCCAGGCGAATAAACTGAGGCCAGGAGATGAGTTATATACATGAGATGAGGCCATATACGGCCAAGATGAGAGCTGGCAGAGTTTTCAAACTTGGTGCCAATCACTGAGCCCAGAGTTGAGTGGCAGTGACTTTGTGACTTTATTTTACTGCTGTTACTGCTGTTACAGTGTCACAGCTTGATAGAGCTCGGAAAGGTGATTCGAACGGTAGTTTTTTGAGCTGAATTGGTGCAGTGGTTGCTGAGTTAGTGGTTTCCACCTGCCAAAGACTCCGAGACATGTGTTCACAGTGGACAGGGTGTATGTGTCAGTGATGCTGACGTAAGATGTCGAAAAACATTTATCGGACAATGTATGGGTGACACTGACGTAAGATGTCGAAATTGATTTGTCAGCTGAGGTGTCAGATACGCTGATCTAACATATTGGGAAAATATCGATGCAATGTGTCACGTCAACACGATGCGGTTTTAACATGACATTTTTGTGACCGCAATTTCTGAGTTTTTTCGAGTTTCAAATATTCAATAGTCGGAGGTGCTTGAGGAAGGATGTGAATTTGCAGTAACGTGACTTGCGGGAAGGGAAAAGCCGATAGATTGGCGATCACGAATGACGGATGCACAGTCAGGAATCGAGAATCCACGATCACGAATGACGGAACCCCGAACCCCGAACCCGGATCCACGATCACGAATGACGGAACCCGGATCCATGATCCCCAATCCCCAATCCCCAATCCCCGATCCTCGATCCTCGATCCCCGATCCCCGATCCAGAATCCCCAATGCACAGTGACCAATCCATGGTCAGCAATCACAGATCACGGATTGCCAATGACGGATCACGGAACCCGAATCACGATTCACGGATCACGGAACCCGAATCACGATTCACGGATCACGGAACCCGAATCACGAATCCCCGATCCAGAATCCACGGTCACCAATGACGGATCACGGATCACGGATCCCCGATCCACAATCACGGATCCACGGTTACGAATCACCGATCCATGATCACGAATCACGGATCCACAATCACCGATCCACGATTCACAATCCACGATTCACGATCCACGATCACCGATTCACAATCCACGATCCACGATCACCGATTCACAATCCACGATCCACGATCACCGATTCACAATCCACGATCCACGATCACCGATTCACAATCCACGATCCACGATCACCGATTCACAATCCCCGATCCCCGATCCATGATGACTTCGGGTTTGTCTGGCTATGACATGGCGGATTTGTTTGGCTGTGGGTGATTGTCTACCTTAGTCTGTTGCTGGACGTGATGAATACGCGACTTCAACTTCGACTTCGACTTCAACTTCAACTTCGACTTCGACTTCGACTTCAACTTAGGCTAGGGATAGGGTTAGGGATAGGGTTAGGGTTAGGGATAGGGATAGGGTTAGGGTTAGGGTTAGGGTTAGGGTTAGGGTTAGGGTTAGGGTTAGGGTTAGGGTTAGGGTTAGGGTTAGGGTTAGGGTTAGGGTTAGGGTTAGGGTTAGGGTTAGGGTTAGGGTTAGGGTTAGGGTTAGGGTTAGGGTTAGGGTTAGGGTTAGGGTTAGGGTTAGGGTTAGGGTTAGGG